>OU612043.1:201278722-201878722 GCA_914767935.1 Coremacera marginata | reverse complement strand
AATATTGCAAATGAAGCCTCATTTTTAGTTTTTGGTGACATTTGCATGCAGCCTTTCGATCATTTAGGAGCCGTGTGTTTATAAGTGAAGTCTCTGTTTACCGTTGTTAGAGTAAGACAGCACACAACAATCAGAGGCGCCGAAACTATTTTTTATTTGGGGCACAGAGCAACTATAAGAGGAAAAACGGATTGCTGAACCCAGTTAAACTATAATTTTATTATGATATTTAAAAATTACTCACTTGTTTTAAGTAAAAATAATATAAATAAAAGACACATAAGAAAAATATACACAAAATAAAAAAAAAAATCAAAATAAAAAGGCAGATTAAAGTATATATAGTTCATTAAATAGTTGTGGTGAAATATAGTTTATAATTTCAAAATTAGTACTACTGAAAATTTAATGTTATTGCTTCAGTAGCTATGTCAAAAGATCTCCTTTAAAAAAAAAAAAAAAATAGATTTTGAAAATACCTCTAAATTATGATTGGTCAACTTTTGTATCTACCTCCTACACAAAATTCTGTAAAAAATTAATATAGGTTTCAGGAAGTTACCCCTAGGGACTGACTGATTTCAACCATTTTAAGTACACATCTATTACTCTTTTTACCTACTCCTCTGACTAAGTTTCGTTAAGAGCGGTCAAGTTTTGTATATACCACCCATTCAAAATCATGTAAAAAAAATAGTATAGGTCCAAGGGAGGTACCTCTCAGGACTGACTGATTTCAACCATTTTTGATATTTTTGTTAGATTACTTAAACTTACTAAGCATAAAAAATTTGATATAAGAGCACTTCTTCTATTTATTTCCAAATTTGTATGAGCGCAAAGCACTTGAGGCGCTATATGACATACAAGCAACGCAACACTCGAAGTGGTGAAGAAGAAATTTTGCCACTGCATCATCTCGTCTTAAAACCTTGCGACTATTTTCTCTGGGGCTATTTCAAGTCTTTAGGCTACTTTAAAAAGCAAACCACTTTGGACAAGTTCGTGGCCAACATTCGAGACGCAATTGCCTGAGTAATGCCGCACATATTGGACCGAGTCATCCAAATTGGAGCAACCGCTTGAAGCACTGCCAGTGAAGCCGACGCGACCATTTAAATAATGTGCTATTGCATACTCATACATAATGGCATGAATGTACGAGTAGCTTCAAAATAAAGCCAGAATCAATTTGATATCTCACACCAATGTTGTTTTAAGTAAATTTCTTTGCCTATCGCTCTTATCAGGTCACCCTTTATTAGTCTAAGCACCCCAAAATATGTTATTGCAACGACATAATATGCACAAAATAACGATACAAATAATAATAATAATTACAGAGTTTTTACGTGATCTTTGCATGTGGGGAACCATAACGAGATGAAGAAACTCTAAAATAATAATATTGTAGCAATAACTATGCTGTCACTTTCACATTTATTTCTCTGCATAAGTTTCGCGGTGGTTTGCTCTTTCTTCTACTGTGATGTATGGTATTTAATTATATAAAAAAATTATATATTTTTTATCTTAACTAGCAGGTGCTAACTTAGAGAGTAGATATTATGTGTGGTTTTTATCTTCTGACTAAAACACTTCAAAATTAATTAACCTTTTACACTACTTTTTAATCTCAATTTTATAACCACATAGTGATTTTATATACATATACTTGATAACCATAGGATGCTAGCTAGCTCAAAAGATCAATTTAAAATATTTTTTTTTAAAGAATATTATGTGTTTTTACCCTGACATCAATGTCACCACTTCCGTTGGCATTGGATTTTCGGTAAGCACAGCTGATTTGGTCACCGTACATCGCTGACGATCACGATGGCCATTGTTTGAACGCTTACTGTCACCACAGGTACTAGTTGCATTGCCATCTCCCAGTATCTTCGTGTTGCCCCTCGAGTTTTCGATGTCATTTTGTCTGCGACTCGTCCGAGCATCGACGCAGCTACAGCCTGTCGTTTGATCATTAAGAGTAACATTAGCGCTTTCTCTGAAATGGCATAATAATTCGTGAAACTCCTTACGGAAGTTCTCATTTAAATATCCGTAGAGCAAAGGGTTCGAGCAGGCTGAACTCATCCCGGCCATGTGGCATATTGCATAGCAGATCAACATAAATTGTGTCACCTCCGAAGACCGCATGTCTGCATACAGATTAAAGAAGTTCAATGGCAGCCACGAAACTCCAAAAATCACTGCAATACTGATCAGCAAGCAGTTTGTACGCTTTATACGGCGTACACGTTCTGCCTTGCGTTGCGAGTCCTGCGTCGTTGTTACGATAGTAATGCGATTCTTCAATTTGTTATAGATGCCAAAATAGGCCGCTGACACAATTAGAATCGGCACTACATACTGAACGCACAGCGAAAAAATTGAATAATAGAAACGACCGTTGATAAAGGGCCAATCTTCTATGCAGTAAAAAAGTTCATTAATGCCCTGTTCCTGCAGAAGCAGTGGCATATCTTCAGTAACGAGCTGTTTGTAAAAAAACATTGGAGAGGCTAACAACAAGGCTAATATCCAAATTCCAATAAGTATTCCGATAGCACCCAAATATTGCAAGTTGTCGCGCGTAGGATAGACAATGACCTAAAAAAGTAAGAGTGAATAAAAAGGAAAAAGTTTTTGTTAATCAAATAAAAGATTGTTTCTATGAAGCAGTGTTAAAAAATATTAAGTTTTATAAATATTTAAGATTTCAAAAAAAAAAAAACTGTTATATAACACAGTGCAATAAAATCGGATTTTTGGTTGCACACATGAAAAATGCCACCTAAGTGTGATAGAAAACATTAAAATATTGTACGCGTCTATTCAAGTTTCCTTGTATCAGGTCGAAAAAAGATTTCTAAATTGCATTTTTATAATCCAACGCGTTACCTAAAATGCCCTTAAAATGTAATTCGGGAAATATTGTGGAATTTGAAAAATGATTTTGTGGAAGTCAATTATTGTCATTGTCTTCAGGCTTTTAAACTGAATCGTCATATTGTAGCGAGAAACAATTTTATAAACATCTGATGCATCGAATTTATCACAAATATAAATATTTCAAAAAAAATAGTGACTGAAATGACAAAACGCACTTTTCACTGTGCTGATTCGATTCGATAAATTGGATGAGCCGAGCTAAATATCACCGGTGTGAAATTGCCGGACTCCAAACACAGTGCTCGAGTAGCTATACGTGAACTGACCATATTCTGAGAACCGCACGCATTCCAACAAGAGATGAACGTCGATGTGCAGAAGCTATTGTGGTATTGTACAAAAAATGTGGCAACCTTCGTAAAAGTTTCAAAAGACAAGCTGAAACACTGAGAAATATTTAGCTTATGCGAAATAGCTCTGACCCACATATTGATTATGATAAAAAACCATGAAGACAAAGAATTTCAACTTCAACAAAGACAAGTCCGTCGAGGATGATTGGTTGGAGTCGATGTTATTTTGGCTGCGAGGCACAAAAGGAAAGTGGCGCTAAGAACAGAATGATACACGAAAACAAAAACATGCTGGAGCGTTGTATCGCTTGGTTGCAGTGGCGGATCTACACACGGGTTGAAAGGGTTTTAGCCCCTTTCCCCTTCGAAAATTGTTTTTTATGGGAAAATAAGGAAAATAAGACGTTTCAGCCTCAAAAATCGCAGCGATTTTCAATAATGCTTATTCTGTTTTATTTTCATAAATATCTTTTGTAAAACTTGATATATTTATCTAGATCACTTCAAAATGATTTATGAACATCCCTCATCATTAAAATAAATATGTTTAGTAAATTTTTATATATTTACCATTTTTAAATTGCAAACACTTATTCGCTCTAGGTGCATTTTGAAGTTTTCCATTATAAAATACTATTTTAATAAAGAATTAAAGTAAAATCGTTATTGCACATTGAACATTTATATGATCATTGGAATATTTCACTGATTCAGTTTAAATACGTCGAATTTTTTAAAGTATGGGATTGAATTTTGCAGTTGATATTACATTTTTTTTTATCATAGTGTAACCTTTTAATAGGTTTATATTATTCTTAGAACTCTTCTTCTGTGTAAAAATTGTGGATATTTTCGTATTCGAAAAAAGATAAATTTTCAAACTATCCCAATTTATATCTCCTAAATTATTTGAGATCAACCTTTTCTTTACAGCATTCGACTTAGAGGCTTCAAATACAAATTAAGAAAAAAAAAAGAAAAGGCCGTGGGCCCTTAAGCAAAATTATTGTCAATCCTTATTTCATTACCTATTGCCAGCTAAAGAAAAAAAAAGTATTTTTTAATGTTTCCGCTTGGACTTGCAACACATTGATTCCCAGGTTGACCTTTGAGCCTTGTAGTCATACACTTTTTCTGAGTTGTTTGATTCTTAACAACATTCTATAGTACCAGCCAACATAATTACGAAAATAATAAAATACCGTAAGAAGTATTTGTATGTACAAATTGAGTAGGCAGTTTTTAAAAAATTCCTATTTTTTCAACGAAAGGTCAACAGAATACCGTTAAATTTGAAAAGTGCATTGAAAATTAATGCCTTAATACGACAATATTTTCAAAAGCCAAAAAAAAAAAAAAAAGATAGCTGACCATGAAAAATATGAACGAAATATAGTAGTAGTAAAAAAAGTTAAAATTGTTCAATAAAGTTTTGGTAAAACTGTACACCACAAAGAAGATCAATTCCTGATCTTTAAAATACTTCTTGTGCATTTCTTTGTTGGAATAACGGTTTTGAAGATATAGTTGTTTTACTACATGTCTAAACATACATTTTGATTTTCTTTTCTAATTTAATTTTTGCAATAATTTTAATTTAATGCTTAACTTGAACAAAAGGAAAAAAAAATGAAAAAATATATGGAAGTATTTCTATTTTTGTAAGTACTATCGACGTGGAAGTAACCAATTTTTCAATTCAATTTTATTGAGACTTTTCTTTCAATTACAATTCAGTCATTACTTAGAAATAATTTTAACAAGATAATTTAGAACTATGAGAGTGTTATTCTAGGAGTAAAAAATAAGAGAGGCAGCTTGCTTACATGAAATAGAAGAATACATATGATTA
The DNA here is from genome assembly GCA_914767935.1 of Coremacera marginata. NCBI lineage: Eukaryota > Metazoa > Arthropoda > Insecta > Diptera > Sciomyzidae > Coremacera > Coremacera marginata. The sequence continues at coordinate 201,873,619 of OU612043.1, read as the reverse complement.
TGATATTTGATATGAATATAATGCTTGCTCCCGGCATAAGTTGGTAACATAGAGACGTGCTGTCTCTGTTATATATTCTTACAAACTATACAAAACCCTTAAAACTACACTTATAGCTAAAATCATCCACCATAAGGTGTTTTTTTTTTTTTTTTTTTTTTTTTTTAATACATTGGAATGAGAAACAAGTTCATTTTAATAAAATATTAAAAACGTTACAATTTGAGGAAAATAAAAGAGTAAAAATAAAGTACAATGCTTTTCAATATTTAGCCCCTGTGGGTGTTCGGAAGAGATTTATCGTAAAATTCAGGTAACAGTGGGGTGTCAAAATCAATATCAGTTTCAATTATTTCATTTATTATGCCAACAGGAGATAGGTAATTAACAGAAGACCAGTTAAAATGTTTTTGAAAATCAAAGATGTCCTTTAATAAGTCATTATTATGAAAAGAAAGTCTATTTATAAATTTTTTTTGTAGATGTAAAGCATAGCGACATAAAGGATTTATCATGGCTTTCTTATAAATGAATTTACCTATTTGAAAATCGTTTAACAAAGGATTCAAAATTTTTGTTCACGCAGCGTCTTAAAATATTTCGTTCTAGAATTTCTAATTCTTTAGCAACCGAAGGCGAGATTGAAAACCAAATTGGAAATGCGTTTAACAGAACAGAGCGGATGCTAACTTTATAAATAAGAAGCTTCGTGTCTTGACTTAAGTATTTGTTGTTTAAAAGTTTGGCAAACATACCAGTTAATTTGTGAGCTTTCTTTAGATTCAGCCTTGCGTGTTTATTGAACTTGAGCAGGTTATTAAATTCAACGCCAAGGTATTTGATGTTATTTTTGAAAATTATTTCTGAGCCGTTAAGAAAAAGTTTCAAATTTTTGCTTTCTGGTGTGACCGTTCTTTTGCATTTGCCCGACGCATTTCTTATGCATATAGCCTCTGACTTGGAAACATTAATTCGAATACCCCAGTCAGTGTAAGAATCGTTGATAATTTGAAGATGTCTTGAGACTTTGTTTAAGGCAGATAGAGGAGATTCATGGTGGGCGAACACAAGGCAGTCATCAGCATATAAGATACCCCTTGAGTCAGACATGACATGTGGAAAGTCATAAATAAAAATATTAAAAAAATGGGGGGCCAACACTGAACCCTGGGGAACACCGCTCTTAACTAGACCGAGGTTAGAAACTAGGTTATTTATTTGGATGCAGAATTTTCGATCAGAAAAAAAACTTCGAAAAAGTTTTAATAAGTTCGGATGAAAACCTAGGTTTATGAGTTTGAAAAGAATCCCGTCCTGGAAGGCTCTGTCGAATGCTTTTTCTATATCTAAGGACACCGCGACTGTGCACTTTTTTTGACGTAAATTACGGATAATTTTATCATGGAAAAGTAGTAATGCATGGGCCGTAGAGTGCTCTCTTTTGAAACCAAATTGAAAGTGGGAAATATAATCATCTCCAAGGTTGATTTCCATTTTTAGTTTTATAATACGTTCGAAAATTTTTCCTAGGTTAGATAGCATTGATATAGGTCTAAAATTATTTAAATCAATATTATCCGGTTTTTTTTTTAATTGGAATTATGCAAGCTATCTTCCAATTATTCGGGAAGTAACCATTATTTATGCAATTATTATATAAAATAGTTAAAAAATTAAGTGCTACTGGCGGAAATTTTTTTATGATGAAGTTTGAAATTTTGTCTAGTCCAAATGATTTTTTGTTGTTAAGGTTTTTTAAAATGATTCTGATGGTATCAGCTTTAATAAAATAAATTCATCAGTATTATCAAGAGAATTGAAGTCCTCACTAAAATGAAGAATTGTTGAGGGCAGGCCAGATAAGCTAGCTGAAACTGAGGATTTTATGTCAAGTAGATCTGTTCTTTGTGGAATAAATTCTGAATAAATTTTTTCATAATGTTGTCGAAACAGTTCAAGTTTATCATTGTCATCTTGAATGACAATGCCATTAGAGGAAATTACTGAGCATTGCGATTTTGTGACAATTTGACAATTTTATAAATTTGCTTGTAAGCTAAGGGGCCCGGCTTGATGCGTTCTAGTTTTGTTTTAAACTCATTGGCTTGTTCTAATTGAACTTGCTCTTTAATGATCACTTTGAGGAGTTGAATTTGGTTCGATAAAAGCTTATATTCATCACTAGTCCTATTAAAATTCCTATGAAATAATTTTTTTAATTTTTTTTGCCAAGAGTGTTTAATTTTGAAGAGTTTACGCACGTTCTCCGAAATAATATACTTATTTCTTTTGTACTCAAAAGTTTCCGAGTGCAAAGAGACCGTAGAATTAATAACTGATGTAAAATTGTCAATATAATCGTCTATGTCAGAGTTCTGCAAATTTATGTTGCTTGGCGGGAAGTTTTCGGCTAGAGCGACTTCTAAGTCCCGGCTGAAGTTGGACCAATTGGTTTTTTTATAGGAGGTTAATAAACGAGGGCTTTTTATGATGAACTCGGCGTCATTAAGCTTGATTCTAAACCGTATTGGGAAGTGATCAGAAAAGGTTGCGAAGCTGGTAATAGAAAAGTTTGTCTGAAATTCGGATGAAGTCCAGAGCGTAAGTTTGCAACCAGTTTTGAAGTTACCAAATTTTGATATATTTGTGAGTTTTGAAAAGCGTCCGATTCGACATAAAATCTTCGATACATCATATGTCATTTTTTAATTATTGTCATATAGGTTTTTTTCTATTTTAGATCCCCTCCTGATCTCCTCCCCCCTAGAATTCTAGATCCTCCACTGTTGGTATGTATAGTATAATCTCTATATACTAATTTCAGTGCATTTTCAATAACATTTTAAGTTGCGTTTGATGATTTTGATCTCGGTGAATATGATAGAAGCAGGGATCGTATACAAACTCTAAAGAAATGTATTTTTGTGTTCTCTTTGTTTCTTCTTAAATCCACAACAAGTATTTTTGTTTTTTTTTTTTTTTTTGTTTTTGCTCTCCGATCCAAACAGTAACACAAACCCAAGGTTGATATATAAGGTTGTCGCAAGGGAGAGAGCGAGTACCCATAATTGTCAAATCGAAGTTGACAGCTCATAGAAAATCTGCAAGTGCTCTCTTTTATCATCCATTTTTATTTCGCAAAATTGGCTGGTTTTGACAATTATGGGTACTGAGAAGAGAGTTCGATCAGCCCTGCGACAACCTTATAAATCAACCTTGCACAAACCGAAGCAAGCAGAGATGAAGAGAAAAGCAAAATGCAATGTTTTGTTTTTGAAGTAGAAAACTCTTCCTCTCACTGTTGTGCTTTTGAATCGCGGATACAAAAACAACTAAAGAAAAATATCTTTAGCAATCTTTTGCATGTTGATGACGGCACAGTATCGCGGGTGCGGACAAAAGTAGAAAAATATTTTTTGTTGGAATTTAAATAAACTAAGTATACTGAATTACAGACAGCGATTTTATTCTTATCGTTTAAATATATATTTTCGGATCAACGAAGCAGGCTTTCTCCGTCCAATTTAGAATACATTTTGTTGGTAAGAGTAAATGGAAATTTTAATTATGAACAAGTGGAAATAATTACACTGACATGTTATTTTTAACCTAAACAATGAATTTTTAAATATTACTTTTTTTATGTTCTTAATTAATTACTTTTAATGAAAAAATTTTTCTTATCAATAAATTTTAACTTAAAAATTATTTAAAAAAAAAAAACAACCGACTACAAAATCACTACAAAGTAAAAAATAATTTTAAAAATACTTTTCCTTTTAATTTCTTGGTCATATTTGATAATTTATTTAAACATATTATTATATATGAACACTTATTATCTTAATTTTTTTCTTATTTGTTTCATTATCTATACTATTAATAAATCTGTAGCCACTTTTTATGTTCACTCATCACGTTTAAACGACAACTCAGATTTTTATAAAATTTTGTACACATATTTATAGGTCAGCAGAGAGTGCAATAGGATACTTTATTTTAACCCATTAACAACCCATGTTACTATATGGAAACATATGCGTCTCGAATTTTTATTAAATACTGCATAATATTTCAAAAGTTTTAGTGCCAGTTTTTTAAAAAAAGTAAAATTAGCATGCAATAAAACTTATTTCTGCTTATAGTTTTCACCAAAATGTTGCTTTAAGTCTAAAAATGTCTGTTTTTTATGGTTTTCTTTCGGCCCTAATGGATTAAATTGCACTTCGGTTAAACGAGAACAAAATCAATAAACGCTTTTAAATTTCCTTCAATTTGATACCAAAATCATGTATGTAGTTTGAAAACTGTGAAAAATTTTAGTACCAGATCTTTTTAGTATTAATTATAAGCTGAGAATGAGAGAAAAACGACTTGAAATTCACACTTTTCGCTTTGAAGGCAAATATTTCAGTCAGTTTGCAATGGATTTCAATAATTTTTTTTGAAAAATGTTGTTTGTTAAAATATCCTACAAACATAAGTTGAAATTTTTACTAGACCAAAGTATTAATATTTTTAAAAATTTTTTTAAAAAATGTTCAAAAGTTTTTAGTTTAAGCCAAAAAATTGGATAAAAGTTGTTTTTGTTGTAAAAAAAATTAAATCCAATATTTTGGTTTTCGATTTCCTATCAGATGATATAACAATCATAAGGTTAATAATTTGTAGTATTACTTAAACAATAAAAAATCGTTTTGGTAGCGAAAAATCAAGCCTACCCACTATCAATTTTTGAATGAAAACTTTTTGAAAACCCGGCGAAGCGGCGGGTTTAAGCTAGTCATAAATATATTTATTTCTTCATGATTACAAAAGCTTTTAAGGTCGACGCTAATATAATCAGACTTTTAATCAGAAGCGCCAAAGCATTTGTATTCATCAAGAAATTAATATATTTATGATAATAAAACAAATAAGAAAAAAATTTAGATAATAAGATTTCATATATAATAATATGTTTAAATAAATTATCAAATATGACCAAGAAATTAAAAGGAAAAGTATTTTTAAAATTATTTTTTACCTTGTAGTGATTTTGTAGCCGGTTGTTTTTTTTTTTTTTAAATTTTTATTTCTTCCTTTTTAGAGAATATGATAAATTTTCAAAAAAAGTGTATAAACAACAAAAATAAAATTGTTCCGAAAAAATTTGTTCTATTAAAATCTGAAAGTTTGTTGGTTATTTCAAATATCTGCCTCTTAAATTTAAATTAGAAGTCACATGTTTTGAAATTATTATACCCATTCTTGTAACGAGTTTTATTATCCTAGTGTCAATATAATTCGAGATATAGTGTTTATTTTTAAGGGTAGCTTTATTTCCAATAATTGTGCCTACCCCTGTACTTTATTTCAGTACCCCAGCGTCAATATTAACTGCGATAGTGTTTATCTAGTATTGCCACGCCCATTTATAGAATAGCGCCTACTTTATTGACCATAATTTTTAATAATTCTGCCTACCCCTGCACTACAATAAATTTCAGTGCCCTAGTGTCAATATTATTCGAGATACACTGTTTTTCTAATATTGCCACGCCCAGTAGTCGAACTCCGCCCACTTTCTTCACCGTAATTTTCACTAATAATGCCTACCCCTATACCAAATTGCAGTACCATAGTATCAATATTATTGGAGATATACTCTTTTTCTAATATTGCCACGCTCATTTGTCAAATAACGCCCATTTTGTTGACGGAAATTTGTAATAATTGTGCCTACCACTACACTAAATTTCAGTACCCTAGTGTGCATATTATTCGAGATACAGTGTTTTTATAATATTGCCACACCCATTTGTCGAATAACGCCCACTTTATTGGCCATAATTTGTAGTAGTTATGCCTACCCTTATACTAAATTGCAGTACTATAGCATCAATATTATTCGAGATATACTCTTTTTCTAATATTGCCACTCCCATTTGTCAAACAACGCCCATTTTCTTTACCGTTATTTGTATTAACTATGTCTACCCCTACACTAAATTTCAGTACCTTAGTGTCCATTTCATTCGAGATACAGTGTTTTTATAATACTGCCACGCCCATTTGTCGAAAAACGCCCACTTTATTGACAGTAATTTGTAATAATAATACCTACCCCTATACTAAATTGCAGTACTCTAGCCTAAAAATGATTCAAGATACACTGTTTTTCTTATATTGCCACGCCCAGTAGTAGAAATCCGCCCACTTCATTCACCGTAATTTTTACTAATATTTCCTACCTTATACCAAATTGCAGTACCATAGTATCAATATTATTCGAGATATACTCTTTTTCTAATATTGCCACGCCCATTTGTCAAATAACGCCCATTTTGTTGACGGCAATTTGTAATAATTGTACCTACCCCTGCACTAAATTGCAGTACTAGTGTCAATATTATTCGAGATACAGTAGTATCTAGTATTGCGAGATCTATTATTGCCACTCCCAGTTCTCGAATACCGCCCACTTTTGTACGGGCACCTCCATGCTTATTATATCTATCTGTTCCCCAAAAATTATGGCAGTCAGGCATATGGTTTAGGAGTTATCGATGTACATACATTTAAAAAAAAAAAAAAAAAAAAAAAAAAAAAAAAAACAGAGAAACCGACGAACTTGAGAACCTCCTCCTTTTTGAAGACTGTTAAAAATAAGTAAAGAGTTTTAATTGTTTACATTCGTTTTAAAAAAAAAAACTCTGCTCAAAACTTATAATTCTTTTAGAACTTCCGTGGTAAAACGAAGGCAATATTTGTTGCTTGTTGTGCTTGCGATCGTGACAACAAAATCAAAAAAACGAAATACACGTTGTGTTCGTATAACACCAACATAATATTTTTGAAGCGAAGCTTTTTACTCCTCGTTCTGTGATTTGCTTAAAGTAAAATCTGAAAAATTTTCGACAGATTTTTTTTGAAATTTTGACGATTTCTTTGCAGCTAGAGCTTATTACAACAAGAAAATTTAATACTTTAATATTAAATACTAAAAATATCTTTTGGTTCTCGTGGGAATCGAACCCGTGCCCTTTTTAACGATAACCCAGCACACTACCTACTAGGCCACAAAGACCTGTGTGTAAAGGTTGTTAATTTAATCTTAGTTATAACAGAAGCTATGCTGCAGTAGATCGTCACCATCTATCAATAGATGGAGGATTGTGTATTTGCTATGCAACAACAAAAATTTGCTTTTATTTGCCACAAGGTGTCTCCAGCATCGGTGTGTTTGCATTGTGAATGCGCTTGTGGTGTTGGCATCGAGTATAAATTATTATGTAGAGATTGCATCAACTCAGAGTTTAACAGAGTTTTTTTCTTCATGTTTTTAAGTAAAATAACTCTGTTAACACTGTTAGCAGAGTTGATGCAATCTCTAGATAATATATTACACTATGTTTTAAGCGTCAAAAAAATAGATGATATCAATAAATATGGAATTAACAAACGCATGCATGAAATCGGCAAGGTATCTAAAATGTTTGTTAAATTTTGTTTCGTGTGCGTTCTTTTATATACGTATATTTTTGAAGCGAAGTTTTTTAATCCTCGTTTTGTGGTTTGCTTGGAGTGAAATCTGAAAAATTTTCGACAGATTTTTCGCTACGCAGTAAGCTGTTGAAGGAAAAAATTTGTTTAGTGCAGCCAAGTTCATAACCATATGTGGAGAGTTAAAATGGAGAGTCGCTGGCATTATATGCCCGTATATGTAATTGACGTGGAAATTTGACATTCAACAATAAAAAATAAGCAGTAAATATGTTTTCTGTATATATGTAATTTATTTTATGTTATTTTAAATTTTTGAATTTAAAAGTTAATTTATTAAAAAGAAAAAATTATTAAGCTATCAAATCTATGCAACTGCTTCGCTTCTCTCGTGTGTCCAACGACGCACCTGTGTTTTATTTTTTGGGTGGATTTCGTCGATAGCCAGAAATGATATTTTTATGATTTTGTCTATTTTGAAGTATGAAGGTATAGAAAAATCGCTATAACTTCTTCATTTCTGATTAGATTGAAATGCACCCAAGGACAAAATGCTGGCAATTTTTACAATCTTTAAAATGAATAAATTTACTCCTTGGGCTGGCTGGCTTGTTTATATTTTTTTGGCTGGTTTTTGGTTTTGCTTTCTGCTTGGATTTTTTTGCTGCTTCTCAGCTGTTTTTTGTTTGCTATATTTGGAGTGCATTTCGCCGATAGTCAGAAATGATATTTTTACGATTTTGGCTATTTTCAAGTATGAAGGTATAGAAAAATCGCTATAACTTCTTCATTTCTAATTAGATTGAAATGCACCCAAGGACAATATGCTAGCAAATTTTATTATCTTTAAAATAAATATTTTTTAATTTTTTTACTAAATTTATTCATTTCTTTTATGAGTATATATTTATTCATATATTTATATGTTCTAGTTTCTATGTTTAAGCTGTACTTTCTCTCTTTATTTTCTGCTCTCTTTGGTACGCATTTCTGTTTGTAGCAAAGAGCCCAAGGTTGATTTATAAGGTTGTCGCAGGGCTGATCGCACTCTCTTCTCAGTACCCACAATTGTCAAAACCAGTCAATTTTGCGAATGACTACGAAAGAAAAACGGATGATAAAAGACAGCACTTGCAGATTTTCTATGAGCTGGCAACTTCGATTTGACAATTATAAATCAACCTTGAAAGAGCCAAACGTAAAGAGATAGTGGAACTGTTTGTTAACGCAGCTGAAGGGTTGGTTTTTTTGTACAGTTCAAGGTTCATTTATAAGGTTGTCGCAAGGGAGAGAGCGAGTACCCATAATTGTCAAATCGAAGTTGACAGCACATAGAAAATCTGCAAGTGCTCTCTTTTATCATCCGTTTTTCTTTCGTAGTCATTCGCAAAATTGGCTGGTTTTGACAATTATGGGTACTGAGAAGAGAGTGCGATCACCCCTGCGACAACCTTATAAATCAACCTTGGTACAGTTCATGGTAGAAAAAGAGAAGGTAGAAGCATTTCGGAGAGGCAGACTGCCATAACTGTCAAAACGAATTTGATAGCTCATAGAAAATCTGAAAACGATGAGAAAGCTTTAATTGGAAAAATGTAAACAAAAAAGAGATTTGTATTGATTTTGACAATTTTGACTATGAGAAAGAGAGCGCAGTCCGAAATGCATATACCTTCTTTTATTCTACCATGGTACAGTTTGTTTCCAATCTCTGATGTATTCGCATGTTTAGTTGTAACGTCTTGTATTGTCCCTGTGACCAACCCATTCGTTGGTGGGTAAATTTTAACCACATTAACTTGTTTGTGATCACTGGTATACCAAATATTGATATTTTTCAATGATAACTGGGTCGTGGCTTTAGATGGGTTAATGCTGAGGAATTGCGAAAAAGCTGTAGTAGCTGAACTCTATTGTTATTGCATGTTAACATTAGAATAACAACACAATACTTATATTTATTAAAGGCTTACTGCAATACTATGACAAAGTGAAATATTCGAGTTAAATCTATATCTATATCGAGTTAAATCTATAAACAGGAATAATAAATATATTAACTCTGTTAGAATATTAGATTTTGTTTATTAACTCATTTTTCCCCGTCTCTACAATATTGCCGCCGGGGGCCAATTGCCCACCCTTTTCCCCTGGTTAATGCGGCCCTGGTCAGAGGGTTAAATTTTAGCACATAAGATTTAGTAAACTTCCTAAATTGATTGAAAACATAATATTTGCTGAAAAACAGAAGCATTTCAATGAATTAATGAGAATCATAACATTGAAAAACTTAAATGCAATTTAAAAATATTCTGATCTGATACTAAAAAGTGGAAAACACGGTTATATTAGCTTGAGCCATACGTTTACATTACAAATATACGATTTTTTTATGTGTGCAAACCTGTTTCGCACGGTCTAATCATCATAAAATCCTGAAAAGTCAATTTATTCTTAAAAATTCAAGGCATCATTTTTCTGCAGCGAGCATAAAGTAGGGCAAGACATTTTATTTTGAAGTTATTTTGTTTATTATTTATTTTCATAAAGGTGGTCTTCTGTTTAGAAATAAAAAAAAAAATTAAAAATATTTTTTACTTGGTTTGATAATGTCAAAAGATAAAAAAATCATTTGCAATATTTTCAGAGTGTTACTATTTTGATTTAAGAATTACGATTAATTGTGAAAGTATAAAGTGAGGCACCTTCAAGCAGCACAGTGCAGAAGATATCATACTTTAAATAAAACACATGCTGTTGTTATACACGCTATCGCATGAACTAGGATCAAAATAATAGGCCTGAAATTTATCGACTTTTAATCGATTTTCTAAGGTAAGAAATCGCTTTTTTTCGAAAACATACAGCATTTTGTTATGTTTTGGGTATAAATAATTTCTTCTACATGGATAGTTAACACCATAGGTACTACAATACAAAATAATTTTTAAGTCTTTTCTTTTTTGAAGATCTTGTTAGCCGAAATCATGACAATCGCCATTGATGTTTTTTTAAAAAAAAATATAATGTACACAAAAGCTTTTGTAAAAATATATACTCTTGTTATATCAACAATTCTGTCACAAAATTCTTACTATTCTTACTAATAAAAAAAAAATTTTTAAATTTTTTAAATTCATTCCAAAAAGACCCCCTTAAATTGATAACTGACACCAGAGTGTTTTCCATGTAAGTACGTACATTATTTTTAAGCCAGTAGCTCAAAAACAGTTTAGAACAAAAAGCATGTAAGTCGGTATACATTCAATATGTAAATTAATGACGTTGATGTTGTCAAACTTTTTGTGTTTTCATTTAGATATTCTGACATGTGCTTTGAAGTGTGAGAGATTGAAAGAATTTAATAAAATATTCTTCAGCCTTCATCGTAATCTTGAAACAAATACTCTATATAGCATAATATCGCGTAAAAACGTGTTGAAAAAGGAAAAACAAAAAAGTATGCATATATGTGGCAGCAACGCACGGTAGAAGTGGAAATTCTGCAAAAAAAAAAGGAGTTTCGGGGATTGCCAATTTATTTTACTAACATTGTTTTTCGGCCTAGTCTAATGCACACAAAATGTTCCTTAAAAAAATAAAATAAATTTTAAATTGAAATATTATTAACTTGCTAACTTTGAAAACAAACAACAACAAAACACAAAGCAATCAAATTAGCATTAAACGAATCATTACAAATACCAATTGCAAGGAATATGTTTTTTGTTATATTCATAAACAATCTCAGCAATTGCAGCAACCTGTAACTAATGTATGCGTAAGCAAGAAGTACATTTTAGTACATTTTAATAAATTGAAAAGCTTGATAAATTCTGGTTTTATATTCGTTTATGCTGGGATCATTTTGGGATTATTTTTAACACTGTGCTTCAACCTAGTTTTAAACATTGATGAAATGCAAATCGACACAATTAGCAAATTTAGTCCACTCGGTATAAATAGAGTTGTTCAGAAGGTAAAATATTCGTTTGAAGATCGAGAGGTAGTGGGTTTGAAATAAAGCTCTGCAAAGAAACATGCAAGCACACTAGTTATGTGTTGTTATATTTTCTTATATCAACTTGTATCGGTTTCGCTCTCAAAGCATTGAGTACCCAGAAAGAAATAACCCGAGTACTGTGTAATCTCTGGCATGTTTTCATACATTATTTTCGTAGCACTACTTTTGTGAACAATAACAGAAGTATATGTGGCAATCTACTGCTTAATACTCGATGTATGTTGAATCTGAGCACACAGATACATCGAGAAAGTAGTAAGTATACTTATTTCTTCATGCATTTACAGATACAAGAAGTAGCTAGACTTGATACTTTGCCGCAAACAATGCGTGTTGAAAAATAAAAGCGCTTCAAGTTCTAATACAACTTTCCATTACTTTACACAGCACTTGACCGCCTTAGAATAAATGAATTTTCAACACGCATTGTTAAGGACAAAGTATTAAGTCTAGCTACTTCTTCCATCTGTAAATGCATGAATCAAAAAGTAAACTTACTACTCTCTCGATATAATAGTGTGTACAGATTCAGCATACATTGAGTATTAACCCAGGGGGCAATTCAGTCAGGCCTCTTGAAAAAAAGGCATGCATTAACTGCTTTTTTTGGCGTCAACACACTTAACAACATCACTGCATCGGTGAGGGCTTCTATAAGGCCTGCCTGTTAAAAGGAAGGCAAGAAGTTTTCGTTATTTCTCTGTGATGTGACTGCTACCCAGGGCAGTACAACAATTATATTTTTCCTACAAAAACTGGTTCTGCTTATATTTCAGGGTTACTTTTTCTTTAAAAGTTAAAATATATATTAGTTTAAGTATACTCAATAATAATCAACGTCATGACTTAGAAATATTCTTATCTTATAAAATCACAGAACAAACAAGTAGGTAAACATAAAAAGAAATAAAAAAAATATATTTTTTTAATTGTTTTGGTTAACCACTTCTTTAAGCCATTCTAAAGGAGTGCTTATAGCAGGCCTCTTTAAAGCAGGGAGTGCGGAAGTACTGACAAATTTTCCCATTTCATACAAGCAATTAAACGGTGTTTGCAAAGAGTGTGTACGGCCTATGAAAACTTAACGCAGGCCTGCTAGAAGGCCTTCGGACTCCAGCAATTGCCCACTGGGAGGCAGTAGATTCCTACATATACTTTTATTATTGTTCACAAAAGTATTGCTACGGAAGTAATGTATGAAACCATGCAAGATTTACACAGTACTCGGGTTATTTCCTTCTGGGTCGGTAATATTGTTATTTCTACTTCGAACATCTGGATATATGACGTCAAAAGCATAAAGAATAAAGAGCGAATTATTTCAATAAAACAATAAAAGAAACACTTTTTATAAGTGCAATGAATTCAAGTTTTAATTTATTTCATAAAAAAAAAATAAACATAATAAAGGCATTTTTGTCGATAATTTAACCCTTCGGAGGTCGCGCTCTGAAAGTTACACAGTTACACATTTTATAATATTAACTGCAATTTTCCTTATTTATAGCAAAATAAATCACTAAAATAAAACAAGCGATTGGGTTCTAGTAATATGGAAACTTATATTTAGCATTTAGTTTTTAATGTTTATTCGTTATCGTTAACAGAGGCATTAATGCATTAATTATTAATGAAATGAAATTTGCTTATAATGCTTTTTGCACGCATTTTTATTGCAATTCATGCAGCATATGTTACTTTTGTTCTATTATTTCTGTGAGGCCCACAAATATAGCATATTTCTGATTTTGGCTGTTGTTGTGTAGCTGGTTCGCCTCAGTATAAGTTTGAAAACATCAATATATCCCTTCGGAAGTCGCTCTCTGAAAAGTTACACGATAGGTCGCGCCGCGGTAAATTAGCCGCAGGAACGAGATAACGATTTACAAACGCCAACAGCAACTAAACGAAAAAACGTAGCAACCAACGGTTTACGCGAAACCACCGCTGCATCTCAAAACTTACAAAGTCACTTGAATGGCAGCGGCAGCCTACTATGATTAGTACTTTACTATGATTATTTGCCGCGGTGCAACCTCCGAAGGGTTAATGAAATTAAAAATTAATTAAATAAAAATTAATAAATGTGGCACAAGTACCTAATAGTAAGCTATCGATTCACAGAATAAATATCCATTACACCATTACTTTTTTTTAGTAGAATAGAAAAAGTAAAAGCATGAGATTAACACAAAGAGAACTATCTGGAATATCCATTTTGAATCGATATATCAATTTAAAAAAAGAGTTAAAACAGTTCATCGTCTTAGTGGAACCGATAAAGGGAAAAAGCTTACACTATAATGAAAGCCAGAGAAAGAGATGATACGCTCTCTTCTCAATCCAAAACATCCCAGCCATGGTATAAGAGCCCAGGTAGACTCATTAGAATGACAGCAATTCTTATCCATATAATGTCAAAATACAGTCATGCCATATCTCTTAAGAAAAACCTGTCTTTACTGAAGCTAAGTAAACATAAACAAAGGCTCAAATCATTTATACATATGACTTTGTTTTTAATTATATAGCAGAAGCAAAAGCTGAAGCATTTTTACATATTATTATATTTTTGTCCGACAAAAAAAATCCCAACAAACTATTTTGTACCTCAAAATATTACAAAATTTAACAGGTGGCAATGTTAACTCCGAGTTTGACAGTACATGGATATCAATTTCTTGGAACTCAGCTCTAATGTGTCTACCTGGGTTCTTATACCATGATCCCAGCGGCTAAAGGGCAATACACTTCATCTACGAAAGGCAAGACAAAGTAGAATGAATGGTTCACTGCAGACACTTAGTTCGCAGTAAAGGTCTGCAAAGTGTTCGATGTAACTTCGAGAAGATGCAACGCAATATAAACGCAAAAGTAAAAATGAAAAGGAATATTTCCGACCAAAAGTTTGAACACAACCCAGCAGGAAAGTGAAGTGGTAATCTATCTATAATCTCGAAACATAAAATGGAATTTTAAAATTCCTTTACAAATACATACTATAAATTTATATAGTACTAGCTGAATACCCGGCTTAGCTCGGGAGTTGATATAAATAATTTTTGATTTCATTCGTCAATTTGAAAAATATTTTCACAAAATTTAGAAGGAATTTTGTGTGCATCTTTCAAACCGGTAACTTAGATTAAGTTAGGGAAATCGAAAAATAACGCCAAAGCTCTTTCCATGCTCAATATTAAATCCTATATATCCGATACACAAATTTTTATCTAAATCGGCTGAGCGGTTTTTGGGTGTTTCACGATTTCTTAAGTGATTTGTACTTGAGCACCATCTGGTGTTTAAAATAGCGGAGAAAAAAAAGTCCAAGATACCCACCGTATCCGAAAACTCATATGTAAAAATTTTCACGCAAATCGGATGTAGAGCCAGGAGTTTTCCGACGTTTTTAAAACATTTGTACTGCAGTACCCTCTGGTGTTCAATACAGAACAAAATAGATAAGTCATAAAAACTATCGTACCCGAAAACCCCTAAATACAAGTTTTCATGTAAATCGGATAAATAGTTTCGGAGATAAGCTATAATAACAAAATTCGTGGAACCCGATCACCGCGCCACCTACCGGGTCCAATTGCAAACCTGAACCATCCAACATACACACGTACATATAACATACACATGTACAAATTGTATAACAGCGCCCTCTAGTTTCGAGAAAGAGCAAAAAAGATAGCATCAAAACCCTTGCTGTACTCGAAAATCGCTATTTACAAATTTTCATCCAAATCGGATGAGCAGTTTTGGATTTTTTCACGATTTCCTAAGATTTGTACTAAAGCGCCCTCTGGTGGTCAAGATAGAATCTAGTTTATAAGTCATGAAAATTCACCGTATCCGAAAACCTCTACATACCAATTTTCATGTAAATCGGATGCACGGTTTAGGAGTTTTTCGAGGTTTTCAAAATACTTGTACTACAACGCCCTCTGGTGTTCGAGATAGAACAGTGTAGATAAGTCAAAAAAACTCAGCGTGGCCGAGAACATCTACGTACAAATTTTCATGCAAATCGGGTGAACGGTTTTGGAGATAAGCTAAAAAAAATAATGCCTGGAACCCGATCGCAGCGCCCCTACCGGATCTAACCTTTTTTCCTGGATAGCCTATATGTTGACTGGGGATATAAGGAACCTAGATGTCAAGTTTCATTAAAATCCATCTAGTGGTTTTCGCGTGATGCTTTCACAGACAGACAAAAATTTTTAAAATGCGATTTTCGGACTCAGCGCCATTCGAAACGTCCATCGCAAAAAGAATTTCAAAAAAATATTTAATGTACAGATTTTTTTCTTTACAATTTTATATATATAAAGGGTGGTTAAATTTTAAGGGCAGATGTTGAATGTGAATCGCACCTAAACGTCAAGTTTTTTTCTGCATTACATTTGACATTTCTCAATTTCAGACTAACTCAATTTGAACCATGGAAAGATACACAATCGAGCAACGCGTTAAAGTTATTCAGGCTTATTATGAAAATAGACGTTCAAACCAAAATGCATATCTTCTGATTTTTTCGGTCAATTTAATCGTCCAAATGTGCGTACAATCGGAAAAGTCGTGCAAAAATTTGAGCAAACCGGATCTTTAGGAGATGTGAAAACACCAGTGCATGCTAGTACAGGTCGTACTGCAGAAAAAATTGTTGCTGTTCTCGATAGTGTGGCTGAAGAGCCGTCAGGCAGTTACTCTGAATGGTGTTCGCTATCGTGAGATGATAATGAACTTTTTATGGCCCTAATTGGAAGATATGGATGTGGACGATATGTGGTTTTAGCAGGACGGTGCCACTTGCCACACAGCTAACGAAACAATGGCTCTTTTCGACAAATTCAATGGCCGTGTTATCTCACGTGGTGGTGATGTCAATTGGCCGCCAAGATCATTTGATTTGACTCCGTTGGACTTCTTTCTTTGGGGTTATTTGAAAGAAAAGGTTTTTTTTTTTTAGCGTTTTTTTTGGGATTTCTCATTCGAAACTAACAATAAGTCAACATACATATCTTAAGAACTAATTTGACATCTGCCAAGCCATTGCATGGATTATAGTGTTTTTAGCAATATTATGATTAAGTTTGCCTTAAATTATCAAAGAAGATTCAGCATATTTCGAGATCTATGGTATCTCTACTTTTGAGTCGGTTTTGGTATTGTCGTTGTAGTAAATTCCTTGCTAAAGTATTTGGGTGGATTCTCAGCTTGTGGGTGTATTTTGAACAGAACTGCTGTATTTCTTCTTCAACAGTAGGAATCTTGAGGTCTTTGTGTATATTAGAACTTCGGATGAACCAAACGTTATGTTTCTTAGCATTTTTGATTGCATTCTTTGGAGTTTTTCTATATTCGATGGCGACGCGGTTCCCCATATTTGAATGCCGTACGTCCATATAGGTTTAATTATGGATTTGTACACCAAAATCTTGTTTTCTAGACTGAGCTTTGCTTTTGAACTTAATAACCATTGGAGTTTCGAAGATTTAATATTGCATTGGGTTCTTTTTGCTTCGATATGCTTCCCCCATGTAAGCCTTCTGTCAAGATTCATACCAAGATAGTTGACTTCATCTTTTTGGGGGATAGGGTGATTATTTAGTATAACAGTAGAGAACGTTTCTCTTCTTAAAGTGAAAGTGATGTGGGAGCTTTTAGTCTCATTTACTTTAATTCTCCATTTTGCTAGCCATTTTTCAACAGTTTTAAGGTGTTTTTGAAGATTTATTGTAGCTTGTCTAGGGTCAGAGTGGGTGCTCAGAATAGCTGTATCGTCTGCAAACGTGGATGTGAGTAATTGGGGTTGTGTTGGTAAGTCGCAAGTGTAAATCAAATAAAGAACTGGGCCAAGATCACTTCCTTGAGGAACACCAGCACAGATTGAATAGTTTCTAGAGTTGAAGCTCTTGTGACGTACAGTAAACATCCTGTTAGAGAGGTAACTATTCAAGAGTTTATAAGTATTTTCAGGAAAAATTTCTTTGATTTTATACAAGAGGCCTTCATGCCATACCTTGTCAAATGCTTGCGCAACATTCAGGAAAAATTTCTTTGATTTTATACAAGAGGCCTTCATGCCATACCTTGTCAAATGCTTGCGCAACATTCAAGAATATTGCAGTACAGTATTTTTTTGTTCTTCGAATGTTTTTCGTATTTCCGACGTTATCCTGTGTACTTGTTCAAGTGTGCTGTGTTTTTCTCTGAAACCAAATTGGTGGGTTGGTATGACATACTTAGAGTTTAGAGTGGGCCAAAGCTGTTTGATGAAGAGCTTTTCAAAAAACTTGGAAAGTAAGGGTAGCAGACTTATTGGTCTGTAAGAGGTAACAAGAGTTGCATCTTTACCGGGCTTTGGTACCATCGTTATTTGAGATAGTTTCCATTCTCTTGGGAAATATTTAGTGTTTAGGGTTGCGTTCATGATATATAGTAAGAGTTCTTTAGCAATATTCGGTAGTTCTTTTATCATTTTTCCATTAATTTTAAACCTGGTGCTTTTTTTACATTTATACTTGCAATTGCGTTGAACAAATCTCTGGGTTTTATTCGATCGTTATTTATATTAGGAGTGTGGGTAGTGGGTGAGAATTCAGCATGACATACCTCTGGGTTGGGTGTGAACACACTTTGTAGATGCTTGGCAAATGCTTCTCCCTTTTCTGACTCGATACGGGCCCATTTTCCGTTTGAACACCGAATGGGGGCGTCTATGCTGATGGGGTTTTTTAGCTTTCGAGTAGCCTTCCACAACGAGTAATCAGATGCCTTCGTGGCACCTAGGTTTTGAAGAAACTGCTGGAGATCATTCTCAGCATAGTCTTGGAGATGTTTGTGGAGCTTTCGAGTATGTTCGGCTAGTTGTTTTTTGAGGTTAGGGGATCTGTGAGTCTGCCATTCTCTCCTCAATCGCCTTTTTTCATTGACAAGAGTCATAATTTGGGTTGATGCTGTTGTTGTTTGCGCTTTGGTTTTGTTTGCGTGTGTTGCAATTATCGCAGCTTGCTGTAATACTTGAGTCAAGTTCAGTAAAGCGGTGTCAATATTTTGTTCGCTTTTTAAGGGTATTTTGAGATTGATATGCGAACTTATGAACTTGCGATATTTAAGCCAGTTTATGTACTGATTTGTTAAATTTTTGGGTGTTAAAATCGCTGAGGGAGTGATTTCAAGAGTAATTATTGATGACAGATCGAATGAAGATTCAACTGAGATTTGGTGTCTTCTGATATTTTTTGTAATATCAAAGTCAATCAAGTCTGGTATTTTACGAGGGTCAGGGGGCCAGTAAGTGGGTTTCCCAGTGGATATAACATCTAAGTTAGCTTGTGATATGGCTGACCAGAGTATTCTTCCTTTAAGAGATATGAGGCGTGATCCCCAGAATGAGTGCTTTGCGTTGTAATCACCTGCAGCTATAAATTTAGGTCCTAGAGTGGCGAAAAAATCTCCAAATTGCGTCTCTGTGATATTAAATCTCGGTAGGCAATAGACTGCTGAGATATTTAAGGCTCCTCCGTTTTCCTGAATGCAGATTGTAGTTGAGTGGAGATACTCTTTGCAGTATTCTTCCATTACATGGTGTTTAATTCTATTTTTAACTAGGATTCCTGTTCCGCCGTGGGCTTTTCCGTCGGGGTGCTTTGTATCGTAAAATGTATAATCTTGCATTGAGAAATTATTAAAACGTGTTAAATGAGTCTCAGAGATTAGCATAACATCGATTTGGTTATCTTGAAGAAATCCGCGAATTTCTAGTTTGTGTTGGCTTATACCATTTGCGTTCGAATGACATATTTTTAGGTGATTCATGGTTTTTCTAATATTGCTTGAAGAAGTAAGGACTGATTTCTTATCATTTCTTGCATCATGGTGTTCATTGAGTTCATGAATTGGTTCATATTTTGGATGAAGGTTTGGAGCTTCAATTCTAAAGAACTTGTTTGCCAGGGTATTGGCATATTTTGGGTGCATTTGTAGTTGAGGCATTCTCGCAATAGCTCGGGTTAGATTTAAGCGCATTTGCATATGAAACATTTTGGTTGTTATAAGCTGGGTTAATAGATATTTCATGTGAGGGTGTTGCTATGGTTTGATGAATGTGCGTTTTAGCTGGGGATTTTTGTTTTACAGCATCATATACCGGGCAACCTCTGTAACTAGCAGTATGATTGCCAGCGCAGTTACTGCATTTTTTAACGGAAAGATAAGGTGTACGTTGATAAGCCAGCAACAATTCAAGAGCTAAAGAATGGGATAATTCGGCACATTAACGGCATAGAACCTCACTTATGCCTCAGCGTCATCGAAAATTTAGACCATCGGAAGGAGGTGTGCCGCCGAGGTCGCGGCGTTGTGTTGTGTGTGATGTGAAATGTTTGCACACAAATGATCGAGAACTGGACCTACATGTTTTATGCCGACTCCGAACGGCTTATGCTCTCAAGAAGCTTTTCATGGCAGTTTTTACTCTCTGAGGTTTGCCATTGTCTGCAGAGAGGTGACGGCCGAACAGAAAAATTAATTCAATTGAAAAAATTTTCTGTGTCAGATGGAGGATTCGAACCTGGGTTCATTGGCGTTAAGAGTCACACACTCTACCCACTACGCCACGGCCGCCAATGTATATGACAAGTTAACCACTTTAAAATGTTGGACATATTTTTATGTGCTTATTAGCTATGTCTTAGAATGAATTTTGTCCCGCTGAATTGAAAAAATCACACACTGTTAATAAAATACATCGTATTTAATTTTATATTTTTCTAAATATAAAATATATATTTTTCTAAATATAATATTGGTGTTATTAAAATTACCAAAGTATATTTAATAAACTATTTAATTTATCAGTCACAGAAAAAATAATTGGTACCCCCTTGATTGAAATCCTGGCTACATCCATGGCAATCACTGTAATAATTGAATAGTGTCCTCAACAAAATATCGCAAAATTTATCTGTTTTATTGGCAATGTCTACTTTTTTCTCTTCGTTTCAGAATTTTCTTCAGCTCATCTCCTTACTTTTCGACGCTTAAACTGCGCATATTGCTGTATTTTCTATGGCTATTTTTTTCGTGTAAAAAATGGATGCCTTTTAACTCAAATTACCCAAAAATTTTTGTTAAATGTTTTTTACAACTCGAACACATAAATAAAATTTTAAAAATTCATAAAATTCGATCTTATAAAAATATTAAAAAAAAAAAAATAAAAACTTTTATTCAACAACCACAACAACCCTCTTTTATTCACAATCTACTCTAGCATGTAACAACTGTGTTGAACAAGAATATTTATTTTTCTTTCGCAAACAAATTGAATAGGCAAAAAGAAAAAAATCACCATACCGTAGTTATGTAACTTATTTATGATTATTAAACTCACCTGATATCGGTCGAATGCAATCGCTGTTATTGATATTGTCGATACAAATATGCTTGTTGCCTGCAACGTCCCAATAATTTGGCACAATATGGCACAACTGCCGAAGGGCCAGAATTTCGATAGAATTTCCATAAGCGTCAGAGGCATTGTAACCAAGCATAAAAGTAAATCTGGAAAAAAAGAAAAGGAACGCTTGTAAATAAGAGAAACCATTTAAATTGAAATTCAAATAACAAAATTCTAGAAAATTGCTTTTCATTTTGAACTTCAAGAGAGTTTGATTTTTTTCCTTTGGGCCATATAAGGATTCATCGCATAAAAGTTCATCATGTTAGCTTATGTTTTGGTCTTTGTGTTGAGGAGGAAGCTATTTGTTAATTTAAATAAAATCAGATTCCAAATGTCTGCTTGAATTTCCATAACAAGGACATTTGCCTGGATTGAGAAGTAAGTTGATTGCGTACATCAAAATGCAATGACACGAAAAGACTGAAATTGAAGTCGGGGAATCGAATAAAATGAACAAGTTTCGCTGTTTGAGTTCGAATTGGAATAGCTTCTTTAAACATTTTATTATATAATTTTCTTATATAGTATTATAAGCTTATTTTGCGCAAATATTGAATTTTTTGCTTGAATTCGTATTTTTATTGATAGATGCAAAATAACAGGCAGACACTAGTCCAAAATCTAAATCAATTGGCATAAATAAAAAAAAATCCACTTGGATGTTTCAGCTCTTTACCAATAGGGTAAGCACTTTGAAATTTCCATTTTCTTGTATAGTAGCTTATATAAAACTATATTTAATGATATATTTAAGGATGAATTCAGGAAGACTTTTACTCAAGTAAAATCTACATATCGTCGTCTGAGAAATTAAGTGTCGTATGTGGCAATAGGTTCCTTATGTTTCTCTTTCGTTTGGTGTGGTTATTTCTTCGAAACAACTTAAGATGTTTCCGAGGCATTGTTTTGTCGTTTGTGGGAACTTATTATTAAATTCCGAATATCCGTCATACAAAATATAAAAAAGAAAATAGTTTTTAAATGTTGTTTGTTTTATTTTTTGTTAATATTAGTGTCCGACCGAATATTTGGCTTCAGCTTTGGTGTTTGGCATAGTCGGAAAATTTTTTAACCTTCTGTTTTGGCTTTGACCTCGGCCCAAAATAGGCGAATAATTTGCCGAATGTTTTTGCTTTGTAATGCGGGTTGATATATTTTTCACTCGGAAATAATTTTTTAAAATTAATTTTTTTAAGTTAAGTCTGACTGTTAACTTTTTCATTTAACTAAAAAAATTAAAATTTTCTTCTGATTAATAAACAGTTAACAGTTAAATATAAGTTAAGAGTTAACCTTTTACTTTTAAGAATAAAAGTTATTCCTCTTTGAACTTTGAACTTTAAAAGAAAATCTCACTTTTAAGAGTTTTCTGAGACTTTAATTCTTAAATAAAAAATTATAAAAGTCTTTAAAAACTTTTATTTCAAAAAGTCAGTAACAATAGTTATTTGAGTTTTTTATGTTTAAAAGTCTCGATAAAAATCTTTATAGAAAAAAGCTCTGAAAAGAATATAAATAAAGTTTATTTAGTATTTAGCTGTACTAATATTTAATTGCTTTAAATGATTTTCTCTGATTGCAGTGCGTATATTGTTTAAAATTATTTTAAGTGTCAAGAAAGCTCGCTCAACTGATAGTTGAGTTGCATGAAAGCCATATATAAGTTGTTCAATCTCTCCAAGATATGAATACACACTTTCGTTTCAATACCTTAGCACATTCCAATTCAAATTGAACGTTGTTCAACATTGCTTCATGAACATTTAGCTTCATTATTTTCTTTTTTTTTTTTCATTTTCTTCACTCTCATTATTTGGAATGCTCCCAAATTCTTCCAAAAACTCTACTAATTTTGATTTTGGTGTCTCATAAATTGACGTTAAGTCCACAGGAGATGCTGTTTTTTTAATTTTTTAATGCAGAGTTTTATTAAGACTTTTATATAATAGAAGTCTCAAGAGACTCTAATGACTGACTTTTTTATAATAGTTCTTCAAAGTCTTATAAAGTATTTTTAAGAATAAAAGTCTTTAAAACAATTATATCCGACTTTAATTCATAAAAGTTAAAAATTAACTTAACTTAATTAAATTAACCTTTTTAAATGAAAGGTTTGTAATAATAAAACTTTTTGTTTGAACAAAAATCATTACTTTTTCATAATAAAAGTTTCTTAAGCCTCTTGTTTTATAAACTTTTTGGTAAAAAGTCATAAAAGCTACAGCCTCTGATCATGATAAAGTATTCTTTGCTCAAACCGCGGGTATGTCGTGACGTAATGCGCAGTAGGAAATCATGTTAATGCGTGATCTTGCATTTTAGCAATCTTGAGTTGCTGATCAATAAATGAGATGTTTAATAAGCCTTGTTGCGGCCGTGGCGTAGTGGATAGAGTGTGTGGCTCATACGCCAGAGAACCCAGGTTCGAGTCCCCATCTGACACAGAAAGTTTTTTTAATTGGATTCAGTTTTTTGTTCGGCCGTCACCTCTCTGCAGACAATGGCAAACCTCAGAGAGTAAAAACTGCCATGAAAAGCTTCTTGAGAACATAAGCCGTTCGGAGTCGGCATAAAGCTGGTAGGTCCAGTTCTCGATCATTTGTGTTCAAACATTTCACAACACACAACACAATTGATCATAAGGAGCTCGGTCAAAGGCCTTTCAAGGGCTGAAATAGATATTTCGTTTTTTTTTTAATACGCTTTTTATGCAATACCAACCGACTAACCAAATAAAAGAAATTGATAAATATCTCAAGAAATAAAATAAATTTTATAATTTTTTTTTACTTGGTTTTTTTTTTCATTTCATATGACTTTTCTCCTTGCATAGATCTTGTATTAAACTTGTTTCAAGTATTATTCAAGGAAATTTAAATTCCCCTCCAAACACTCAAAGCAAAAACCTTGACAGAAATAATTGTTGACTCTATACTGACAAAAAGTTGATAAACTCAACCTAGGAATTTGTCTCGGTCAGAGTCATCTTCCTGAGATGGTACATGTAGGGACCGTGTCCTGTGATCAGTGCAGTAAGCCAGCTTAAAGTCCTTCGATTGTATAGGATAACTTTTGCTGCCTCAGTACGAGACCACTTCACGGCCGCCTTTGATTGCCTGCAATTAACAGCTTCTTCCCACTTTGTACGGTGTTCCGAGTCCGTCCATAGCTTAATAAGGCCTGCCACCATGTTGTCGCCAATGGCGATACGTTCTGGTCCACAGAATTCTCTCCGTCACAGATCCGTCTGTGAATATACTGATTTCGTTACCAGTGATTTATTCACAAACGGCCCCATCTGTTATAAGAGTTTTATAACATTTATCTGTTATTCTTAATCTCTGCCTTCTGTCCATAGGCATACACGTCTTCCTGACATCTCTCTGTACAATATCAAGGAAGCGCATATGGCTATATAGGGCCGTTGCCCCATTCCACGTAGCACTTCGCAACTTCCTGAGGGCTGTTAGGGCCGCCGTTTTCTTTATTTCTAAATGCAACGGCAGCCTACCTAACAGAACCTCCATTTCGTTTATTGGAGTGGTGCGTATTGCACCTGTTATTCTAACACACGCCAGCCGTTTGACTCAGTCCAGTTCTTCTTAATGGTGTTCTGGCTGGCTTTTGTCCACCAAATCACCTAAGCATACGTGATGTCAGGTCTAATCATCATATTGTAGTCCCATTTCATAGCCTCAGGGCTTAGCCCCCATATTAGACCACAAACGTATATTCACTGGAACAGAACCCTCTTGGCTCTTTAAATCCTATCGTCTACATGCTCGTTTCAGTTCAGTTTGCTATCAATGGTTATCCCCTAGATATTTAACTTTCGTGGACATGTTGATTTCAGCTCCAAAAAGTGTGATACAAATGTATTTGATCGATTGACTAATGCACATCCAAAGTGAAAGGTTTATGCACGACTTCTGATTTTACTTACAATGGTCACATGCAACCACAGGTTTAATTGATTAAAAATCATCAGGCAACGCAAGTGCAAGTTTGATCGATTGAACACAACATCTTACTCTTTTGAGTGTTGGTTTACATGTGAGCATTTGTCAATCACCCGATGCAGTTCTCTCCTACATATCATAAGCTATCGAAAAATGAAAACAAAAACAGTTGAGTTTCCTGGTCGAGTTTAATGAGAACCTCCCTTTAATATGTATTTTGTATGTAAAAGGAGAATCTGTTGAAATAAAGTCTTCAATTCTCACATTTATAAAAAAAAATTCTAAAATTTGTTTTATAAAATATCAAAAAAAAAAAAAAAAGTATTTAAAAAAGATTTTTTGATACTGTATGATCTTTACCGATGAAATTAGTAGATTTGGCCACATTTTTTATAATAATATTAACCCTAGAATACTAATCTACGTAAAATTTACTCACTCCTTATGAGTAATATAACGTATAGTGAACAGAAGATTAGTATTCTAGGGTTAACAGTTATCTTTATAATGCCACAGACTATACTGATCATTGTCTCATTAGGGTGGTGTACTATGGTTTTTTTGTTTTATTTCCATGTGGGACTCAAATGCTCCAAATGCCAAAAAAAAACTCTCAATTTTGTCAGGTTTTAAAATTGTCCATTTTTACTTGACACATTATTGACACGTGATTTGTTTTTAATATAGGTAGGTTTTGCTATGTATTTCTGCAGTGCTTTTCTGACTCAATCAAGCGTTATTTTCTCACTTATTTTAATATTTCTCACATCATGGTGTCATCATCAAGCTCAGAATAGAAAACAGATTTTTAGTGGGCGAGCTGAAATTCCCGATCGATGGTGACCAACTACCTTCCAACAGGAAAGTTTTATAAGTATTGTTTTCTACCATAAAGTTTATAAATCAGCAGAAAAAATTATGAGTGAGTTCAAAGTCCGTCATAGTAGGCAAGTGAAAGTGTTCTGGGGAGAAAATTTGTTTGCCTGTTAAGCATGAAAAAAAGTGTATTGATAAATTGTTAGACCTTCATTCAGTGTTCGAAAATACAGAAAAATTCCGGAAAACCATAGCATATCTTATATAGTAGATAAGAGAAAACATTAACCGATCAAGTCAGACCTCCGTATTATTTGTTCTGACACTGATCTAGATTTATCCCCTTGGCCGTAATCGTAATTTCAACAAACAGACCGACATCTAACATGTTCTTGCATATAATGACCACCCTTCTGTCTCATATTCTTTTATTTATCCGTTAATATTTTTAAAATATTCCTTTTTTAAAAATTTTTATTTTATGCCGTTTTTCTGAAGATAATACCTGACCTACAAGCTGGACCTACAAGTTTTATACTGACTTCGAATGGTCATGTCAGGCCGTTTGGTCACGGCTACCTCATAAATAATAATTGCAAATTTGTATCTCGCTCTTTATACATACCTGATATGGCCAAATTCAAGATGAACAAATTGCGAGCTGTACGCATCGCTGGTTTTCGTATCACCGCAACAACAACCAAAGTATTTCCAAGGGCACCGAAAATTATGAGCACGCTGTACAAGATGATCAGGATATTGTACCAGGGGTCATCAATGCTGCGATTTTGTGTATAACGTTCCAGCAGCATTTTGGTTTCTGCTTTCTCAAGCGTATTATGATGCATGAAATCAAAGCTGCTACCATTTATGTTAGATATTAGGCTTTCGTTTTCTGCACTCTCAATCGATTCGCTTGAAGCACTCGCACTCACACTGCTCAAACTACGACTTAGACTCATGAGCAGAATTTTTGCTGTGCTCATATTAGGACTCATCTCGTTAACTGTATGATTCATGTTCAAAATCTGCAAAAAAACAAGTAATGAATAAGGATGAGTCATTTATCGAAACTATAATTAAATTGTTCTATATATAGGTACTTAACTCATTCTCTCTCCTACTCCCCCATTTAATAAAATTAAGCCAACACAATACCTTAAAAAAATCTTCTCATATGTGGTACGGTAAAAGTAAAACTTTTACCTACAATAGTATAATCTGCACGTGGTTAAATAAATCATTATTTTATAAGAGTCTAAGGCATTGATGGGCACTTGATGGTTGGTGCTGAAAAGTCCTAACAAGTAGGCTAACACATAGATGGCGTTACTTGAATTAAGTCCATATGATTTTTAATAAGTATACCAAAATTCAACTGACACGTGTATTAATTTGACAGCTGCCGGGCAATTGACTCGTGAGATTGTGAGTGAAGCAACATTGTGAGTGAAACACCTTTTGTTATTTTGAAAAAATGAATAAAAAATATAAAACTTTCACCTGAAAATGGAGTTTCTGGGAAGATTGCTTATTTATTTTATTAACATTCCCTCCTTCAGAGTGACTTAATGGTTAAAAAGCAGTCTGCCCTCATACCAGTAGTAGTTCAAGAACTGTCTTTTTTCATAAAGCCAACTAGTATATTGAACATAGTGATATCATGGGATATATCAATTGTCCCTTTTGTTTATGGACAGTTACTGAAAAGTTCAATATTTACTTACAGAATAAGATCAAAGTTTTTTTTACATTCGTGACACAGTTGGTTGTCAAGAGGATTTATTATTTTATTTTAATAACTTAAGTAGTACCCAGGCTCGATCCTCACAGTACAGACGACAGATTTTACTGTTTTTTTTTTTTTTGTGAACTATATTTTTATTGCATTTTCCCTTTTCCGTACTAGCATCGAACCGCGTACAATACGGCTGCAAGTTGAACGTGCTACCACCGCACCATTGGCTCTCTTGCATCAAAGCGAACAAAATAAGAACAAACCGGAAATCAAGCATAATATACATCTTCGAATTTATTCCATAGGATTGATGACAAAAAGAATTTATAATAATCATCAATGGATTATATAACTAAGCCTTTATTTATATAAATTATTTTCAATTTAAAAAAAGCTCAAAAATTAAACTGCAGTTAGGACCACTAAACCTTTGCTTCGTAGTCAGAAGCTCTGACCTTATGCTGCCGCGCATACTTGTTTGGGTTTATTTTACTGTGCCTACACAGTTAAAAATGTAGATGCTTATTTCATTACAATATTTGCATCGTATTTTATGTTGCATTTGCGACAATATTTAATGCTTAATGATGCAGACATGTATATATGTTATATAGAAGAAACTCCAACATTATCACAAAAATTCTGCTATTTCCCAAAAAACATAATATGGTTACTTCTCAACATAATTAAATCCGAGAAAAACTAGAATTTACTGTTTTCTAAACATATTTTGTTTGTTCAAACCAACAATTACTTCTAAGCAAATATTTTGTAATCACAGTGAAAAACTTTTGGCATTTCTTTTGCTAAAATATGTTTCTAAATAAATTTAGTGTAATCATCGGTATATATATTACATTGTTCTTAATTATCGTTTTGAAAATAATTGCTTGACTGCAATTAAATTATGTATTCTCCTATTAATATATATTTGTCCGTGAATATTTAATGTTATTCTTGACTAAATTATATTTCCAAGCAAACAAGTAGTAATAAACTTAAATTGTTCTCAGTCCATTTATAATTACAAAATTTTTATATGAAAACATATTTTCTTTAAAACAAATTATATTGTTTGTAAGTTCAAACAACAAGTGCTAAGGTACAATTAAATAATGTTAAGATGCAAATATATATATAAGGAAAAATTGCATTAATTAATCATATTATATGTGGAACCACTGATGATTACTTGTTTCCAAGAAACATGCAGAAACATATTCTACTTCCTGCAAATAATGTTTGGGAAGGCCTATTATTTTTCAGCGTGCAGTTTAAAAAGTTTATTATTTCGAATTAATTTAATATGTACTGGTATAGAATTCCACAGTTTGACAGCACTAACAAAAAGCTTTCTAGAGGTCACTAGTTATAGTAATCTAGGTATAATAAGATTTAATGTTCTTCGTGATTGAGCATAGTTAAGCTTAACATACAGGTAATGAGGGCACTGGGATTGAATTAGCTTATGAAGAAAAACTAAATTTAATACATTAAAGTAGGTCGAGATATCACAATTGAGTATTTGTTGAGAGTAAGTCAAAATATGATCATACTCCTTAGTAGGAAGATGTATCTCGCTGCACTGTTCATAATCAACTGAAGCTTTTGCTTAGAAGCAGAATCTAAATTTCTATAGACTAAAGCACTATATGATAAAAGTGGAGCCAAAAAAGTGGGTGCTTACGAGTTTTGTCTTTATTTCGACTGAGAGGTAACTGGAGGAAGCCCATCATTTCCTTATAACCGTACATTAAAAAAAATGAAATTTTTACATAAAATGAGTTCTTAGAAACTACGTTTTTATAGTACCTTTATCTTTAAGACAAAATATGGTAGAAAAACAACAGTCACAAAGAGTAGAAAAACAACAGCCACAAATAAAGAAACAGTATTGAAACAAAAGAAATTTGATAGTTTAGTTTTTGTTGACCTCCAAAAATATAAATTACAGGAATCTGCCAGAACACTTCACCGGAACCGATTTGTGCCTAAAAAGAGCTACTTAGATAAATATTTAAAACCTAAACTTAAGTTCATAGAATTTAATCTAATACTTTGCTATGGTTGTAAGTAAGCTCTTCAGGCCATGTCAGAATTATTAGGTATGGTCGATGCGCTTAGTGTGCCTCAACAAAGAGTGTATAATGAAAATGCCAGCTAGTTGTCAAAACGACAAAATTCGTAGAAATTCCAAATTTTAAACAGTGCGATCGCGTGTGTTAAATTTGTAATTATTTGAGTGAAAATATTATAAAAAATTTGTAATAAAAACTATAAAATGTGGAAGAAGTATTAAATTTGCAAAACCAAAACCTGTAACAATTTTACCCTAAAATCAACTGCATAAAGTAAACATAAAGAAACTCAATATAAACAGCTGATTTTGCCAACTAGCCGTATTTTTTCTGCTTTTTACTTTTATCTGCTCAAAGTCGGCTATACCTTATAATTCTGTCATGATTCAGTCAATATGAACGATCGTGTTAAATGAAAGAAAGAAATCAAGCAGTTGATCAACATTTGATTACATATATGACATTTTAAGGAGTTGACATTTCAAACTTTGTGTTTTATCCCAGTCGGAAAGATCGTGCTTACTAAATAATTCATGTTTTCCTCTAGCTTAAGGTGGTGAAAACAGGTTAATGCTAAAGTAAATATGTTGTTCGTTAAATTTCGAGCACCTTACGTCTTCGCTTAAGATTGCAACTACAAAAGGAGTGCACGGGTAAGCCGATCATGTCTTCGTGTGATCATTTCCATATGTACTTTATTTAGTAAAGTAAGAGACATGCAGTGGCATAAAGACAACGGTTTTTGATTAATGTTACGAAGATATGAAGTGTAGCAAAAATCCAACGAAAAACGAGTAAATAACAAACGTCTCTTAACCGGTGGTGTAGTGACATTCATTCTGGCAAATATTTCATTTAAAAATATTTAACCATCTCTTTTTGGATTTTAATTTCAGGTTTTCAACGTCAAAACGTAACTGGTACTTAAAAACCAATAAAAACATGATAGAAAGTGAAAGGAGAGTGCTTACAGGAAAGTGCTTACAATTTCCGTTGTCGAGAAGGTTCAAATGGATTATGTATGTACACGTCGTATATCAGTATTGCCTGGGTACCTTACGTTTTCATGCATACATCCGACTTATTAAATAAAGTGCATTAAATTGGAAACACGAACGATTTCGATCGTCGGCAGTACATTCCCTGTACTTTATTTTAGTAAAGGAAAACGTAAGTACATATGATGCTTTTTAAACTTTACAGAAGGAAGCTTACTAGAGGCGGCCATACCTTTATAAAAGTAATGGAGATTCGGAAGGACCGTTTGCATGTCTCGCGGACGAAAAGTAAGTAGACTATAAGGCATTATAGAAGAATGGTTTTCCCCCTACGATGCTTTAACTATTACTATAGTCAAAACACACTCCAGGATTATACCACCCAACTTTGGTCGTGAATTCGAATCGCGTTGTGTTTTTGAAATGTTTTTACAATTATTAGTTTGTTGCTGGAATAGACCTTAGCAACTAAAATGTAAGAAAACAATGTAGATTGGTTTTCGCGATTTTCCTGCAAGCAAATCAATAAAACTAGGCGTAAAGAAAAATTCGCTCTGAAATTATATAATCGTCAAATTCAATCCTAATTAAATTTATCTGTTGCTTTGCGTTTGCTTGATATTTTACACTTTATATGTTCATGTCAAGTATAGCAATAATAGTCGCTCATTAGATAGATGCGATGCCCTACATAGCAGAGTATGAAACTTAATTTTATAGAATGTGCTACTTTTTTGAGACGATATAAAAAGTTTTTTAAATGACCATCGCTTTTTTCAATACGACTAGTCTCAACTAATGTATTTGGTTGAATTTTACTTTAATTGCTATATTTCTTTTGTTATATATATATATTTTTTTTTTTTTGCACACTCTGCATTTCTATGAGTATGAACTTATAAATCCCTCTTTATGAATATTGTTTTGAGCTTGAGTCTTTACTTATATACTTAAGCATATATTCTGTATTACTGCATAATAGTGACCCTTCGATTTTATTCATTTTTCAAAAATCAAATTTGATCTCATAGCCTTTTTTTAGGACGAAAAATTGGTTTTTGTTCAACTTCAGTTATTAGGAGCAATTACCCTAATTTATCATATATATATGCCTTTTTTTTTTGTTGAATAAAATCTTGCGTATTTTCGTTTTCAATAGCGTGGTGTAGGTTTATTGTGCAATTCTAGGAAAATTTTCATTCAATTTATTTGAATTTTACTAACAAAAACTATTTCTGTAGAAACAATTATCTGGAAAAAATAATTTAATTTAAAACTTGTTAAGAGTTTTACTTACATTTACATTTAGTTAAATTGTTCTAATTATTATAAAATTTAAAAATTTAACCTTATGCTCATATTTAATTTTTAATAATTTATATAATACTTCAAACCACTTAAACCCCAAAACATAATAAACTACACTAAAGTTTTTACTCATTTAATTTTCAAAGTGAAATTCTTCAGCATGAGAATGAAATTATTCCTGTAGGTATTGTTATGTATGAGTTAGAAAATACTAAAGTTGTATTATTTTTTTTTTTTTTTTGATTACGTGCATTTGTGAGACGAAAATTTCGCAGTGCTTTCAATGAAATTAAAAATTTTAAAAACTTTTTACTTAATTTTTCTACGGAAGTTTCAACTCCAGATATTTCACATTGTAAAGGAACTGAACATCCTTATATGTATATGAAACTACTGTACTTTAACTTCTTTCATTAAATATCAAAAATCTTTCATTTTCATGCATGTCATGTTATGATATTTTTAAGGCTGACTAAATTTTGCTTGCAAAATTGAATACAAATGATCTGATTATATAGTTTCTTAAGTGAATAATATTCGTATAGTGAGAGTTAGAGTATAGAGTATAGAGTATAGAGTATAGAGTATAGAGTATAGAGTATAGAGTATAGAGTATAGAGTATAGAGTATAGAGTATAGAGTATAGAGTATAGAGTATAGAGTATAGAGTATAGAGTATAGAGTATAGAGTATAGAGTATAGAGTATAGAGTATAGAGTATAGAGTATAGAGTATAGAGTATAGAGTATAGAGTATAGAGTGTAGAGTATAGAGTATAGAGTATAGAGTATAGAGTATAGAGTATAGAGTATAGAGTATAGAGTATAGAGTATAGAGTATAGAGTATAGAGTATAGAGTATAGAGTATAGAGTATAGAGTATAGAGTATAGAGTATAGAGTATAGAGTATAGAGTATAGAGTATAGAGTATAGAGTATAGAGTATAGAGTATAGAGTATAGAGTATAGAGTATAGAGTATAGAGTATAGAGTATAGAGTATAGAGTATAGAGTATAGAGTATAGAGTATAGAGTATAGAGTATAGAGTATAGAGTATAGAGTATAGAGTATAGAGTATAGAGTATAGAGTATAGAGTATAGAGTATAGAGTATAGAGTATAGATTATAGAGTTAGAGTTAGAGTTAGAGTTAGAGTTAGAGTTAGAGTTAGAGTTAGAGTTAGAGTTAGAGTTAGAGTTAGAGTTAGAGTAAGAGTTAGAGTTAGAGTTAGAGTTAGAGTTAGAGTTAGAGTTAGAGTTAGAGTTAGAGTTAGAGTTAGAGTTAGAGTTAGAGTTAGAGTTAGAGTTAGAGTTAGAGTTAGAGTTAGAGTTAGAGTTAGAGTTAGAGTTAGAGTTAGAGTTAGAGTTAGAGTTAGAGTTAGAGTTAGAGTTAGAGTTAGAGTTAGAGTTAGAGTTAGAGTTAGAGTTAGAGTTAGAGTTAGAGTTAGAGTTAGAGTTAGAGTTAGAGTTAGAGTTAGAGTTAGAGTTAGAGTTAGAGTTAGAGTTAGAGTTAGAGTTAGAGTTAGAGTTAGAGTTAGAGTTAGAGTTAGAGTTAGAGTTAGAGTTAGAGTTAGAGTTAGAGTTAGAGTTAGAGTTAGAGTTAGAGTTAGAGTTAGAGTTAGAGTTAGAGTTAGAGTTAGAGTTAGAGTTAGAGTTAGAGTTAGAGTTAGAGTTAGAGTTAGAGTTAGAGTTAGAGTTAGAGTTAGAGTTAGAGTTAGAGTTAGAGTTAGAGTTAGAGTTAGAGTTAGAGTTAGAGTTAGAGTTAGAGTTAGAGTTAGAGTTAGAGTTAGAGTTAGAGTTAGAAAGTAAACGTGAAAGTTAGGATTAGAGTTAGTAGATAAATAATAAATAAGAAATTGCTCTGGAAAACAAAAATTACTTCTTCATAAGCAAGACATAGGTTTCTTCATGAAACACATGAAAGGAGTCAAGTGTTGTTTATTTTCTTGAGTTAATCCAGTTATTTGTTTTATAAAAATGATATTTTGAAAACTGTTGGAATGGTAATACACGTAAAATAGAATGAGCTTCACACAGTTAACTACAATCGCATCTTCCAACTTGTAGTTAAGAATAAATTTCGTATTAATCTCTCGTTACTCAATGACATCAACTAGTTCAAATGCCGGTGATGTCATTTTAAAATATATTCTGTCAATGTTTAACTTCTCTAAAATCTATTTACACGAATGTTTGGCATAATTATGAGATCAAGAATTCGCCTTATCTGCTCTAAGCCATGTTGACAGAAGGTCATCCATTCTAAGTGTTATATTGTTGTAGTTTATTCACAATAATGGACTAATAACTTACATACCTTCTACTTAAGTATGGCAGGCACGAATTTGACAAAATATTTCTCAGTTTTAAATAATTAATAATCCCGCAGGCTGTTACGAAACGCAATAATCTCTTACGGAATGTAAGACCAAAATTTTTGTGTGCTGTGAGTTTAAGATAATCACAAAACAAACAGTTTTGTTTGTGCTGGCAGCAAAAGGTTGCAAAAAATAAAAAAAAATATCTTTTGGAAATATATTTTTCGAACAAGGTTTGTTAGTAACACACAATCAAAATTAAGACTAGTGGTGCTTAAGGTGTTCTGTGGAGCCGTAGCATGCTCAAGGAAATATCCTTTTAATCTTAAAATTTAATGTTTGTGCGTAAGCAAGGAAAGGATTAAATTTGTTAAGGAAATAAGATACGACATTAAAGAAAGCTTTCAAGCAGTGTCGGCCAAAAAAATGCTTGCACTGTTCTTTCAATTGTGTGCTTGTATACGCACATGTGAGAGTGACAGGGACAGACAAGGTCCACGTTACACGCGTGCATAGGCGCTGGCCCACACTGATGTAAAGTAACGTTAGGTAATACAGTATTATTATGTTGTCACAAAGCTGTTGGAACAAAAATTAATAAGAAATTTATTTAAGTCTCAAGCATCTAACATTATGGCAATGATGGCCGGGAAAGAAGATATAAGTTTTTATGTGCATTACTTTAGAGTTAAGAGAACATGAACCATTTTGCATGGATGAATTAATGAGCTTAGAATCCTCGTTAGAGTAACATAGCCGCCACATACTAACAACGAACACTTCATTACAAGACCAAATATCTTAACGATTCTCATGAATGGTACTTATATTGTGCATACTCTTTTTGCTCATCCACATAATCGTCTTGTACTTCAAGTGCCTCCCCTGCATGAGTTAAGTCATTAAGAGGAAAATATTCATTTCTCGCACGCGTCGATTTATCAAAAGGCTTGAAAGGCAAATGCCTATAAGAAGCACTAATGGTTCTTACTATGAGAATAAAACTTGGCATGTAAGTTAATATTCTTACAAATATCTCTGCAAAAATTAGTGTGAGACGCCCACT
Source organism: Coremacera marginata (assembly GCA_914767935.1). NCBI lineage: Eukaryota > Metazoa > Arthropoda > Insecta > Diptera > Sciomyzidae > Coremacera > Coremacera marginata. The sequence continues at coordinate 201,838,358 of OU612043.1, read as the reverse complement.
TAAGTGAAAGTTGGTGATATTTTACTTTTACGCACTAGTTAATAGGTATTTTATATTTGTGTTTTAAATCTTGAGACGAAGGTTGTTTCCAATGAAGTGGCCGTGATTTATTTAAAGCGATATATTGTAGAATATTGGACTCAAATAAAAACAGAATAAGAGACTAGAATGCTATCACGATAGTTATATCTAGTGTCCGACTGAATATTTAGTTTCAGTCAGTTTATTGCCCTTTTTTCAGTTATGGTTGTTCTTCAACATGATCAAAAGCTCAAAAGAACATTTAGAACTGGTTGTGTCTTATAAGAACTTATGGTTTTGACAAAAAATAATTGAAATTTTATTTAAAATTTTTTATTTATATATGCATAAAATGCTATGTTCTCTCTTTACTTTAAGTAAAAAAGAATTTTTTAAAAAATTAACATTTTTATATAAATATATTCAGTTTCCGTTTCGGTTTTGGTTTCGGCCAAATATTAATAAAGGACTAAATTTCGGTTTCGACAAACATTTCAATTTCGTTGGAACACTAGTTATATCAACATTTAAATAATAAATATTAGATTTAGACCTTATAGAATAGATATAAAAGTCAGTTGGCTAAGTAGTAATGACACGCCTACTGACAAAGTAACGACAAAGTGACTGATATTTAGCGACATACAGTTAAGTCCGGGCAAATAAGGAAATTTATAAAAAAAAACAATTTTATAATACCACAGGTGCAGAATATTTGAGGAATCGTGTTTTTAAATAAATAAATTTACAATGAGCAAATAAGCATTTCTATTTTTCTAATTGAAGCGCAAAATTTAAAGCGGTAAGAAAAGAAAGCCAATATATGCCAAATACGCTTAATATGACCGAAATGACGAACTATCGTTTTCTACGAGAAAAAAACCTATCAATACGGAAATTTCCACTAGAGTAGGTTTCAGTTAATCTCTAGTAGAGCTGACTTTTTGAAAAGATTGGTCAAAATAGGATCGACAAACCGAAAGATGAATCAGAAAAGAGTAAAAATGTTACAGCAGCTGATGATCGGCTACTTAAACAGAGTAGTTTAAGGAATTGCTTCGTAACGGCATTTTTCGAAGTCGGTGGGCACTTAATTCTACAAAAGCTGCTACGAATATTTCGAGAGGCCGTCTGATATATAGCATTTTTTTTTTTGGTCTATGTTAATGAGTCAATTTCGTCGACGAGTAACTCTAAGATATTTTCATTTTCTTTAGTAACTTCCCAGATCAAAAGAAAATACGAATTTTTCCAATACTTAACATGCAGTGTAAGTTCGCCAACTGGCATTCATTCAAAATATTGAAAACAGAGGGATGGCCACCACGACTGCGTCTTATGAAGACCATACTGTCGGTCCAATTTTGCACCACTTTTTCCAGCATAGCCGACCTTTTCTTATCGGCAATAATGCGGCGAATATTGGTTTCCAACTGGTCACATGTAGTTAGTTTATCAGCATAGTGCATTGACCAGTGACAGGGACCCCCATATAAAATAGTCTAGCGGAATCAAATCATATGACCTAGGCAGCCAATTGATAGGCCCATTTCTTAATATGATTTTGTTATCAAAAGTTCCAACAATAAAGTGATTTTTCCACGCGCTGTATGGCTTGCAGCATAATCCTGCTGGAACCATCCTGCTGGAACCATCCTGCTGGAACCATCCTGCTGGAACCATAGCACTTAGACGATTGATATTGACGTGGGGAGCCAAAAAGTCGCGAAGCATTTGCCTGTAGCGCTCACCATTGACGGTAACGGTGGCTCCATCTTCAGTTTTTAAAAGGTATGGACCAATGATGCCCTGGAAATGCAAACCACACATGACAATAAATTTTTGTGGAGGTACGAGTAAGGGAGCCTGTAGAGTCTCGGTCACACTCACCTCTACAGCGTCGATGACTTCGTCGGTACCCACAATACTAGCTCGTATTCGATAAATGTTGTCCATAAGAGCAAACGTAGACATAAATGGATTCCTCGTTTTGGGTATAACTGGCTCAGATAAGTTGGCTCTGTAAGTTTCCCGCACAGATCGCGAATTTTGGAAATAAAATAATAATCGTGTAAAAAATAATTTACACACACAATAAAATAAAAATCTTAGTTTTCAAACAAAAAATATTTCATGACGTCATTGTTTAATAGCAGCAGGTTGCTGCAACTAAGACAGACAGTGAATAATAGAAGAACAGCAACTAAACACTACAACATGCCTGTGAGTGGTAAAAAGCTTTGATATATCTTCGAAGAAAGAGCTTACACCGAATAAGTGTGAATCTGAAAATTCGAAGAACTTTACCTGCTTTTCGTATCATTTGTGTGTGCAATGTAATTCAGAGTAATTTTCTCTAACATTGACGAAAACATATAGACATGAACGGCTAAGTTTATCATCGCTATCATACAATATAAAGGCTACTGATGAGTTGGTGTAGCGGCCAACGAAACAGCTGTCTAGTCTGCTGTATGATTGCCACTCTATACAAAGGGTATTGTTGTTGTTGTTGGTTGTTTGCTTCAGAAAGCAACATAGACCTTGAGCTCGAAAAATATAACTCTTAATTATAATTGAAAAATTGTTAGAGTTATAAAAATAACACATAAAATAATAATCTATTAAATGATAATCTGCATTATCATTAATGGAACACTTCACAGTTATTACTTCAGAGTTAGAGTTAGCAATGGAAAATTGCTTCTAGGTGCAATAGTTCCGAGATATCTAAGAAAGGACCTAAATTGTAGTTCGGTTGCGAATTTTCCTTTTTTATTAAAACTTGCGTATTTTTGCCGCTAGTATCGCTAGTTGTGAAAAGCACTTTTCTAAGAAAAATTTAGTCAAAACTTTTTTGCGACTTAAAATTCAAAAAAGATTTCGCCGCTATTATTTGAGTTTTTGCTATTATAACAACAAGGAAAAATATATTTTTAAAAAAAGTTTTTACCAGTAAGTACAAAAATGTTATAAATTTCATATATGGGTAGGTATGCATACAAAACAAAAAAAAAATTAAAAAATCTACCATCTAATTGAAAACTTACTTTGAGAACTTATCGCACCATACAAAAAAATAAAATTTAGTTGAAAATATCTCAAAAAGTGTAATTTTATGTTCTAAGCTGCATTTGTTTTAGGATGTTACCTTTGAGTGCTTTAACAAATTTTTAGTTGGTTTTGGCAATGTATCTCCTAAGTTTCGACATTATTTCTACACGAAGTTTAAGTTTTCAAAAAAAGACAACATTTGTAAAGTAAGTATCTTTTTTATTTGGTTTAGAAAAAAGTGAGAGACCAAAAAGCTTAAATTTGGATCAATTTTACTGGAATTTTCGTTCACTTTGTTTTTTTTTTTGCGATTTAAATAAAAAATACTTTCTTCACCGAAGATTTCACATTTTTTGCTAGCATTAATTTAATGTTAAAACTAACAAGGAATAGAGTTTCGGCAGGATACCGAAGCTTAAATACCCTCCGCGGCCGAATTCAAGTATATTCGAAGTCTTTAGCAACGACAGAGACGATGACATTCAGTTTTATATACAGGGTGTCCCGCAATTGATTGCAACTATTTACGGAGGTGAAAGTTTATGTCGAGCTGAGAAAAACATCGTATGAGGGTGGGTTCTATTTTCCCCTTCTTAGGAGCTAGAGGGATAAAAAATATTTCACGACTTTGATTCACGTTATTGTTCCTATCACAAAAACTAAGTTACGGAAAACTTTATCTGATAGCTTATTGCAAAGGCAATAAAATCACCTTTTCAACGGTATATCAACAAATAGCACCGACATAACCCTTACCAAGCTGTGCTCGTTCAAAGATGAAATCAATCGGTTGAAACTACCAAATTTTAAATTTGAATGCAAATTTCTCAGAATTTCGCGTAATAAATGGATTTTTTTTTTATGAATCAACTGTGTAATTTATTCAATTTTCTTTTCAATGGCACCAATAACATAAATGTATCTTAAAAAACAATAAAGTTGGCTCTACTAAAAAAATTATACCTATTAGAAAATAACGATATTTTCTAATGCATAAGTAATTGTTTTTTTCTAATAGGTATAATTTTTTTTTGTACAGCCAACATTTTATTTTTTAAGACAAATTTATATTTTTGGTGTCATTGAAAAGAAAATTAAATAAATTACAAAATTGATTATAAAAAAAAAAAAATTCATTTATTACGCGAAATTCTGAGAAATTTGCACTCAAAGTTGAATTTGGTAGTTTACACCGATTGATTTCATCTTTGAACGAGTACAGCTTGGTAACGGTTATGCCGGCACTGTTTGTTGATATACCGTTGAAAAGGTGATTTTATTAGTTATCGAAAAAACTTTTCCGTATCATAGTTTTTGTGCTAGCAACAATAACGTGAATCAAGGTCGTGAAATATTAATTAACCCTGTAGCTCCTAAAAATGTGAAAATAGACCCCTCCCCCCCCTCCCATACGATTTTTTTCTCAGCTCGACATAACCTTTCACCTCCGTTAATAGTTGCACTCAATTGCGGTACACCCTGTATATACGAAAGTTTTCCTGTTGTGATGACGTCACTTTGTATGGGAGGTAGGCGTGGATTTTATCCGATTTTGCCGAATAGCATAGATATGGTTCATATTATATACCAAACCTCATGTGCAAAATTTCAAGACATTTCTTTAACTTTTGTGGATTTCTAAGAGATTTTAGTTTAAAATAAAGCCGCATTGTATGAGAAGTAGGCGTGGTTTCCATCAGATTTTGTCAAATATTATAGAGATGGCTTATATTAATTATCAAAGCTCATGTGCAAAATTTCAAGACATTTCCTTAATTATTTTAGATTTTTAAGAAATTTTACGTTAATAAAAAGTGGCCTACCTTTATAGGAGGTAGGCGTGGTTTTCATCCAATTTTTTCAAATCTCATAGTCAGGATTGACATTAAAGAGCAAGGCTTATGTGCATTTGAAGGCATTTCCTTCATTTTTGTGAATTTTTAAGAGATTTTACTGTAAAAATAAACTCACTCTATATGGGCGGTGGTGGGGTGGGGTTGTGGGCGTGGTTTTCATCCGATTTGGCTCATTTTCGAACTTGATCTTAATTTTTTTAAAAAAAGCGTACATTTTGAATTTCATCGCGATAGCCCTTAAATTACGACTGCAATCGTGATCACAGACGGACAGACAGCCAGACTCAGGAGGTGATGCTGATCAAAAATATATATAATTTTCTATACCTGCCACGCCTCCTTATTGGCATTGAAAGTTGAAGTTCTTGGGTTCATGTGTGAAAACCAACAACAGATTAGTAAAAACAGTCGATGCACTCTTTGAGATCTTTACAACCATCAATTGCACCCGAGAGTTTTGCAACCAAATAGCAAAGTTCTGACAAAAATATGATTTCAGCTGTTTTTACTGTGGTTTTTAGCAATTTTTATGGTCGTCAGAACTTCTTGAGATCAGCTTTAAAAATTGTGAACTTTTCAAAATTTTTTTTTTCGACCCGCTGTATTGTATACTCGTTTGCATTTGATTGTTTGGCAATAAATTGTTTACAAAGTATGCTGACAAAAGTTCTAGTTACGCCACTGTGTAGAATAAAACTCTTTTCCATGAGGCTGTCGAAACTAAAAGCATTTCTGCTTTTACACTATTAAGTCATATGTGCCATTTTAGACATGCCGATATTGAGAAGGTTCCTCTTTTCACTTTTTAATTCGACAAAATACCGTTACCCACATTTTTTAAATTTTTCAGGAGGACGTTTTATCTGTTTCAGTCACTCTTTTATCGCTTCCTTTAGACACATGGTAGCTTAAAGGTTAAAGGCCGCCAAAAAAAATATTCGCCAAATGCTTTCTGTAAGCTGTAGTGATTGATTGAACTTGTAGGTCAGTTTGTGAATTTTTTTTTTTTTTTTGTTTTCTAATATTGTGAGTGTCGTAACCCACAACAATTATCAATTTAAACATAGTGAAAAACTACACCGCAGAACAAATAAGGTTTAAACATTTTCAAATTTGTATTTTAAGGTTCATTGATTGAATCAACAAACAAAGATAATTATGAAAAGATCATTTAATACAAGAAACTGGATTCAAGCACAAAGATATTCAGGGTATCCCGAAAAAACTGAATTAGTATATGAAATTTATTAATGTAGATGTGAGTTATAAAAAGTAATATGTTCCGATTGCTTTATAATCGGTGTGTTGCCAGTTTTTAAGGAGATCAAATTGTTATAAAAAACTTGAGGAAATGGCCCATGCATAAAAGTTTCTATTGTTATTTTTAACGTGATTGATAACTAGATTTAGTATGTTGTGTTTTGAAAAAAGAAATTTATGTGGCTCGTTTTTGTTAGAAGAAAATTCGACCAGTAGAGAACTGCTTGATATTGAAAAAGTTTGACAATTCTAGTTCAACTACTTGATATGTTTTCTCTTTTCCTAGCCAATTTGATTATAGAAATCAGATGGCTTGGAGTGTAGTCGGGCCAGCTTTGTCTATTGCATGTTTAATTGCGCTGTGGGCTGAGTCTCTTTCATTTCGTCCATGGCAAGGTAAAGCTATTCGCAATAGATTTTGTTGCGTAGGGGCAACGATTGAGTTTTTGTTTCGGTCACTACATTAATTAGCAAAGATGTTCACAGCGTTGCAACCCCTTTACAATTGGAGAGAACCAATTGCCCAAAAATCTCTCAAAATTTGTTGATGAACACTACAAATTAAACAGACAGCTGCATGGAAAACATGAGCTTAACATTTTGGCACTGCAACTGACAACTTCGCAAGCCTTAGCATTAGTTAATGAGCTAACCTTTCCTTTCGCAATATTGATTAGGAGTTCATCGTCTGATGATACCGAACCACTTGAAACATTTGAATGTCGTTTTCAATTATACTTCTGCATTTAAAAATTAACAGAGTGAAACTGCTCTTAAAAAGAATATTTATAAATTTGTGGGTTACTACTGTTTGTAAAAATTTTTTTTTCGAACACTCTGTGGGTTACGATATTAAGAAATGTGTGTTTTCCGCTCACCTGTGCCAATTGCCACCATAATACTTGCAAAGGATGTGAGGCCTTGTCTGAGAAGTGCTTTGGTGGTGTTAACTCTATTTCGAAAAAATTGAGGGTTACGAGAGTATGTCGCTTCAGCGACGATATAAGCGATGTTTTTTTTTTTGGTTTCTTTTTAAATCAGAGAGAGAGAAATCGTCGAAATAGCCGATGAATAGCTTCTTGTCTCAAATTCTGTGTATGAGTATTTATTCAACCATTCAGAAATCGTCTAAAATAAATTGTGAATGGTTTAAAAGTATCTAGAAAATCACACAAAACAATCATGAAAAAAAGCTTAACTTTAGTGAGTTTTGTTAATTAATTACAACCCTCTTTCATAAGTTTTAAGTTATGTGTTTATATAACTCCAATAATTTGTCAATTATTAACGGTTATATTTTATCGAGCTCAAGGTCAATGCTGCTTTCCGAAGAAAACAACTGAAGAAAAACAACCAACAACAACTATACCGTATAGAGTATCAATCACATAGCAGACTAGACAGACTGTTTCATTTGCCACTACACCAACTCAGCAGTAGCCTTTGTTCGTGATTCTTGCTGTGATCTACTAGCTCTTAATTTTCTATTTGTTTCACGAATTCAATTAGTAAATTACCCTGAATTGCATGTACGAGAATACAAATGATATGAAAAGCAGCTTAAAGTTCTTCTAATTTGTGAAGCATACTTTCAGGGAAAGTAAGTTCTTTTAATCGAAGATAGATCAAAGCTTTCTAACTACTCCAAGATTTTGTTGTGCTAGTTTTTGTTGCTCTTCTATTTCACAGTCGATCTTACGCTGCGTCTACACCAGACAATTGTCATAAGTATTTCATAATCTGTATTAGTTGTCAAATTATTGTCAGCTGCAAGGAAATTGTCTGATTATGAAAAAAGTCTGATTGAAAGCGGAAAAAGAATAGAAAATAATAAAAAGCGTAGTTTTTGGTTGTGAAAGTTAGAAAAGAATTGAAAAAACGCTGTTATTCGATGTGAAAGTTGTGAGATTAAAAAGTATAGTTTTACGCACAAAATTTATTTTTTTTCGCTGGCCAACGATCTCCAAGTGCCACCACAAGCAGCACAAGTAAGTGAAGCGTTAATTTTTGTTAACATCTTCAAAGTGCCACCACCAGGAACACAGCAAGTGCAACGCAAATTTGTTGCTCCTTTCGCAGGCCAATGTCCTCCAAGAGCCACCACAAGCAACACAGCAAGTGCAACGTTAATTTTTGTTAACATCTCCCAAGTGCCACCACCAGCAACACAGCAAGTGCAACGTATTTTTCTTGCTCCTTTCGTTGCAGTTGCTTCTGCTGCTGGTGGTGGCACTTGGAGGACGCTGGACTTGGACGAGGAAGTTAACAAAAATTACACTGCACTATTAAATTGTTATTTAGTAAAACACTTATTAGCATAACTTACTTATTCTGCTGGAGGTGGCAATTGGAGAACGTTGGCCAGCGAGAGAAGCAGGAAATTTGCGCTGCACTGATTTGTGCTGGTGGTGATGGCACTTGGAGGACGTTGGCCAGCGAAAAAAATAAATTTTGTGCGGAAAACTTAAGTTTCAACTTTCTCACTGCGTTTCTGTTTCGAAATGATTTTTTCAAGTTTTTAACATTTCTCAGCATTTTTTCCTAGGAACGTCAAAAATTGTCAGCATACGTCAAATCGTTGTCAGCTCAATTGTCTGCCTGACAATTGAGACAATTGAGCTGCCGACTGAGAAAATGTGAGTGTGTTAGTAAAAAATGTGTGAGCGTATTGGGATTGTTAAGACAAATTGTCTGGTGTAGACGTTGGGTTAGCTTCAGCAGTTAGCTGATATTACTTAGATAAAACTTGGATTATTAATTTATTATGTGTAAACACACACAAATAATCATATTTCAACGGCCGGGCTCTGCCATAGAATTTATTTGTAAATTAATTACGACCTCCTTTCATTTTTTCTTCTTTCCAGTGAGTTTTTATTAAAAATAAAATGAATGTTTTAATATTGCCATGATTTTATACTGTGATTCTAGGTTTCTATTTTTGTAAAAAAATAAAAATGTAAAATGCATTTCAAGCATCTTCATCAGAACATCGGAATACCATTTTTGAAAACTTAATTTAAGAACAAAAGGTGCTCCAGTTTTTCCTTATCTAAATATTTTTAAGCGTAATATATTAAAATTCACTGACATTTTTAAAGAAAATTTATATTTTTTGAGTGTTTCAAGTACATCTGTTGCTGTTGCTATAGATATCTTCAACCGTATTTAAATAATACTCAAACTTGCTATGAGTCATAAAAGAATCATTATTTTTAATGCTCCTTTCTACGTTTTCTTTTATATCCTATGCCACGTGCATGAATTCGGTTGCTGTTTACGCTGTTCAACTATTTTATTCACGTACTTGGTATTTTTTGTGTCCTAAACGAAGAATTATGGGGAAATGACAACAAAAGAAAAGACATGAACTGCGACAAATGGATGAAAATGTTGCAGAAGTTTACATTTGGCACTGTAAGGGAATGTCGTAGTATCTTGGTTTCTAGTTGATTTGATTAACGTACGTAGGAAGAACGATGTGATGACACAAAACTCAATTCATTCAATTCATTGCTTGGTAAAGAAGCAACAGAGCTTGTAAATCTAAACACGAAATCGTACCCTTTCAGGCTTAAAAGTAGCTCTGTGAGGTAATGATAACAGCGTTTGAAATTTTACTTGCGTACTTGTGCTCGTATACCAAGTACATGTATATAAGTTTGATTAAATAAACAATTGAAAACAAGTGAAAACAATTCATACAAACCTTTAAAAAGAATAAAATTTAATTTTTTAAACTTCAGTACTTTTAAAAGAAAGTTAATAAAATAAATTAAAAATTAAGTTGACCTTTTTAGACATGATTTTTTAACTTGTTCTTCATATCTATTTCGAGCTGTACAGCAAAATCTACTTGGTGTACTTGCTATGTTTTGAAAAGACAAAGTAGTCTGCATGAAGAAAAATAGCTATGCAACCAACCCAAAGTTGTATACAAACTCTGTTAAGATCCAACCGATTGTTGTACACTACTCGCTTCAGCCTGTGTCAGGCCCGTAGCCAGGATTTACCTTAGGGGGGGCTTTGATAAAAAATATATAAGTAGATACCAGTAATAACTGAAAGAAAGGATATGAACATTTTTAAGCAAATATGTTTCTTTTAAGAGTGTGAATATGCCTGTTTTTAAATGACCATAAGATAGATAAGAAGAGTTTATTTAATTTTTTTTTTACAAATCAATTTTGAGTACTAAGTGTTTTGATTTTTGCCTATAGTTTGTTGAAAAATGGTCCAAATTGAGAATTTTTAATTTCTTTTAAAAAGTATTATTCCGAAAATTAGCACAAACAGTAAAAATGTCTGTGACAAAATTTTTCTAATTCAACAATATTAATGTGAACGGTAAAAATAGGTTAGATTCCTTGCAGTTTATTGAAATCAAAATTAATATCAGCTTTGAAAAATGCAAACATTTTTTAATAAGTTCAGCTGGTGAAGCGGTATTCACAACTTTTATGGACATTTCATATAAACGGCAGAAAGAAACATTTTAGTATTTAGATTTGGTTTCTTTTTGGCTATCTTACGCTTTTGTTGATCCCCAGCTTGTGTACAACTACTTGAACCTGTGTGAACCCTGGTTCAAGTTATCGTTAAGGGCTAAAATTTTACTGTTCTCGAAAATGATTTCGACAATTTAAATACATTCAAAAGAAAATATCTGAAGATCTTTAAATATTTAACAGTTTCATTTTCTCATGATTCAATTCCAATAACAATTACAATATACATTTTTTTTATTAAAATTTTTTGATTAGAGGAATCGAGTCCGATAAAGTCACATTTAAATTTCAGACAATTTTTCAAAAACCTTAATTCGAATACTGGTTTTTGCACAGCACCAGTATTTTATACCCAATTTATTATATAAGATATCATATAGAAATAAGTTCATGTTAATATTAAAATAAATTCTCTACTTGATAAATTTTTATAAAAAGAAATAGTAACTTTATTTGAATATTTAAGAATTTAGTCGGTTGTGGATTTATATTTAAATTATTTGCATATTAGAAACACTAAACACAAAATTTTTTGAAACTCTAAATTGTTTTTTAATTTTTTAATATAATAAAAATACACATTTTTAAAATGCTGAAGCTTAAAAAACTGTAATTGTTAATTTTTCTTTATGAAAATTTGGTAACATGATTAAAAAATCATCAAATAACTGTAAAATTGGACTGTATAAAATGTTTTACAAACATTTTTTTCATATTTAGATTTAAGGTGATTTTCCGAAACCTGTTATTTGGAAAAGGCTTCGCACAGGGCTAAATTTTTGTGGCTAGTTGGAAATTTTAGATGTCAAAAATATTAGTCATTCGCTTTACGTAGAATACCCCATAATGTGCTAAATTTCGGGGTTCATATATTTTTTACACTTTGAAAAATGAAAAAAAGCCACTCAAATGAATGCCTTTCAAAAGCTTTGGGTCTAATAAGCTTACCCAGCAAACCATAGTTGACGACTTTGTCGAAATTCCGAAGAATTCATAACTATTTCAAACTGTCTTAAAGAAATCGTTACAATTTCGTTACGCAAATATCGCAACAGTTTCACTTTTTACACGAATTTATAAAGAGTTTCGTTATGCGACTGTTTGTAAAACATATTGAAATGCAAACAGAGTAAACTTTCCTTCTTTCGAACTGGCTGAACGAAATCGTAACTTTTTCGTAACATTTTCGTTAAGACTCGTTACGAAATCGTTACGAAGTCGTATCAACGGCTTCATATGATATTCTTTACGATTTCGTAACAAAATCGGATTCCGAAATCGGAAAGATTGTGTAATGGTTGTTACGATTTCGTTAAGAATATTTCGAAATCTTTCCGATTTCGAAATCCGATTTCGTTGCGAAATTTTAATATGTTGTACTATGTTAATATGTTGTAATATGTTGTACAAGCTGTCGAATAACACAATTTTACATAAATTCGTATAAAAAGTGATACTGTTCCGATATTTGCGTAACGAAATTGTAATGATTTCTTTAAGACAGCTCAAAATAGTGACGAATTAGTCGGAATTTCGACATAGTCGCCAACTATGGTTTGCTGGGTATATATGGCATAAAAAATGTCAAGCTAATTTTCATCAATTTACAAAATTATATTCGTTCTAGGCATAACTTTTATATATATATTTTACTGGATATCAGGGACTTTTTGAGCTTTGAAACTGATTTTTAATATACCAACTCCTTGGAGATGAATTCCAATATAATGATTATGACTCTTATAAGCAAAATTAATCTTTCACTTGGCCAAAAAAATTTTCAATAATTAAGCGAAGTTTTCAAGAAAATTAACAACATTATCACAGTTTATTTAAAAAAAAATGACATTTTGAATTTAATAGTCTCATTTGTGTTATTTCTTTATACCTTCTGGACCCTAAGGGGGGAGGGGGGTTTGAACACCTAAATCCCCCCTTGTCTACGGGCCTGGCCTGTGTTAGATTTGAAAGTACTGTACACAAGTTTGAAAGATACTATAAAATGTGGTACAGTAAGAAAGTGTGGACTTTGCTGCAGGCAAAACAAACGCATTCATGCAGATGTTTACTATATATCAAAGCTCATGTACCAAATTTCAAGACATTTCTTTAAGTTTTGTGGAGTTTTAAGCGATTTTACGTTTTAAATAAAGTCAATTTATATGGGAGGTAGGTGTGGTTTTCATCCAATTTTTCCAATCTTCATAGTCAGGATTTATATTGAAGATCAAAACATACTTGCAAAATTAGAAGACATTTCTTCAATTTTTGTGGATTTTTAAGAGATTTTACAATAAAAGTTAAGTCACTCTGATGGGAGGTAGGCATGGTTTTCATTCGACTTGGCTAATTTTCGAACTTTATCTTCATTATTGTAATCATTATTTCAGCGCGATAGCTTTAAAATTACGACTGTAATCGTGTCGACAGACAAACGGACACACGGAAATCGATTGAGGAGGTGATGCTGATCAAAATTATACACACTTTTCTATATCTGCCACGCCTCCTTCTTGGCGTTACAAACGGAATGACAAAATTAATATACCCCTTACGCAGTACGCGTTGGGGTATAAAAATGGCGAATATAGTACAAAATACTAAGAAGGTAAGTCCTTTTTTTCTTAATTTTTAAAAATTTTTAGCATTTTTTACTTAAATTTTTCAGTGCTATTTTTCGATGTGCTATTTATATGTCCAAGGCATTTTGAACTGCATCTCAGTCTATGAATTAATTTAGTTTTTTTATTTAATTTAATTAAAATTAGTTTGTTCGTATTGAAGTTGTAACTCATTGATTTAAAAAATGTTCTTCCTTTTTATTGTTATTGCTTTACATAATAAAAAAAAATTTGGTTTTTTGTTTTTTATGACATTTGTGCTATGTGTATGTCCACGGCTGCATAAATGAATTCTAGTTAAATTTAAAATGGAAATGCATATACATTTATTGGAACAAAAAAGTTTGTAGTTATTTTATCCATAGTACCCCATACTACAAGAAAACCCGAAATTGTGCTATAAAAAAAAAGTTCAAAAAGGCAGCCCTGGCAATGAGTATATATATAACAGAGAATTTATTTCGCTCTGAAGTTTAACATCACTCCAAATGTAGCAAGGAAATGGAGACTTTGCAGTTTTGTTTTCGAGATTAAATGTGCGCAGAAGCAATCTGCGCAGAACAATGTGCGCAGAAGCGATGCCGATATTTGTGCAGGCGCAGCGATGATTGTTCTTTTGGTTTTTTATATTGAAATTTTTTCCTGCACAATGTTTACGTTTTGGGCTAGACACTTGCTGCTTGAATGAATTTATTTCAATATGCCAACATTTATGCTAGTTTTAGGTATTTGTATATTTAAAAATATAAAATGATTTTTTCAATATTTCAATAATTTTTTCAATATTTCTACAATGAGTATATGAATATTTTTTACGTCAAATAGAAAATTGTCCATTTATCCAATTTATGTTATTTGCAAATAAATTGGATAAATGAATTTTTTTCATTTTTTAGCTGCTTTTGCTTGCATAGATTTATTTCAATTTCCCAATTAGATATTTGCAAGTTTAAAAGGTTTTCAATCAACTTGCATGTATTGAATTGAGAAGTTGAAGTATAAAAATATGAAATGTTTTGAATTATCTGAATTTGATCGAATTTATTGTATTGAAAATAATAACATTTTATAGGAATAAATAACATATTTTTACCACCTTGCATGCATTTATTTCAATATGCCAATTAGATATTTGGCAAGATTCAGGTATTTCTTTGTAAATTCATTTTTTTTTAGGTCAAATAGAAAATGTAGCACTTTTAATCCAAGCTCTTTCATTTTCAATAAATTGAATAAACAGAATAACTTATAGCAGCGAATTTTTACATCAAAAGAAAAATAATGCTCTTACGCTGTCCCGCTTCGAACCCGGGCATTTTGATTGCAAGGCGAACACGTTAACCAGTCGACCACAACTCAACTTAATAAATCTTTTCTTAATTACAAATTAAATGAAGTTAGAAAAAATCGAATACAAGTTTTCTTAAACAAATTTAAAAAGGCTGAAAAGAACGTGTGGCAAGAAAATGTTTCATTTATATTCATTTACATGTATAAATTACAAATTTATTTCAACTTCCCAATTAGATATTTGCAACTTTCAAAGCTTTTGGAATAACTTGCAGGTATTAAATTGACAAATTAGTATTCAAAAAGGAAAGTATTCAAAATTAAATCTTACTTAACTTGTTATTTGAGTAAAACACTGCAATGATATTTTGCAGATTTTTTGGCATTTTAGAAAAGTACAAATATGCAATCTGCAAGATCGATTGCAGTTGTCTGTACTTCTTATGATAATAGCTATGTCAATGATCTATTGAATGCCAATTATATCGCATCGTTCGTGCTCCTGTTTTAATTGAGATTTAATTGTTTATTGCTATTTTTGATTTGTCTCAAAATGTCACTTAACTGCTTTGTAAAGAGTTGTCCGGGAGTGAATACGGAAGGCAAAATCCGGCTGTATGGATTTCCCAAAAATCAACCTAGATTGTTGTCCAAATGGATAAAAAACTTGGACGTAAAAAATGTCGATGAAATCAACACGAGCAGCCGATTGTGTGCGCGTCACTTTGACGCCTCGTGCCTTGGCTCGAAGAGGTTAAAACTTGGTTCAGTACCAACCCTGTGCTTAGGTAAGTAGAGTGAAAATTTTTGATCGCGGGGCTCTATTCCCTAAGTGTGTACAAAATAAATTAATTGTGTAGGTACTCTCTTAAAAAGTAAAAAAATTAATTTTCTGTGCTAATTAGAAAGTGGATGTGTACACAATATTCAGTGCACACTGATTGTTTCACAATTAGAGAATGGGGCCCTGGATCAAGTCTAGTTTAATGAACCCGCTTAAATTTCTGAAAGTTGTTTAGTACAAGGCATGGCAGAATTATAATTGTATCATGCGTACAATGTAGAATTTTTTTCGTAGATTGCAATGGTTTTGAAAAAAAAACTACTATCCCTCCCTGTGTCCCCCCTGTGACCAAAGCAATCCCTTGAAATTTAGTGGGTTCATTAAAGTAGACTTAAGCCAAATATCTTTCATATCTATCATAATAAAAATAAATAAAAATCATTCCGTTATCATTCTTTTTTTTTTTCAACCAGAAATGTAACTTTTTAATCGTTATTTTTTCGATCAGAAATGAAAATCATTTTGTGATCGTTTCTTTTGTATCAGAAATAAAAAATATTTTTTATCGATATTTTTCAGATCAGAAAAAAGATTTTCGTTCAAATTAAAAAAATTATTTTTAATCGAAACTATATCGATAAAAAAAAGCAACATGTATATGGGCATTTCTGGCGAAAAGTCCACTGTGACACGAAAATTTAAAGTTATTAAAAACTTATTATTTAATGATATTATCTTAGCGAAACATTTTTATTTTATTGGTTTAAGCAATTTAAATATAAATTCATTTACCATGATGATCAAATCGTCTGCACTGTTTCACAAATGTAATTTTTCATTTCAAAAGTCAAAAATTACTTCTATTTTTTGTCACGTAACGTATCATTTTTTGTGCCTTCTATCTAAAAGCCGAACTTTTGACAACTCTTAGGTTTTACACCTTGTACGAGTATAGTGTGCTTACTAAGATATTGGAAAATCAAAATAAGGATCTTGTAAGTTAAATTTTTCATTCATTAAAGTCGTACGATCGTCACGTGAGTTATGTATAACGTCAAGTACCAAGAAGATAAATTTGAGAATTTTATAAATACCTTAAAAAACGAAGTAGACAGGAAACAGTGTCAAAATTCATAAAGTTCTTAAGAATTTCGACAAAATTGTCTTTTTTTTAAAAAAAAGGCTTCCGCGTAACAAAACTACGTTATTCGTGCGCCACCAGGGAAATGCCCATATGCACATGACGGTGGCCAATATTTAGAATTCTTTTTTTAAGTGAAATTTCTTTTAACTGCTACTTTTTTGTACAGCTTTTTCTAATTCTATATATCTACTACTATGTAGTTCTACTATATTCTACTGCTGTGTCTAGACAGTATTTCCGGCTACTATTTTGTGACCTAATTGTACTAATATTCCTGCTACTTTTCAATACTACTTTTTTCTTTTTATGTCTTTGGAGCTTAGTCCTTTAGAATCGATTTCATATATTGCCATACATATTTGTCCACTTATAGTACAGCTAACTTATACGGTCTAACCGTTTATAAGTATTATTATTACTTATAATACTAAACAATTTTTTTTTAATTTTATATATTTTGATCATAAATTAGATAATACTGATGAGCTGCATTTAGAAATGCCAGTGCTCTATGCTCATGCAGCACTAAGACGTTGTGTGCGTAATTGCATTGTAGATGCATGCGATAGCACTTCAAATGAAGTTGCTGTGTACCGGTTTCCTGCGGATGCTGAGAGGAGGCAGGCGTGGATGGAAGTCTGCAACGTAGGGAACCTTAATATTAAGAATTTATATATATGCGGCAAGCATTTTGACCAGGCTCTTGTTAGACCTAGGAAGTTAAACAAATTAGCTTTTCCTAAATTCTTTTTAAATAATTTTAACGAGTCTGAAGTTGCTCATGGGTCTATTGACTTAGACCAAGTCATTGAAAAGGAGTCAGTTTGTGAGCAATGCCACAAGTTCTGCAAGCTTGCAGACTACTATAGAAAGGAAGTTTTGAAACGTCAAGAAGAGCTTAAGGCACGAACGGAACAGTTTGAGAAGAAGATTGAGACGCTCAACAGAGAGAACTCTCTCCTTCAAAGAAAATTTAAAGAGCTTGAGGACCAACATTCTATTCGTGCTACCGAAAGCGAACCTCCAACTGCTGCCGCAGAATTCGCAAAGCTCATAACAAGACGTGGTGCACACCATTATAACGAGTTCACTAAGGAAATTGTGCAGTCGATCAATTACGTCTCGTCTAAGGCTTACGATTTTCTGCGGCAACAGTTGGATTTCAATCTTCCCAGTCGGTCTTCTCTGTACAGGTGGCGCCCAGTTAAAATAATCCTCCCGGGTTCCAATGTCTCAGTTCTCGAGAACTTGAAAAGAATGACCGTCAACATGCGCCCAGAGATGTACCTAAATAGAAATATTGAAAAAAAAAATTTCATATTTTCATAGAAACCTGCAAGTGGATTAAAAACAAGTTAATTAAAAACCTAATATCTAATTGGATCTATTTCATCTTGCATGAAATAAATATATGCAAGGAATAAGCGGCTAAATAATCTAAACATTGTGCTGAAAAATTTGATTTAATCCAATTTATTTCAAGGTCTCATAAATAGCATGAATTAAGCATTTTCTATCATTTAATTTGTAATTAAGTAAAGATTTATTAAGTTGAAACGTGGTCGACTGGTTAACGCGTTCGCCTTGCAATCAAAATGCCCGGGTTCGAAGCGGGCCAGCTGCGGCGCATTATTTTTCTTTTGATGTAAAAATTCGCTGCTATAAGTTATTCTGTTTATTCAATTTATTGAAAATAAAGAAATTATTTGAACTCAAAAAAATTAATTTACATAGAAATACCTTAATCTTGTCAAATATCTAATTGGCATATTGAAATAAATGCATGCAACAAGGAAGCCAGGCATAAAAATGTTATTTCTTCCAAAATGTTATTATTTTCAATACAATAAATTCGATCAAATTCAGATAATTCAAAACATTTCATATTTTTATACTTCAACTTCTCAATTCAATACATGCAAGTTGATTGAAAACCTTTTAAACTTGCAAATATCTAATTGGGAAATTGAAATAAATCTATGCAAGCAAAAGCAGCTAAAAAATGAAAAAAATTCATTTATCCAATTTATTTGCAAATAACATAAATTGGATAAATGGACAATTTTCTATTTGACGTAAAAAATATTCATATACTCATTGTAGAAATATTGAAAAAATTATTGAAATATTGAAAAAATCATTTTATATTTTTAAATATACAAATACCTAAAACTAGCATAAATGTTGGCATATTGAAATAAATTCATTCAAGCAGCAAGTGTCTAGCCCAAAACGTAAACATTGTGCAGGAAAAAATTTCAATATAAAAAACCAAAAGAACAATCATCGCTGCGCCTGCACAAATATCGGCATCGCTTCTGCGCACATTGTTCTGCGCAGATTGCTTCTGCGCACATTTAATCTCGAAAACAAAACTGCAAAGTCTCCATTTGCTTGCTACATTTGGAGTGATGTTAAACTTCAGAGCGAAATAAATTCTCTGTTATATATAAAGGGTGATTTTTTAAGAGCTTGATAAATTTTTTTTAAAAAAAACGCATAAAATTTGCAAAATCTCATCGGTTCTTTATTTGAAACGTTAGATTGGTCCATGACATTTACTTTTTGAAGATAATTTCATTTAAATGTTGACCGCGGCTGCGTCTTAGGTGGTCCATTCGGAAAGTCCAATTTTGGGCAACTTTTTCGAGCATTTCGGCCGGAATAGCCCGAATTTCTTCGGAAATGTTGTCTTCCAAAGCTGGAATAGTTGCTGGCTTATTTCTGTAGACTTTAGACTTGACGTAGCCCCACAAAAAATAGTCTAAAGGCGTCAAATCGCATGATCTTGGTGGCCAACTTACCGGTCCATTTCTTGAGATTAATTGTTCTCCGAAGTTTTCCCTCAAAATGGCCATAGAATCGCGAGCTGTGTGGCATGTAGCGCCATCTTGTTGAAACCACATGTCAACCAAGTTCAGTTCTTCCATTTTTGGCAACAAAAAGTTTGTTAGCATCGAACGATAGCGATCGCCATTCACCGTAACGTTGCGTCCAACAGCATCTTTGAAAAAATACGGTCCAATGATTCCACCAGCGTACAAACCACACCAAACAGTGCATTTTTCGGGATGCATGGCCAGTTCTTGAACGGCTTCTGGTTGCTCTTCACTCACAATCGCATTAATTGTTTGCTCACTTTCGGGCTATTCCGGCCGAAATGCTCGAAAAAGTTGCCCAAAATTGGACTTTCCGAATGGACCACCTAAGACGCAGCCGCGGTCAACATTTAAATGAAATTATCTTCAAAAAGTAAATGTCATGGACCAATCTAACGTTTCAAATAAAGAACCGATGAGATTTTGCAAATTTTATGCGTTTTTTTTAAAAAAAAAGTTATCAAGCTCTTAAAAAATCACCCTTTATACTCATTGGCTGAAGGTGGTTAAGGCAATACATGTCAACGCATATGATTTAGCGAAAGAACAAACAACATGAAACTCTTCCTATACTTAAGATTTCAGTTGATTAACGGTTTGTTTGATAGCAAAGGTGCATGCTCCATTATCGGACACAGACAAAATTTTTTGTTTTTGCTTTGCCGCATGACAAATCTTGATTTTTATTTTCCGCTGTGTATAACTTGCAAATAGAATATGCAAATATTTCTATTTTTTTAAGTGCTATCGACGCACTTTGAAGTATTTCATCGGTTTAAGCAGCCAAAATTATTTCATTGTGTAAAAATTTTAAGCATGTATGGTTTTTTTATTTTTGATATCCTTAACCCTGCACGACTGCTTGGTCATATATGATCCATCTAACTTTTTTGTTGAAAAAATAGTATTTAATTATGCTAGTTTACTGATTTTTTTTAAATCCTTAACACTGTCCGATCAATGGGTCATATATGACTCACTTCTAGTTTTTCTCAAGTAGGTGTAAAACTGATTTTTTTGGGAAAATAGTATTAAGCTATGTCTATTTTCTAAAGTTTTATTTATTTTAAACCTCTATCAGTCTCGGATTTTTTTTAACTCTTTTTTTTCAATTAAAAATTAAAGTTAACTCTTTGAATGCATAATAATAAAACATGATTTTTATAATTTTTTGTAGTTTTTTGTAAAATCTCATACCCATATCCTTGGCAGTTAGACAATTTTTATAATAAATTACAAAATGCTTTTAAAAGTTGATAAGGATTATAAAAATTAAATAACTAAAGATTTAAAAATTCAGCATTAAAAAGAAAATAAAAAAACATTCATAACTAAATTTTTAACTAAACTTAATTTAACTAAATGTAACTAAATTTTTTCTAAAATAATTTTACGTAAAATCGTAAAATCATTAAAAAAAAAAATTTCAACGTTCGGAAAAGCCTATTTATCGATAATTCTCTATTTGAAATAAGGCATATGGTCGAAATTATTTTTAAAAAAGTATTATTATTTTGATATTTTTAAAATTACCCAATTTCACTTCTTAAAATAATTTTTGAAAAATAGAGTTCCAAGCTTAAAGTTTACATTTTTTATTTTAGTGTTTTCTAATTTTGAAAAAAGTTGTTAGTTCTATCCGCAATATTTTGCTAGATACGCCGTTGAACAAATGCACAAAACAACTTCTCCCGCCTAATGTAGATTGCATGCATTAGACAAAAACAACATAAGCAAGACAAAAATAACAAAAAAAAAAAAAAAAGTATAAAGTAAATAAGAAAATAAATACGTCTAACAACTTAAAGCAGCATATAATAAAATAAATTTTTTCCACTTTTGTGAGATTTTATAAAAAAGAACCACTAATCGGGAAAAGTGGGAAAGCAAGTTCACATTTTTTAAAATATAAACAACTCGATTGTTAATTTAATAAAGAAAATAGTACAGCTACGGACAGCCGCATATAACAAAACCCTTTGGATGTCCAAAAATGTTTTATAAAAATCCACAAAAAATACGTATTTTTAAAAATATAATTTCTTCTTTTATATAAATACAATGTCACCCAAGCCCCATACATATATTTTGGAATACCCGCTTCAGTAGACTTCATTAATATTTTCATAGTAGTATACACTATGCATAGGAGTATGCACTTCTCTAAACAGCTAGCAACCCAGCTGCAAATCGGCAATGCACTTCATCAATGAAAGGCAATACACTCGTAGACGGTAATGTACGTATCCACTTTCAACTTACTTTTAGAAGACAATGGCTACTTTGTAGGCAGAATCACATAACACGAGTGTACTGGCTTTCATATGTGAAATATTGGAGTACCCCGTAAATTTGCCGCCGCGAACTTAAACTAAAGTTAAACTAAAAATGACCAACTTAAGAGAGCTGTAAACATTTTTTGTAAGGTAGGCAAAGTGAAAAATAACTACTGTCCGTTATTCGTAGACAATTTAACTAAGTGAAAATAATTTCTGTTTTTTTAAATCGGCATTTGATTATAATTGAATATTGGCCGCTGAAATTGATAAAAAATAATCGAAATCGTCAAAATTCATTTTTGTACAAAACCGTTCGATTTGACATGGAATCACCGATATATATATCTTTCTCAAGGGAATTAGGCTCAAAGGAATTAGTTTTTGGATTGCCTTAAGCAAATTAATCGGAATTTAAAAAATTATTTGTAGCTGAGTTACATCTCCGCTATTGAAGATGTGTGCGAATGGGCGTGGATAAAAATATTTTATATTTGGTGCTTGTTAAAAATTTTATGTCACATTAAATCCCTTTAAACTCATAAACATACAACGAGGCATAATAAACAGCCATATAAAACGAGTCATAAAAAATTAAAAAGTATCCAATAAATAATAAGCCGAAAACACACAAGTATATTTTAATACTCATAACAGATTTTATGGCAAAAAAAAAAAATCGAGTTGATTGTCAATAAAAACAGTCTTCTCTCCACCTGATTCTGGCTCTTTAAGTTCACGAACTAATCAAATTTCAACAAGTTTATCCGTCACCTCTTCGGTTATATGAAACAACGGAATGTTTCAAAGTTTCACTTGACGGAAATAAAATCGGAAGTGGAAATCTTAAAGTGAAGACAACGTCCGCATTATGTCCCCAATCCAGTAACTAAACCGGAAATGAGCAGGAAAACTTGTTTATGCCTGATATATGCCTGATAGAAATACTTAGAACATAAAATGGATTAAAAACATTAAGTGGAGTGTGGCATAATTTTAATTCCCATCTTGTTTAAGGAATGGGAAGATTCATATTTAAAGCTTCTCTCGAGCTAACATTAAAAATATTAAAAATAGTTGACACCAAAGCAAGATACAGTGAAGTGGAAGATATAAGCAGCAAAAGACGCTAACAACGAAGATGATGAAGACGTTCATGTTGCATAACTTAATGTTACCATTGTCAGTGCTGCAGGGCCTGATGTTGGCCCATTATGATAATGATTGTTCATGTTAATGATGAGCCGCCATTGTTAATAATGTTCATGCTTGGTCTTTGTGTCGCTGATGTCGTCAATGTCGCTGGTGTCGCCTTCATTTCATTGCAACACCAACCAAGCAATTTTAATAATCTTGCTGTTATTCCTGCTAAACTTTATCCAAGCTTCTTTTGTAAATCTGCTCGTGGTTAATTAAAAATGTTTCCATTGTTTTAATTAAAAACATTTTTCATGCCTCAACTTGCCAGAAAAGTTCTAACTTCTAACTTGACTTCGACTAAAAGTTAATTCTTAAGTCTTTAAAAAAACGAATAAAAAATATGATTTGTTTATTTGAGACTTTCCAAATTTTTGCAATATTTTAACGCATCCGTAGATCTTTGTTCGATAGTCAAACATAAACTTTAAGGCGGTCTTCTCATTGAGCAATTTTTTTTCGACTTTTTTTTTGCATTTATTTATAGCTTGTGTAGTTGTGAATATGCCCCTAAAAGGATTTTTAGAAATTCGAAATACTTTAGACGATACAGCCTTTTTTGTGAAGCAAGGTCTTCGTCAAAATGAGCTATTTGATTTGGTGATGGAGGTAATAAAACCAGCTTACGAAGCGCTGTCGGCAGATAATTTGCTTGAAAGATGCCTTGGATCTAAAACTCAGAATTCCAATGAGTCCTACAATTCTGTTCTTTGGTCACTTTCGCCCAAACACATCAACTCAGGCGCACGCACCATCGAAGTGGCCAATTTCATTGCAACGTGCCTCTTCAACGACGGTTTTATACCCATACTTAAAATTATGGGTTTGATGGGTATTGCGATTGGCAAAAACGCATACGAATACGCACTATCTCGCAATGAAGACAGATTGAACCGATCAGAGACTCGAGCTGCGGCATCATCAAAAGCTGGCAGAACGGCTCGCAGAGCAGAGAGGGCAGCAGAAAGCAGTTTCTACGAAAAAGAGGAAGGTGGCCTGTATGGAGCTGGCATCGCCGACTAATATTTGTAAGTAAAAATTGTCAGCTCTTTAAAACTGCATTTAAACATTTTTGATTTTTTTTTTTTTCCCAAAAAAATTACTTCAAACTTTAAACGCGTTTATCTCGAACCCACGTTTTTCGAACTGGCGGCCATGATATCTCCAGTTCAACTGAACCGATTTTCATGAAACAAAGTGGAATCGACGCAGAATTGTCACCATTCTCGGGTGAACCTCGACCATAATTTTTAAAAATTTTTTACTATTTTTTTTTACACTAAACTACAAAAAAAAAAACCCGAAATTGAAATTTTTTTTTTGAATGGCCGCCATTTTGTCAAAAAAAATCACAAAATTAAGCTTGAGGTTCACCCGAGAATTACATCTATACTGATGATAACCCCGTTTTTTTTTTCATTTCAGACGCTCCGGAGACCAGGAATCGTGGCCGCCGTGACGACACCTTTTTTTTTCACCACCAACTTTGAAGTCTCAATCCTTTTTGAACAGCCCACGTATCGAGGCAAAAAAAATTTTTTTATTTACTTTGAACCTTTTGTAATACAATAAATAAAAAAGTTTTCAATTATTCTTTGCGTTTTCAAATAAGAATTTTTTTAAAAAGGGTCCAAAAAACGGGTTTTGAATGAGAAGTCCGCCTTAAGTATCCTTTTATTGTACTTGAGCAATCTTTCAACCACTCTCAAGCAAACAAAAATTTTTCACTTCACCCTATTGCTAATTTTTAATTAACCTTTTGTAGCATTTTAAACACTGTGGCCATTCATTATCCTCTTTTAAAGTATAAGTTTATTTATTGTTCTAGTTCAAGTAGCATGCAGCGCAGTGGCGTTTAAAAATATTAATGGTCTTTTATCCTTGCAATGTTTCATTATCATTTCTTTTAAATCATGCCTTCTATACCTTCTTTTCACCGTAAGTTCCTTGCATTCATCATCATTTTTATCATTTTATCCCTCCTACTTGTGTGGAGAAGAGTTATGCTTTTACGAGCTTCGAACACGTACTTTCAGTTTGATTTCAACAACACAAAAGGGATGGTGTAGCTATGCTTTCATAGTCAAAAGGAATTTTTATTCATCCGTTAGGCAGTTCGTGATGCGTTGAAATTGTTTAGTCGGTACCTTGACATTAGTCAAGCAAATGCTTCTTTTGAAATTAATTAATTGAACAAATGGACACGAGCAAAGCAATTCAAACAAACCAATTTGTCGACAGAACATTTCAGCACGCAGCTACTTCTATTATATTTTTGTGACAGTTTAATATAATTGCTTTGCAAAGTTAAATACAATTGTGTCGTAAAAAGTTACGTTTAGTATTTAACTTTTAGCTACTCTTATAATTGCAAAATATTATCTACATTAACAAAACTCATTTTCTGTTTCTTTGTTTGATCGTTATACGAATATAAATCTAAACAGCCGAACGGAGTTTATTCAAATTTGTCTTCTCAATAACAATAGAGTTAAGCTACTACAATTTTTTCGCACATTCTCAGCATAATCCTATACACAGCTACAGGCGTGGATTCAGGGAAATTCGGGGGTACGTGTCTCCCTTCCTCCAGGTGTTCAAAGTATCTTGTAACGAAAACATTTGATATTTTTAATTAAAAATCGTAAATTTTACTTAATATATTTAAGCTTAATATATTTAGTTCTATCACATAATCATAAAGCAATTGCTTTAATTTTTATAACTTGAACAATTATATATTGACGCTATAAAATAATAAAAATAATGTAATCAAACTCTTTAATCCTCATTGTAGAATAAGTACTCAAACCACTAATGGAAAAACTTCGTCAAACTGCCCCTTAAAATTGTAATAATAGTAGAAAAACTATACTGAGCAAAATTCAAAAAATTGTTTTTTTTTAATCTGACTAGTATTTAGGTCCAGATCATAAAATTCAAAGGCTGAGTTTTTTAAAAAACACGGTATTCATGCATCTACAAATCTGTAAACAAAAATATATTTGCATTGGCGCCAGAAGCTTATTTTAACTAGGGGGTCAGTATAAGAAGGGGGATAGTACAACTTGGGGGCAAAAGGGCAAAACATTTGTTTTACAATACAAAAATTTGTATGTATTAAAAATTTTTTTTTTTTATTTTTAAAGTAAATGATTTTTTTTACTTTAATTGCATTTATGACCATGCGAGGCAAAAAAATTTGCTTTTAACAATAAAGAGCTTCAAGAAATTCAAATTCAAATAGAAACTCTGCAATATTCCTGCACATTCTCTACTTTTTAATTTGTAATAAAAATTTATAAATAAGCTACACATGATATTGAAATTAAATTGACTTATGTTGCTCAAACTGAAATTTTCATCAATAATGTTTCAAAGCAAAATTATTTATAGATCAATCATAAATTCAATTCCAAGAGCTGGCGATAAATAACCGCTCATATCTGAGGAAACATATTAATTTGTACAAACAATCAATTCAAATTGGCGCAATTTACAAGCTAAAATTACAAACACATGTATTCCGCTACATATACACACACACATAAGCACATTAAGAATAAACTTCTGTGCAAAGAAATAAATTCACAATAATGTAGTTAAAATTAAAATTTATTAGCCGCTACATCAATTTGACTATAACCGTTAAGTGCTCTGCTGAGTTTAGTTCCGAATTCAATGACGTGCCAAATACTGAAAACTGCCAATTTTACGGTGTGTTTTTTTTTTTTTTTTTTGTGTGGATTGTAAAAATTGTTCATGCGTGCTAAAGCAATGGCAGGTGGAGCCAATTGAAGGCATAATAGAGAGCACCCTGCATTTGGCATTTGTTGTAGTGCGTTTGTCATTATTGGTGGCGCTTGTAGCACGTTGTTCTCAAAAATTAATTATTTTATAGACAGTTAAGCGCACTCAAATTGCGGCATAATTTTAGGCGTTGCAAATAAGAAATTTTTTGAAAAATTGTTGCAGATGTATTTAAACAGTATAATAAGCATCTTGCTTGCATATTAATAAGTTAAACATGAATTTATAATTTCTACATTGAACAAAATTCTTGCGAAGAGGATTTCGAGCGAAATTTTCATTTATTGCTAAAAAAAAGTCAATCTTTCAATAAAAATGTATTTAAGTTAAATTTATGATTTTATACGGAAAGTCACAGCCATAAGAAGGGTTGAAATGTAATTTAAGTGTTCGCAAGAGACATAATGAGTAGGAAAATATTAAAAAAAAAATAAATTACGATGGATCAATTCACTTAATTACAATCTGTACTTATTATGACATCCAAGGGATAACTGTCAAATTATACATTATATACAAAGCTTAAAGGCACTAATTTTCATGGAATAGCATGCATAATTTATGTTCAAAATAAAAGCCAAGCCATCGAGAGATCTTCCCAAAAATTATGCATGACTAATATGAAGTCAATTTACCTTGAAGTGTTAAGATAAGCCCAGGCAACCAATGAATTTTTCATCATTTTAGTTGAAACGTGCCAGAAAATTGAATAAAAATTTATTCAGACTATTAATGAAATGAGAGCAAAATCTTTTATAACTTCTATTCAAAAATTTTTGTTTGTATGTTATCTTACTTCTTAAATTCAATAAAATATAAAATTTGCTATCTTCATTTAGGCGCATTGAATATTTCAATTTTACTTTAACAAAGTATGCGTGTGTGTGTAAATTTGTGTAAATATGTATAGACATGACTAGACTGATCAAAAATAATTCCACAGCATTAGCACGTATTCCCAGCTAGCATTTTCAATCGTAGACGGCTCTTCCGCGATCGGACCAGGCGATTAAATAAATCGTCGACGATGTCTTATTCCGATCGCGGAAGTTCAGTACAACTGAAGAAACTGTGTCAAGCCAGCGACTCTTCCATTTAAGTCGTCTAAAAATCGTGTAAGACGCTTTTATTCCTACTTCAAACAAACCTCGAAGCAATTGCCCAAATGAGTCATCTACGATGCGCCAAAAATAATCGCTGAAGAGTCTTGAAACTATTGCCAAGACGATCTTTAATTGATCTCAATTGATTCTTTAAAATAAATAGGATTATTCCGTATTGTTAATTTTTTTATTGTAACATTATAAAACTAATTCAATTATCAAATTAAAAAAAAATGAGCTTCATATACAAAAAAAAATATATAAAAAAAAATTATTTGTGGTAACCCTTCCTGAGCCGGTCACCACCGTGAAAAAAATGTTGCTGCAGCACTTTATTAATTCCTGCATCAACAGCTTTGAATTTTGAATGACAGACATCTTAAAAAAGCAAAACAAATAAGAAAATTGTAAGAGCATGAAATAAGAAGTGCTTACTTGTTATTATTATCGGAATACTAAATTCCTGAGTACTGGGCGTAATATTTGCTCCACGCAAGCTCAATTTTTATTTATTAATTGAATTTGAATTGAATTGAATTCCTCACAAACGAGTTGGTGCCATCGCTGCCCATTTTACCAAGGATATATTTCTGTAAAAAATATAAATAGATATAGAAAGATTTAGATAGATATAGATAGATAGATAGACATACAAATTAGAGAACAATATCCTCGTTCTCTTATATCTGTTGTTCCAGTTCTTTTAACTGTTGTAGAGTTTTACAGGTAATAGCGGCATCAGATTGGTTTTGATATCGTCAGAGTAAGTTAGTTTGAAATAGTTTTAAGTTTTAAATAAAAGCACAATTATTGTAATTACCAGTCTCGACACGTGTTCACTAGCTAACAACTGAGATGAAATGAAGCCAAAATCAGTTGTTGAAAAAAAACCAAACTCAATTTTTTTTTTTTTTTTTGTTAACTGTTCTAAACATAACGATTAAATTCGCCAAAGGATCGCGAGATTGCGTAAGCGGCGATTTTAGAGTAACACGAAACAATCGTCAAAAAGACTCGCAAATACATTTACAATTTACAAGGGTAAAATACGATTGTGGTGAAAAACAATCTTTCAATGGGCGTCAGAGCGATTAAACGACTATTGTAGAGTAAGAAAAAAAAAAATAAAAAAAAACTTGTCAATCAACCATGAAAATGAGTCGCATAAATACCATTTTCAAGAGTCATATGCGATCTTTGACTACTAGCAATCTTTAAATACTCGTCAAAATGCGTGAACGACGATTCACTCTTCCAACAATCGTCACAACGACTCGCATTAGCATCGTTTGGAAGAGCAAAATAAAATTCTATTTCAACAATCGTCACGAAGATTAAAAAAAGAATCGCGAAATGATCGCGCTCGTCATACAATCTTGCAAATGCTAGCTGGGCTTATCACGTCCATAAATATTATTAGCACTTTCATAAATATTACTGCATTGCCATTGGAAAGTTTAAAGTGGGTATGCCTAAAATTATGCAATACTATCAAAATATTAAATTTAACGTTGTTACAGCTACAAATGTAGCTGAGAATGTTAGCAAAAAGGTTTTCTTTTTCAAATAACAATTATGTAAGTGATATAAAATTATGTTACTGTTGTTTATGTTGTTTAATAACCCTATAGGAACAAACTAACTTGTTTTTAAAAACAACTAATTAAAAAACTAATTTAAAATAAACCGGTATATGAACTACTTTGAATTATATTAGGGCGGCAACTACTCTAATTTTGACATGTTTCAATTGCAAATTTTTATTTGATTACAATGTTATATATATTTAACCATGTTATTTCATCAAATATTATTAACTTTAGGCCATCAATACTAGTTTTCAATTGGTTATTTTAAAGTAATTAAAAAAATAATTTAAATATAACTAATTTAACAAGTAGTTGAAAATATATGCAGACAAAAGTCAATTGACTTATTTAGCGGACATCACCATACAAAATATGTTAGTTCATTCTATGGAAAAAAGTCAGAATATCAACTAGTTGTGGTTGACAAAAAACTACTTTATCAACTACTTTTAAATTAGTTGATTTTCCTACAGGGAAGCTTGTTGTTTTTGATTGCTGTCAGTGTGTTTCATAGACACAGCTTAATAATTCAGTTTGTTAAATAAAGTTTTACTTCAGGTAACACCTAGTGAGCATATAATTGCATTGTATGTATATATATATGTGTGTGTGTGTGTGTGAGTGTGTGTGTGTGTGTGTGTGTGTGTGTGTGTGTGTGTGTGTGCTTACTGTTGTATGTGTTTAAAGTCATTTGTAACACTTGCAGCCTACATTAATTTAATGATTTTCACATCTTGGAGAATGTTTCTTCTTAATTTTACCTAAAGTATAAAATAAATATTTATTATGCACACAGTTCGTTGATTCTGTACAACTTATAATATCGTTGCCAACTTTTAGATGCTTGGCATATTAAGGGAATAAATTGTATTCGTAATAATATTCGTAGTCTACCTTTAGATGCTGCTCTTATTGCGTGATAAAATGGTCTTTTGCCAGCCATAGTATGGGAAAGACCTAAATATAAAAAATAAAATTAAAACGCATTGACCATAACACTATGACGCAAAAAAAAAACACAGGTGCGTAGTTGGACACACGAGAGAAGCGAAGCTTTTTCGCAGTTTCATAGATTTGATAGCTTAATAATTTTTTCTTTTCAATATATTAACTTTTAAACACAGAAATTTAAAATAACATTCAATAAATTACAGATATAGAGAAAACATACTTACTGCTTATTTTATTATTGTTGAATGTCAAATTTCCACGCCAATTCTCCACACATGGTTGTGAACTTGGCTGCACTGAACAAATTTTTTCCTTCAACAGCGTACTACCTAAGGAAAAAATTCGTCGAAATATTTTCAGATTTCACTACAAGCAAATCACAGAACGAGGAGTAAAAAGCTTCGCTTCAAAAATATATACTAAAGAACGCACACGAAAAAGAATTTAACAAACATTTTAGATACCTTGCCGATGTCATGCATGTGTTTGTTAATTCCATATTTATTGATATCATCTATTTTTTTTTGACACTTAAGAACGCACTTGTCAACGCACTTGTGGGCATTGCTAATTTTCTGCGTACCAACAACACCACAAACGCATTCACAATACAAACACACCGATGCTGGAGACACCTTGTGGCAAATAAAGGCAAATGTTTGATAGTCGTAGCATAGCAAATACACAATCCTCTATCTATTGATAGATGGTGACGATCTACTGCAGCATAGCTTCTGTTATAATTAATATTAAATTAACAACAGTTTCTGTCAAGTGTTTGTGGCCTGGTGAATAGTGTGTTGGACTCTCATTTAAGAGAACGCGGGTTCGATTCCCACGAGCGGGCCAGATAATATTTTTAGTTTTTAATATTAAAGTATTAAATTTTCTTGTTATAATAAGCGCTAGTAACAAAGAAACCATCAAATTTCCAGGAAAAAATCTGTCGGAAATTTTTCAGATTTCACTCCAAGCAAATCACAGAACGAGGAGTAAAAACAAAGCTTCGCTTCAAAACACTTTTAGTAAAATAACAGGAACCCACGGAACCATAGGTTCGATACTATGATAAAAAAAAGACTTATAAGCAAGGGCGTCCGTAGGGATAGCAGGGAGGAACGGTTGCCCCGTTTTTCCCCTAGACACGAGAAGCAATAATATCTTTCATAAAAAAATCTATTGATTCTTGTGTCTTACTCATCGTTGGTAACTGCATGCAAGATTATAGGAATTGACCCAATTTTCATTATTGTTGCAACATTGTTTGCCATAATATAGTTCTTTCCATATTATAAGTTCGACGACGAGTTGAAAGCATTAACGCTGAAACTGTAATTATTTTTTGCCATTATTACAGTGCTTTTACAACATAATGTTCTGAAAAATGTTCTGCCTGAAAGTTTGCACATAGCAGAGCTGTAAAAGAATGCATTCATTTGTGATTTAAAATCATTGATTTTAATTTGAAATTTCAAATCACATTCAATGGTTTCAAAAAATGAATGCATTCATCTATCTATTCTATA
This sequence comes from Coremacera marginata, assembly GCA_914767935.1. Classification (NCBI taxonomy): domain Eukaryota; kingdom Metazoa; phylum Arthropoda; class Insecta; order Diptera; family Sciomyzidae; genus Coremacera; species Coremacera marginata. The sequence goes on along the minus strand of OU612043.1, from coordinate 201,806,489 downwards.
TATATAAAAATGAATGTATGTATGTGGGTATGTGGGTATGTGTGTATATCACGTATAGACTCCAAAACAACCCAACCAAATTTTATGAAATTTTTAGGAATACTGAAGCAACATTCTGGAAGAATTCCTGTGAAGTTTGGTGTTTATTGGACAAGGGGGCGTGGTACCTCCCATACAACCCAAATTGGCTCTATCGCCCACAAACCAAAACAAAATGCTATATATATCAGACGGTTTTAATCATATAAAACTATTATTTGGTAATTTTGTTCAGATAGTTACTTTCGGTGACTGTCCAAAAAATGGGCGTTTTCACACTATATCTACGCCCACTTTTCAGCAATCATTTTAATTCCTGAGATGTTCAAGTTTTGATAGTCAATCTTGGTATGCAGGTGCTATGGGTCCAAGTGGCAGTCACTATGTAAATATAAACGTTGTCACGCCCACTTTTACCGCCCACAAATCAGTAAAAATGCTTTATATCAGACGGCTTTTGCCCTAGAAGACTAAGATTTGGTAATTTAGTTTAAATGATTACTGTCAGCCAAGTGTACAAAAAATGGGCATGGCCGCACTATATCTACGCCCACTTTATCGAAATCATGCTTATTCCTGAGCTGTACACGTTTTGATAATAAATCTTAGTGTGCAGGTACTATGGATCCAAGTGGCAGTCACTATGTATACATAAATGTTGTCACGCCCACTTTCAACGCCCAGAAATCAGTAAAAATGCTTTATATCTGATGGATTTTGCTGTAGAAGACTAGGATTTGTTAATTTAGTTTATTTGATTACTGTCGGCCAATGCACAAAAAATGGGCATGGCCGCACTATATCTACGCCCACTTTCTCGAAATCATGCTTATTCCTGAGTTGTACACAATTTTGTTAGGGAATCTTAGTATGCAGGTGCTATGGATCCAAGTGACAGTCACTATACATATATGTATATACAAATGTTGTCCCGTCCACTTTTAACGCCCACAAATCAAACTGTCGGCAACTGTTAAAAAATGGGCGTGGGCGCATTGTACGCGTTTTGATAGTAACTCTTCATATGCAGGTGCTCTAAGTGGCGGTCAGTATATATATATATATATAAAATTTGCCACGCCAACTTGTACCACCCGCAAATAAAAGAAAACAACGCGAAATGGCCAATTTCAGCCCTTGAAAGGACTTTGACCGAGCTTCTTATGATTAATTGTGTTGTGCGTGTTGTGGAATGTCTGTACAAGTTTTATGCCGACTCCGAACGGCTTATGTTCTCAAGAAGCTTTTCATGGCAGTTTTTACTCTCTGAGGTTTGCCATTGTTAGCAGAGAGTCAGCAGAGTGACGGCCGAACAGAAAAATTAATTCAATCGAAAAAACTTTCTGTGTCAGGTGGAATTCGAACCAGGGTTCTCTCCCATATGGACCACACACTCTACCCACTACGCCACGGCCGCCACTTTTTTCCCCCACAAATCAATAGAACTTCTATAAATCAGACGATTCTCATCGTTAAATACTAAAATTTGGTAATTAAGTTCATACGCTTACTCTCGACAGCTTTGCAAAAAATGTGCATGTTAGCATTATATCTGTGCCCACTCTTCAGCAATAATTTTATTTAATTTATTTATTTATTTATGTATTATAGTTAATTACAATTTAAAAATTATAACTAAGTAAGCACTAGCTGCCAGGGCTATCGGTTAGAAATAATTTTAATTCCTGAGATGTGAACGTAAAAGTGGCGGTCACTTTTTGTATAAATTTTGTCACACCCACAAATCCGTAAAAAGTATATAAATCAAAATTTACAGTAAAAGAATAAAATTTGGTAGATTAGTTAATATGGTTACTGTCAGAATCCTTAAAAAAGTGGGCGTGTCACACTTTATCTACGCCGACTTTTCAGAAATCATTGAAATTTCTGAGCTGTACATGTTTTGATAGTGAAACTTAATATGTAGGTGCAATGGGACCAAGTGGCGGTCACTATATGTATAAATGTTGCCATGCCTTCTTTTTCTGCTCATCTATCAGTAAAAAATGTATGTTTGTATACTAAGGCTCCTCACAAAACAAAGGTGTTTGGGTCGGTTGCTCAAAATAACGCTTTATGTTATGATGATTCCCCAAATATTTTGACAGTAGCGATAGCCATCCGTGTGCTGGAATAGTTTGAAATAAAAAAAAAGCAAAAACGAAATGGCTATTGCAGCCCTTGAAAGGACATTGACAGATCATCTTATGTTCTTAATAACAAACGGTCAGACTTAGTAGTTATCTGCACCAATCAGTTTTTAATTTTTTCAGTAGGATCAGAGGTAATGCGGATTTTCATTAATTTGCTAACTTTTTTTTTATATTATTTTCACTAATATTCAAATTAAAATTTTTTTATTTTCTTGCCATGTTACTTTTGGTCAAATAAATTATCTATTGATGATAAAATATAGTGTGAAGTGAAGAATTAAAGTAAATTAAATTACAAAAAAATGTACACATTTTTTAACATTTTACAATTTATTTGACTAAAAGTAGTATGGGAAAAAATTAATTTCAATTTTAGTGAAAATAATATGAAAAAAGTTAAAACAATCCATAAAAATCCGCACTCTCTTTGGTGCAACGGAAAAAAATTAAGATTTTTTGATGCAAAAGAACTTTTTATTACTCTTATTTCTGATCGTTTGTTTTTTTTTTTTGTAACTACCATACCAGGCAATATTTTTAGTCGAAATTTTTTGGGGATCATCGTAACATAATCCATGGATTATTTTGAAGAACCGAACTAAGCAACTTTTTTTTTCTAAGGAGCGTGAGGCGACTTAATGTATATACGTATGTGGGTATATGTGTATATTACGTAAAGACTCCGAAACCGCTAAGCCAATTTTTATACGAAAGCCTTGAGAGGGTTCCTATGAAGTCTGGTGCCGATCGTAAAAGGCACCTTAAATACACCTAAAATTTTCGATATCGAACAGTTTTAGTTTTTTTTTGTAGGTCGCACAGCCTCGGAATTCAGTTTCTACCTCAATTTACACATGCCGTTCCACTGGTAACATTTTATGGGCGTTGGACGAGGGGCGTGGTACTTTTTCAGCACCCCAAATATTCGGTATAGTTTTCGAATTAAGTCACACATCAATAAAACTCGGTACGAACTTACTATAAAAGTATGGTTTCACTAAAGCTACACCCTCTTTTAGGAGATAAGCGCTGAGCGCAGCGAAGCGCGCCGGGTATAAGCTAGTTTTGAATAAAAGCAACATGATTTAAAATCACAAATGATTGCATTATTTTACAGCTCTGGCACTTACATACATGGCAAGAATGGCACTGCTTAGTATCAAATTAATTCTCTGTGCATACTTTCATGCTGATCATTTCTCTGGACAGTTCATGTTGGTAAGAAACTGTTGAGCGATATTAGGTGCAGAGCATTGTGCATGTCTTTTATATATTAAGATTATAGCGTTTTCAAGTTTAATTCCCGCCCTATAGGAACGAACTAACTTGTTTTTAAAAACAACTAATTAAAAAACTAGTTTAAAATAAACCAGTATATGAACTACTTTGAATTATATTAAGGCGGCAACTACTATGATTTTGACATGTTTTAATTGCAAATTTTTATTGGATTACAAGCCTATATATATTTGACCATGTTATTTCATCAAATATTATTAACTTTAGGCCATCAGTAATAGTTTTCAATTGGTTGTTTTAAAGTCATTAAAAAATAATTTAAATATAACTAATTTAACAAGTAGTGGAAAATATATGCAGACGAAAGTCAATTGACTTATTTAGCGGACATCACCATACAAAATAAGTTAGTTCGTTCTATGGGAAAAAGTCAGAATTTCAACTAGTTGTGGTTGACAAAAAAGTACTTTATCAACTACTTTTAAATTAGTTAATTTTCCTACAGGGCGGTTACATTCGGCTACTGACGACTACTACTACAAGATTATATTTCACTCTCGTGCTAAATTTCAATATTGTAGCATCAACGTGTGTCGAATTATAGCCCTGTCTAAATAATGAAAGGGGTTTTTTTTTTTTCTTCAGTTGCTGCTACTTTCGACTACTTCTGGTTAAGCCCATTTCGTGCAAGATGATAGAAACTGACTGAGCCAAATTTCAAATGTAGTGAAATAAATGAAATTTTTTAAATGATCCACCCACAGGAAAGGGGTGTGATCAAAGAAGTACCAGAGTGTTGTCAACAAAACACAAAATATTTATTACTCATTAAAATAAATTGTATCACCTTCAAACTAGGCCCCTTCCGAATTAATACACTTAAACGAGAAAAAACGAATAATTCAATCATCAAAACATTTTTGAAACGCATTTTCTTAAATGGACTTCAGTTCTCGGCGCAAATTCTCTTTAAATTCTTGTATTGGCTTAAAACGGGTCGGAAGACACTGGCTGAGTCCGGTGGTGGGATAACATAATGTATACGGACATAAGGTCCATGGACATTGAATTTTGGATTCAGTTAGTTTAATATCAAGGTCGATGGGTAATAGGTGAGTGCATCCATTGGGCATGACCGAATTACCCCCGTGACGCCTATTTATGCAGAATGCTTTACCATGGAGATATCACCCCTTCTTGAGGTGTACCCCTATCTACGAATCTAATAGATAGTAGATCTTGACTGTTTGCAAGGTCCACTTGGATAATTCTTGAGCCAAGCATCGAATACAATCTAGTTCCTTACAGATGGTTCCACACCTATGTCGGTGAGAGAGTCGTGAATAGCTCTAGTATCAATATTGTTGAACGCTCCTTCAATATCAAGAATGGTAGCAAGAGTATATTGTTTGAAATAGAGGAATCTTTCTCGTTTCCGTCGATTTCCCCTTGAGGTAGGCGAGTTGGGCTGTGGAAGTGGAGGTTCTACTGAGAGTATCCCTTAGATATTAATCTAGAAGTATTTCTAGTCTTATTAGAACGGACGATGGAAGGCTAATTGGTCTGAAGTCCTTAGCGGATTCATGATCCAGCCTCCCATCTTTCGGGATGAAGATTACCTTGACTTATACAGTTTGTGAATATTTTCATGAGCAAGAGCGAAACTAGCTCGTGCATTTTTTGTAGCATTGCCGGTATTATGCCATCCAGGCCTGGGGACTTGTAGGGTGAGAAGCTGCTTATGGACCATAAAATTTTGTCCTTTCACGAGAATTCATCACGGCTATCTGTACAATCAGGAAAGTGTGTATTATGTTGGTGTTCCAATAACTCCTTCGTCGATTCCGTCCACGTGACATCCTCCTTTTTTATAAAGAAAGAGCTGGAGTGAACCTTAGCTAGGATCCTACTTAGTCTTGCCGACACCATAAGGTTGTCAATTGATTGGTTTTTCAAGTCACGGATAACTTTTTTTAGGTATTTAGGACTTCTTTGTATGATTGCCAGTCGATCAGTCTGGGGCACTTATTGAAGGTTCTCCTGACGTTTTTCCTTAAGTCAGGGAGAGATTTTTACTCCACTACGGAGGGAGGATTTATTCCTACGCCTACTTATATGACAAGATACCGTAAAGCCGACCAGCATGACCGCCTCAAGGTTTTCAAGGGAAGAATTTAGTTCCCACGTCGGTGATATGTGGGTGCGAGCTAATTTAAGAATTTTCAGGAGTGCTACACTGGCAAACTTTGTTCATTGATTTGGGAGACACAAAAAGTTCAGCAGCTATGTCTCTCATTCATGTCTCTCGGTCACGATTTCCAGCACCTTATTGATGTTAACTTCAGTTGAAGACATTACTGGCCAACCGTAATGTTGGCAGTAAAAAACATTTGTGGTACGTGTTTATGATAAAGTCGATTCACTCTAATTTGTATTCCAATAGCAATACAAAATTTGAGACAAGCTCTTTGTTTGATATTTTTATTCATTGTTTCAATCAATTACTGTAAGCAAACTAATTAACACATCGCACTCAAACTTTACGTACTTATTAAATTATCATTTTGCGGTACTTTTTTGCCCGGAAATTTCAAAATTTCAAAATTTCTGTTGAGATGACCTCTCCAACAAGCCTAAATTTGTCCATATTGGTCAATTGCATCATATGGAATTTGGGCTTGAAACCTGTACAGATTTGTGACACTCTCCAACCTCTCACATCTTTTGCAAAAATGCCCTTTTTATCGATTTAAAACACGTATACAAGTCAAAATTGTATGTGAAAAACGAGAACTTCAGAGCAAAACTCAAATTTATGTCATGAAAATGATAAAATGAAAGCAAAAGTTTTTAAAGCTCCAAAAATAATCAAAGCTTCATCATCATATTCCTTTAAGAGGACCTATTTCCCCTGCCCTGCCTCCCTCCATAAAAAGGGGAAAACTTTCTTTAGACAAAGTTCGGACTATTAAGTTTGTTTTTCTTTAATTATCTATAAATTGGTTTTTCGTGACTACTTAGTTCAAAAGTTTTAATGCTAACAATGAATTGCATCAGAAATGAGTAATTCGCAGCTATTCAATGGATTAATTTTCACTTTAAACCTTTGTTGTTGAAGTTTAATAGTAACTATGTTTGTTGCTATGTCAATAATCAAGTGATGATAGCAAAAAGTTGGTCATTGGCATAAAGTTGGTATTCCGCGTGTTGTGATGCAGTGGGTATGAAATCAAAACAAAGACGATTCATCATTACAATACTTAGGTATGAGTGCTCCTCCAAATGTTGTTCCGCCAGCTCCTCCTCCTCATACTATTTTGCTTTATTCGCTCGACAATAAGCACGTTTCAAATAGCAACAACGTATTGAGTTCCACTGCGATTTATTATCGTCAAAACTGAATTGACACATGGCGCTCGTGCTATTGAAAAACAACAATGACAACACTGACATCTCCACTGAACAATTTTACTATTACCAACAACATTAACTAAGTGCTTGTAAAATAGATACATTCTGACAAGCCGCTAGTCTGTTGATAAGGAAAAACAAAAAACATAAAAGCAAAGTACCCATTGTTTCTGGACTTACTCAAAGTCAGCAGAATAAAGTATTTAAATACATACAACATTAGGACTCGAAAACACGTAGAGTACAAACACACATACCAAAAAACAAAAACTTTGAAGTACTTAATGCAAATAATGACGACGACGACATCAACATAAAAGTGATTTAAGCATTGCATAAATTTAGGCGCAAGGTAAGCGTGGCTATATTCTTTCTTAATGAATTTCTTAATGTGTATCCAATAGCAAACACGTTTCCGTCTCTAATTTGACACAGCAGCTATGTTGAATTTACAATGAATTCTTTTTATTATCTATAGATTTAGGCCCAGGACATGTTTCTGGCATGCTCTGAGCCAATAAAGTAATGAATTTATTTATGTATATACATAGATATAGAGATACACATACCCATGTAGAAACCCCAGTGTGTAATTTTGTTTGCATTCTATAGAATCAAAACAATGAAACTGCTTAGCAGGAAAAAATATTTGATAAAAATGTTGATTTCAGCAATTTTTCGATTGTCTGCCGTTGTGATTTCAACGAAATCTCCACACCTAGAGAAAAAAACAGTAGCAACAATCATGTTTTGAGAAAATCATAGTATGATTGAGTTTATTGTTACTACTATCATGTTCCTGAACAAATACTTTCTATGAAAATGTTTCGACAATGCAGTTCTTTTTGTTGAAAACATGAACTGATTAGTGAAATCATCATCTACTATAAATACTTAATTAGACGGAGCATACGATGGCTTTGAATTATTTATTGGATCAAATACAAAACGATTGCAACAACTATGTATGGAGAATCAGTTTTTGTATTATAAAAAGCCTTTATTATTAATACATTTTTTTATTTTTTTATTGACACAATTATATTCTGTGTTATGTTTTATTGGAGACACTATAATATTTTAAGCAAAATCATGTTTTCAAGCAATATAATTGGTGAAAAAATAGCATGACGCAAACCGTCAAGTTTTCAGTACATAAATAATTTACTTGCTGAAATACCCAGTGTTATTCGGGAGTTAATATAAATAACTAGTATAAAAGTTCGTCGTACGACGGGTTGGAAGCATCAACGCTCAAACTGTTGTTGCCATTATTACAGTGCTTTTACAACATACTGTTCTAAAAAATATTCAGCCTGAAAGTATTTACATTAAGGCGGTCTTCTCATTCAAAACCCGTTTTTTGGACCCTTTTTAAAAAAATTCTTATTTGAAAACGCAAAGAATAATTGAAAACTTTTTTTATTTATTGTATTACGAAAGGTTCAAAGTAAATAAAAAAATTTTTTTTGCCTCGATACGTGGGCTGTTCAAAAAGTAATGAGACTTCAAAGTTGGTGGTGAAATAAAAGGTGTCGTCACGGCGGCCACGATTCCGGGTCTCCGGAGCGTCTGAAATGAAAAAAAAAAAAACGGGGTTATAATCAGTATAGATGTAATTCTCGGGTGAACCTCAAGCTTAATTTTGTGATTTTTTTTGACAAAATGGCGGCCATTCAAAAAAAAAATTTCAATTTCGGGTTTTTTTTTTTTAGTTTAGTGTAAAAAAAAAATAGTAAAAAATTTTTTAAAATTATGGTCGAGGTTCACCCGAGAATGGTGACAATTCTGCGTCGATTCCATTTTGTTTCATGAAAATCGGTTCAGTGGATCTGGAGATATCATGGCCGCCAGTTCGAAAAACGTGGGTTCGAGATAAACGCGTTTAAAGTTTGAAGTAATTTTTTTGGGGGAAAAAAAAAAAAAATCAAAAATGTTTAAATGCAGTTTTAAAGAGCTGACAATTTTTACTTACAAATATTAGTCGGCGATGCCAGCTCCATACAGGCCACCTTCCTCTTTTTCGTAGAAACTGCTTTCTGCTGCCCTCTCTGCTCTGCGAGCCGTTCTGCCAGCTTTTGATGATGCCGCAGCTCGAGTCTCTGATCGGTTCAATCTGTCTTCATTGCGAGATAGTACGTATTCGTATGCGTTTTTGCCAATCGCAATACCCATCAAACCCATCATTTTAAGTATGGGTATAAAACCGTCGTTGAAGAGGCACGTTGCAATGAAATTGGCCACTTCGATGGTGCGTGCGCCTGAGTTGATGTGTTTGGGCGAAAGTGACCAAAGAACAGAATTGTAGGACTCATTGGAATTCTGAGTTTCAGATCCAAGGCATCTTTCAAGCAAATTATCTGCCGACAGCGCTTCGTAAGCTGGTTTTATTACCTCCATCACCTTCTTGTCGAGAGGTGCATACGTGTGGTGAAAGCTATCTAACGTACCTTCAGCAGCTGCTTTCTGCCATGCGCACCAGCTTGACGCACCGGTGGGGCAATTTTGGTGTTGCGGTTTATCATCGGTGGAGCACTTATGGTAAAAAGTGGCCCAAATTTCCTTTTTCATATCCTCCACGGAGTCAGGATGACGGCGGATCGCAAGGCCATAATATGTGGTCAACTCGGATATTAATTTGTCGGAGAGCTTGCCCGCACCTTTGCCTCCAATGCCCTTATTTTCTTTTTTTATTTTTCGAAGTCGCGTGCCCATTCGCTTCTGCACATGCCCAATGCATTCTTTCTTTTCCACTATAGGGTCACCGTCAAAGAATACACCTTTGAAGGTCTGCGAATCACCATCGCCGATATACTTTACATATTTTATGCCGTGTGTTTCAAACGACCTGGAGAACATCTCTATTACAGCGTCCACCTCCATTTTCCCAGAGCTTCCTTCATGGTTTATGGTGCATTCTTCGTCATGAGTATCAAGCCAAATTTAGTAAGCCTCTGGCTCTTCTTCCTTCTTGGCTTCCCAATATTTGCAGCTGTTACACAGACGAGATTTAACGACAGTGTCAACAATTTTTTTGGTATGCTTGGCAATCAAAGTTGTGACACCATAAAGGGAAGCAAAGCCACGCTTCTTCCAAGTCCCATCCCCTGACACAGTAAATAAAGTGGGATCGCACTCTGGATTCGCTTCGATCATAGCCTCTTTTTCTTCTCCAATAGCTTTTGAAATGACATGTTCGTACATAGCTTTTCCAGCAACGTACAAATTTTGTAGGATAGTATAGTACAGATTGTTGGACAAACTTTGTCCGAGGTCCATGAGGCCACAAAACATGGTTATACCTTTTGGCCCAATCCCTAAAAGCCGCATGGCAACAACCAAGCGTCGATTAATTTCATATGATTTTCCGATCATAAGTGACGAAGGAATATATGTTGTGCGTGGGCAGGCGCAGTTCAAAGCGATTTTAAATCCAACTCCATTTGGTGAGGCTTCTGAGAACTCAATTTTTTGCTTGCATGAGGCACAAATTACCAACGCTGACAACGTGGTAAACACAGAACAGAACTCGAGAATGCAATACTTCAAATTGTTTTTGATTGCTGCTTCGTCGTCTTCGTTATTCTTGAATTTCTTGGCCGATGTACTGGTATATTCAGAATCCTCTGGTCTAAGATGCTGATTTCCACTAAACCCGCGTTTTTTAGCACGATTCTGACGCTCACTTGGGCGTTTTTGTTTTTTATTACTTTTCCGATCCATTTTACAAAAATCACAATAAATTTATGAAAAATTTACTTTTCCGTTCACTGAAGCGCACGCGTCTGTTGCTCAACTCGATACAAACTGAACTAAATGATGCTTTCAGTTGAACACCTGGACTCAAAAAATGCTTCAACCCCTAAAATAAGCAGAAATGTGTATTCGTATGTTTGTATGAATATGTGTGCAAACACGTTTTTACCTAACAATAAACATTTTCAACGGAATTCGGTGGTTACTTTATGCCGCTTCGTTCGAAAATGAGTCGAAAAAAAATAGCTCATTTTGACGAAGACCTTGCTTCACAAAAAAAGGCTGTATCTTCTAAAGTATTTCGAATTTCTAAAAATTCTTTTAGAGGCATATTCACAACTACCCAAGCTATAAATAAATGCAAAAAAGTCGAAAAAAAAGTTGCTCAATGAGAAGACCCCCTTAAGGTGGGTCAAATTGTACACAAAATTTTTTGCTCAGTCCGGCTCAGTGAAAACCGTAAAATTCATATTACTTTTCTCGAAGAAACCATATATTTTTGGTAAACTTGGGTCCTTCGGATTTTTTAATACAGATTTTTTTTATTAGAATAATTACAGCGAAGATAGTAACAGAGGTCTGAAAATGATATCTGTATTATTTGAGATCGCCGAAGACGATGGCACGAAAGGTATTTTTCAGCATTTCACAATCCATTGTTTTAAATTAAAAAAAAAAACAGCCCTTTAACACCATGCAGCAACCTTCAACTTCTATCACGTATTCTATCATAAATTCAGGAGGCATAAAGTCAGAAGCAAGGATTTCTTGCCTCGTCTGCAGAATCAAGAAAAAAAATGACAAGATTTGAAAACAAACAAGTTTCAATAAGTATGTACATATATACAATCCTCACTAATTGTTTTGCTTTTAGTTGTTTTTTTTTTCGTGTGCTTTTAAACCTGATTTAGAACCAATGTCGGTGATTTCAATCGAATAAGACATACAAAAAACCATCTCAATCAAGAGCTAAGTAATTGTATTGATAAAAATTCTTAATATTTAAAAATATAATTATATCATTACCTCAAGCCACTGTAAAAGAAAATTGTGACATGCTGGAAAAAACAATTAGTGTCATCGTGTTCAGTGTTCTCAAATTTTACAGAAATCATTTTCAGACCTCTCATACTATTGTCACTGTAATTATTTTACTAATAATATGTAATATTTTATTTATCTTGAAGTGATTATCTATTTTCAAAAATCCGGAGGACCCAAGTTTACCAAAAATATAAAATTCTTAAAATAATACGAATTTCTAATTTTCACTGAGCCGAGCCAATTTAAAATTTGTTCCGCCTTAATGCACATACATAAAAGGATGTATATGTTGGGAAGAAACTGTAATAATCGAAGAAATAACTACAGTTTGAGCGATATTAGGTGCAGAGCATTGTGCTTGCCTTTTATACATTAAGATTTTTGTCAGTCAGTAATTGCTTTTAACTATTTAGTAAATCAGAACAATAAAAAACTAGTAAGGAATGAAGCTTCGGCAGGGTACCGAAGCTAAAATACCCCCCTCGGCCGTATTGAAAAATATTCGAAGTCTATAGCCGTCTATAAAATATTTATGTATTATCTCCAAAAATATTTGTGTCATACGCTGGAAATTCACACCAGCGGTGTAAAATAATTTCGTTTATAGTTAAAGTGCCACGCCCTCGTTCATTTTTACCCAATTTGATAGACTACTGAGTGCTCATTATCCGATTTTTTCCAATTTCATTGTCAGCATATATATTAAAGATCAAAGCATACGTACAAAATTTAAAGGCATTTCTTTAATTTTTGTGGATTTTTAAGTGATTTTACGGCTAAAATAAAGCGACTTTGTATGGGAGGTAGGCGTGGTTTTAATCCGATATTGCCAAATATCATAGAGATTCTTAATATTATATATCAAGGCCTATGTGCGAACTTCCAAGACATTTCTTTAGTTTTTAAGGGATTTAACGGTTAATATAAGTCATTTTGTATGGGAGGTAGGCGGGGTTTTTATCCGATTTTTCCAAATTTCATAGTCAGGATTTATATTGAAGATCAAAGCGTACGTGCAAAATTTTAAGGCATTTCTTTAATTTTTGTGTATTTTTATGAGATTTAACTGTTAAAATAAAGTCACTTTGTATGAGAGGCAGGCGTGGTTTTCATCCGATTTGGCCTATTCTAGAACTTGATCCCCATTTTTTAAAAAGAAGCTGATATTTTTAATTTCATCGCGATAATGTTAAAATTACGGCTGTAATCGTGTCCACAGACGGACAGACAGACAGACATATGGACAGACGGACACACGGAAATCGACTCTGGAGGTGATGCTGATCAAAAATAAATATACTTTTCTATACCTGCCACGCCTCCTTATTTGCGTTACAAGCGGAATGAGAAAGTTAATATACCCATAACGCAGTACGCGTTGGGGCATAAAAATGTTGCATGCCAGTTTGCAAATTTCAGAGTTTAATAACAACGCCCTAAATAACTCTAAAAATCATTATAGATACTTTTCTGCTGTTTCATAGCTTGAACACATTGACGACTGCTGCAACGACAAGCTGTCATATTAGGAATGATTCTATATCGACGACAAAACGCTGCGGCATTAGACCAGTTTCTCTTCATAAGAAATACGACGTCAATGTGTTCAAAATAAACTTAGCTTGAGGGGAAAAATGTTTATTCAAAAAAATAATCATTTGAGGGGATTCGAATTCATTTGATTATCAACATGGTGGCGCCAATGAATTTGTTTGGTTTAAATTTGCTCAAAAATAATAAAGTCGAAAATTTCAACATTTCCAAATTATATAAGTCTAATTTCTGTTTTTGCCCATTATCTATACGTCATGTTAACGTATAAAAAACACAATAAATTATGTTCTTATTAATTTTAAAATATATATGAAAGTCTTTTAAATTAGCTTTTTTTTTAAAAATTATGTTTTTAGAATCTGTTGTTGCTTTGTTATTTCCACATTATTTCTTTTTCCAATAGTTTACAAAAAAATGAAAATCTAAAACACGTTTTTTTCCAAAAAAAAAAAAATTAAAAAAAATCAGAGAAACCGACGAACTTGAGAACCTTCTCCTTTTTTGAAGTCGGTTAGAAATATTTAGAATGATGTGCATCACAAGATGCATTGATGTATTGACTTTAACGGTAATAAAATTTTTCCAGGAAGTTCCATATGTACACTGAGAAAAAAAACATACTTTAAAATTAAACAAAAAATTTTAAAATTTAAATTTATCGCGTTTGTGTTTCTACAGAACAAAATTAAAAACAATCGTGTTTAATTTTTTTTTTTTTATAATTCTCATTTCATATTCTCACTTTTTTAACAATTTTCTCTTATTAATTCTTTTTTTTTAACAATAAACTCTTTGCTATCTGACATTGAATTAAAAAGTATGTTTAGTAGAGTCATTATCAGACAATTGAGACCAAGCTGAGAAAAACCATTTGATTGTTTGAAAATATTTTTGAATTGGACTTACAAAATTTAAAGTTAAGACGAAATGAAAACTAATTAATTATTTTAATGTATAACATATTTCAATATTTCAAGCCGCAATAAAGCAAACGTCATCGAATGGAGTTTAGTTTTAGTATTCGAGGGGTCCCAGGGATCGCTGATCACGAATCTGACGTCAAAAACGCGAAAAAATTTGAAAAATGGCATCGAAAAAATGGCGGCTTAAAATATTTGTTTTCAATATAACAACTTTTGTTTTAAATTTTGTTTTTAAATAAATGTTTGTAAACTGAAAATGTTAAATTAAAAGTATATTTGAAAACATTGTTTTGAAAACAAGAACTTTTGTTGTAAATTTAACTTTACAAACATTTGTGTTTAGCTTAAATGTAATTGTTTATAGCTCTATTTCAAAAACATATTCGTTTAATATAAACACAATTTCATTTAATTTTAACACATATTTCCCTCAGTGTAGCAGTACTCAATTTGGTACAAAAAAACCTTGTATTTTTAGATACTTTAGAATATATGAAAAAAACGAAATGAACACATATATATGTGTTATATGTGTTATATGAACACATATAGATAGGAAAATAGTAAACTAAAAACGTTATTTTTTTAGGAATATTTCAAAAACTATTAAAACATCTTATAGTAAAATTTCAAATGCAAAAAGAAATGTATCTTTAAATTGAGCTTAGGTGTGCCTGGCGTAGCGCAACACTTACATTTGTGAGTCGTAAACTCAAATCCTTCAAAAATAATATGAAAAGATAAAATTTGAAAAATTCTTCAATACAGCTCTATTTTATAGCTTACACAGTTTGAACTATTGCGGTTTAATACCATTAAATTAAGAACGTTGAAGCAATTTTTGTTTATGTTTATAAACTTTCCTTTCTAGCAATACTATTAATTCGTTTGCATTATAAGAAATGCCGTAAAAATGAAAAAGTACCTAATAGTCGATTATGATTGGTATACAATTTTACAAAAACATTGTGTAAATAGATAAAACTGGAAAAAATTTTGATGTTACATTATTCATTTGAATATATTTAATCTACCCACACATAAAGCTATAAAATTTCATGAAATATGTATATATTTTATTAAAGTTTGCATACAGCCTTGATCATTAGATTTTGTTTAGGATATGATCAAAATGATTTATGATTATTATTTTTAAATATGATTATAAAAACCTTACTTAAGATGGCTGCAGACCGAATGTGCTTGGTTCAAATGAACTGTAAAATAGATTTTCTATGCACTGGATGTACCCCAAAATTTCGAGAAGTGAACCTTCAATGCAAGGGTTTTGCCTATGATTTCCCATGTTCGACACTCTTCGAAAATTACTTACTAATTGCAAAAGATAGTGCTATAACTAAGCTGTAATCAATCAAAAAAAATCACTCCTCTAAGATTAACCGTTACAAAGTTAGATACGTTCTAAAAATCGATTTAACTTGTAATGTTTTTGGCAATAAGGCTTCATTTATTCCCCCTTGACTCCCTTTTATGAAGTCAGTTGATTTGCGTGTTACTGTGTTTGTGTTTAAATGACTGGTCGTGCATATAAATAAAGTTGTTAATGTTTAAATTTAAATAAATGCGTCCTTGTATTTGTGTTGCGCCAGCTCCGAAAAGTGGAAACCCAAACAGCACGCACGTACGCACACACGCACGCTCACCAACTCGTTAAAATTTGTATGTTTAACAAAAACATAGAATTTTTTAATGCAAAGCACGATTGAATATTACCAAGCTGCTGAGATTAAGCAAAATATGTCAGCAGCCGTGGGTGTAAGAAAAGTAACCTCAACGGATCGAAGGATAAACATACACTTATATTTGCATATGCATAAGTATGTGTGTGTACACATATGTATTTCTGTACAAAGTACTGCGTATGGTTCAGCATTAAGACAAATATTTTCATGATTTTGTAAATGAAAAAAAAAACAATGGACAAACAGAACCTTATTTTTCTATGTCATTGATTTAAACTAAAGAAAAACATTTTTAAAATCATCTTTATAAAGTTGGCAGCAAAGTGTCGAAAATTCTTTAAGTAAATCGATTTGAAGAAATATTGTTTGTAATTCTTATAAATTCCGAAAATTCGCAAAAACCAAACGTATTTGTTGTTGAAAGACGTCGATGGAATATTAATAACAGCGCTCTTAGGCAGCAATTTATCAGGAACGCCCACGTTTTTGCACACTCACACTGCTTTGTTTAAGTGCACAATTACGGAATGCAATAAATCGGAACGAAATCTTTTGGCGCCATGCTAAAGAAAGATATCCCAATAAGCCAAACTAGCTCGAAACGCGTCCGCATTCTAGGACAATTTGAGGATGACAGGCTTTGCTACGACTCATATTCACGGCTACTACTTTTTAGTTGGTCTATCTACACTATTTTCTGATTCGGTAAATATTATTAAGCAAAATTATTATACAACCGTTCACAAAAATTAAAATTTATTAGTACTATTTCCGTCATACAGACTGCCAAACTATTAGTATTGTCTTTGAAGCTGAAATCTTTGGGAGACTGAGAAAGCAGCTCTTGCAATCACTCAAAAGATACCAATCCATCTAGGATAACGATCTTCGTAGACAGCCAAGCTGCAATAAAAGCAAGCAGTAGCGAGACTATCAAGTCAATATCTTATCAGAACTTTCGTCAAGCTGTTCTAGGAATTAGTCATACCCATAGGGTTAATATCTGCTAAGCTAATATTCTTCGGTAGGGTACCGAAGCTAAAATAACCCCAGTGGCAGTATTGAAGTATATTCGAAGTCGAATATATTCGAAGCTACAACAAAAACGATGATATTCAGTTTTATATATTGACGAAAGTTTTAATTTATTGATGTATGAGAGGTAGGCATGGATTTCATCCGATTTTGCAGAATATCATAGAGATGGTTTGTATTATGTATCGCTCATTCCAAAAAAAAGTCTACCACACAGCAAAAAACAGAAAGGGGGCAGTGGAGGGCATCGGGGGCAGTGGAGGGCATCGGGGGCAGTGTTAAATTAATTTTTAGCACACAAGTGAAGGCAAGAGTATAAACCGTCTCCTCTGCTCAAGATTTCTATCACTGTGCATCAAATAAAGTTAAAGGCATCGTTATAATTATGGTACCGAAAGATAAAGTTGTAGCAAAGAAAAATTGACACAAAGATGGAAAAACATTGACGTCTACTTCGCAAAAGAAAATAATTAAAATACTTAATTTCATTTTTTCAGTAAACTTTTATAGTTTTTACATTGAACTTCTTTTTTTACTTATTTACCTTGAATCTTTTATAATTCTTTTGTATGTTGATGAAATAAAATTAAATACTATTTTAAAATGTATGTTCTATTAAATAATATGAATGTATTGATTAAAAAACGGAAAAGCCCCAATTCCTTACAACTTGTGTCCCGATGCCATACGAGATAAGAGAGATATTTTTTTTATTGAACTGAACTCTGAAGATTATAAAGCTGTATTCTGAAAGCATAATGCGTAACATAAAATTCATGGAAAAACTTTTACTTGTAAATATTTCCATCCCGCAGAGATTTGTGTTACAATATGTTATCTCACAAAAAAAAAAAATTGTTCGTGCCCCAATGCCTGACGTTTTTTGAATGCATGATTCTAGAAAGCTCTTGCATATTTAATATTAATATAAGTGTATTTGGTAAGGATTTTGATAAGTAGTACTATTGTAGAAAAAAATTAAAAAAATATTCCACAAATATTTCTTGACTACAATCCATTTTCATTTGCAAAATATGTACTCCAACTGTCATATCAAAGCTAATGTGCAAATTAGCTTGAATACAGATTAGTAAATAGAAATATACAATGAAAAGTAAAAAAATATTTTAATAGGTCTTGTGACTTTTACAAAGTAGGTTGTTCATGGTTTCCAGAAAACACTTGGACGTTGCTATTTTCAAGTGACTTTGAAGGCTGATTACAGTAATATACGATTGCAGCATTTCAAGACATTTATTTAACTTGAGCAGATTTTTAAGAGACTACTTTTAAAATAAAGCCACTTTGTATGGAAGGTAGGTGTGATTTTCAACCGATTTTTCCAAATTTAATAGCCAGGATTTATATTGAAGATGAAAGCTTGCTCATTACTTAGGTGGCCATAACAACCCGCGTTCAGGTTTCGGCCGACCAAAGCTTACATGCAAGGCATTTTTTTAATTTTTGTGAATTTTCAAGAGATTTTACGGTTAAAATAAAGCCGCTCTGTATGGGCGGTGGGCGTAGTTTTCATACGATTTGGCTCATTTCAGTTCTTGATCTTTATTTTTTTAAGTAAAGCTTATATATAAAATTTCATTGCAATAACTTCAAAATAATGGCTGTAATTGTGATCACAGACAGACAGACGGATAGACAGACGGACGAATTTGAAATATTTTTTTGCACTGTGTGTTTATATTCTTAATTGCAACTCACGTGCAAAATTTTATTCCTGTAGGACTATTATTTCTATTTATTTAAACGAATTGGCCATTTCAGCCCTTGCAAGTACTTTTACCGAGCTTTTTTTGATCAATTGTGTTGTGCGTGTTATGAAATGTTTAAACACAAATGATCGAGAACTGGACCTACAGACTTTATGCCGACTCCGAAGGGCTTATGTTCTCAAGAAGCCTTACATGACAGTTTCTACTCTCTGAAGTTTGCCATTGTCTGCAGAGAGGTGACGGCTGAACAGAAAAATTGATTCAATTGAAAAAAACTTTCTGTGTCAGATGGGATTTGAACCTGGGTTCTACAGCATACTACCTTAACTAGTATGCCACCGCCGCCATACTATCTAGTTAAGTTAGTTGAGTTGTAATTCATAATTGGGGCCTTAAGGTTTAATTTAAAAATCTGAAAAAAATACAAAGCAGTTTTTTGACATTTGGAGCCAATCAGTAACCATGATGAACGACCACCCTAATATAATATATTCACGAAGTTTGAAGGATATCTTCCAAACGAAGCATATATCAAAATTAACATTTGAACTGCAATATAATGGTATTATGTACTTTATTGTGAATAAATTTAAAATTTTTTTCACCCGTGCCCACCAGACATATTTGACACCAAAGTCAGCAAATTTCTCAAAATTCAAATTTTTAAGAGGCGTAAACAAAAAAGTTGGTAAGTCAGAATGTTAAATAAAATGTATGTCTAAACAACAAGTTGATATGCACTCCAAAAAAAATGTATGACGGCAACTTACTGCTTTCTATAAAAAAAATTCTTAAAATTGCGAAATATCACGAGATATCAATATAATAACAATAACAACAATATAACAACAAGTTGATATGTACTCCAGAAAAAAATTTATGACGGCAACTTACTGCTTTCTATAAAAAAATTCTTAAAATTGCGAGATATCACGTTTTGAATACAAAAATGTAATAATTTTTTGAATTATTGAACTAGATATTTTGTATGCATCTCTCATATGTCATATTAAAAGCCAAAGCGTGCTTAATATTACGGCTTTTAATTCATTCTATGTTTAATAGGAGCTGCGAATATATGTAAGTTAACACAAATGCCTATATTGCTATTCGTAGCAAAGAAAATATAGCCGCGATTTTGAAAGAAGAAGAAGAAAATTTTTTTTAAAGCAATTCTAAGATTCAAATATATTGGGCAACTTTTAATAAAAATATCAACTTTTTTAAAATTGGTCGAGCAACCAACTTTCGTTTTTTTAAATCAGTTTATTTGAACTGACTCTTGTAATTGTTGTCGTCTTGCTGATTCTCATCCTGCTTACCGAAATACTCATAATCGACACAAACATACGAATCACTCGGGTCATTCTGCTACAGAAATAAAGCAGAGCGCAGTAGAGCGCAGCAGTGAAAAGCAAGCAAGTTTTTTGTATTTGCTTGTGCTATTTTTCCTGAGCATTAGATACTCGGTTGTGAAAGGAAACCTGCTGTATGCCTGCCGAAAACATACCCTGGAAGTTCAGCAGACATGCTCGCCTCAATAGCCGCTTATAAAGGGTGGTTAAATTTTAAGGGCCGATGTTGATTTTGAATAAAACACAAATTATTTAGAAAATTATTGTCATTTCTTTTTATTATGACAATATTGGTATGGTTCAATTATGTATCAAACAAAATATAGGCCAAATGGCCGCCGCGACCTCGGCGGCACACCTCCATCCTATGGTCCAAATTTTCGAAGACGCTGAGGCATAAGTGAGGTTCTATGCCGTTAATGTGCCAAATTATCTCATCCTTTAGCTCTTGAATTGTTGCTGGCTTATCGACGTACACCTTTTCTTTGAAATAACCCCAAAGAAAGAAGTCCAACGGTGTCACATCACATGATCTTGGCGGTCAATTGACATCGCCACTACGTGAGATAACACGGCCATTGAATTTGTCGCGCAAAAGAGCCATTGTTTCGTTAGCTGTGTGGCAAGTGGCACCGTCCTAATGAAACCACATATCATCCACATTCATATCTTCCAATTCGGGCCATAAAAAGTACGAGCTGTACGAGCATGCACTGGTGTTTTCACATCTCCTACAGACCCGGTTTGCTCAAATTTTTTGCACGATTTTTCCGATTGTACGCACATTTGGACGATTAAATTGACCGAAAAAATCACGAAGTGCACGATATGCATTTTGATTTCAACGCTTACTTTCGTAATAAGCCTGAATAACTTTAACGGGTTGCTCGATTGTGTATCTTTCCATGTTTCAAATTGAGTTAGTCTGAAATTGAGAAATGTCAAATGAAATGCAGAAAAAAACTTGACGTTTAGGTGTGGTTCACATTCAACATCGGTCCTTAAAATGTAACCACCCTTTATCTTTTTTCTATGGGCATGTCCTAGAACGGCATGCATCTCACGCTATTGTGAGATACATTCATTGTGTTATATTGACGCTGCAATCGTGGAGCTTCTTTCAATCATGCTAGAATTGTTTTTCATTCTAAAAAAAAGGTTGTTTTTATACTTATTTGTCTAAAGGCGAAAAAAGTAAATAAGTAGTAATTTGTGCGCTTTTTTTGAAAATTAAATTTTGTACTTTGAACTCAACTTTCCAAATGAGAGCATCGTTAAAAGAACTGTACTGTACGTTCGCAATTGCAAAATAACATTTACCGTTGGCTTTTTCTTCGATCTCGCTTTGAACGAAAACTACATAGGTACCAAAACTTTTGTAACAATCCTTTGTTTTATTAAAAAATAAGATTTGTTAAGAATATAAACTTTTGTCCCTCACTATATATATAAAACACATTTGCTCTGTGTAGTAATTTTTGCATTTCAATGTATTTTCACCATTCGGTAGAGTTTTATTTCAGTAGTGTTTTTGACAACAAATAATCACTTTATAGGGCGTGGCAATTTCATAAAATTTGCAAATTTAAAATGCTGAAGCCTTTCCCATAAAGAGCCTGCAATCGTAAAATTGTTTATAGTAGTAAATAAAATCACTTTCTGAAACATGATTCAGATTAAACAATAGGGTGAAGTACCTTCCATACAACTCTGAAATTAAAAATGAAATATATTACCTAATACGTTATAGAAACTATAGTTTTGAAATTGGGATGAATGGTAAATACTCTTAGACATAATTGTCTCAAGCAATATGTTTGAGCCATGATAACAGGACGTGGCACCTCCCATACAACTCCGAAACTTTTTATGCGATAGAATAACATACATAAAAGTTATAGCCTTAATATTCAGAACGAAAGTCTGATCGTCTGAAAGTCTGAAGTCTATTCAGATCTGTAATCATAATCGGAATCCTAGTTAATAAAAAATAACAATTACTGTAGTCGTTAGCAAAATATTTCTTTATTACGATTACAGAAATTGTTATTGAGCAAAATTATTATTACGATTACTCTAACCATAATTACTGTTTTTGTTATTGAATTACTGCATAAATTATTGTTTCTCATGAAGCTTATAGAATTCTTAGTTAAGGCAAAGGCAAATTAAAAAGATGTCTTATTAAAGGCAAATAGTGATTTTTAATGCTTCAGATATTCTAATATATAAAAGGCAAGCACAATGCTCTGCACCCAATATCGCACAGCTGTAATTATTTTTAGCGAATTTTATTTTCTTTCCAACATGTACTATCCTAAAACATGTTCAGCCTGAAAGCACCCTATAGGAACAAACTAACTTGTTTTTAAAAACAACTAATTAAAAAACTGATTTAAAATAAACCAGTATATGAACTACTTTGAATTGTATTAAGGCGGCAACTACTCTGATTTTGACATGTTTTAATTGGAAATATTTATTAGATAACAAGTTTATATAAATTTAACCATGTTATTTCATAAAATATTATTAACTTTAGGCCATCAGTAATAGTTTTCAATTGGTTATTTTAAAGTCATTAACAAATAATTTAAATATAACTAATTTAACAAGTAGTTGAAAATATATGCAGACGAACGTCAATTGACTTATTTAGCGGACATCACCATACAAAATATGCTAGTTCGTTCTATGAAAAAAAAGTCAGAATTTCAACTAAATGTGGTTGACAAAAAACTACTTTATCAACTACTTTTAAATTAGTTGATTTTCCTACAGGGTATGCACAGAATTGATACTTGTGCATAACTTTACTACTATAACAGTATGTTGTAAAAGCACAGTTATAATGGCAAAAAATAACTACAGTTTAGCGTTAATGCTTCCAACCCTTCGTAGATCGCGTTTTTATACTTTAGTTTATAGTTTCTTGTTCACTCGTATCAACGTATATAGCCTATTATTGATTTCCTTTTGATTTATGTTAGATTTAGTTTCAAAATAAATTCTTCTGCAAGTTTTTTTTTTTTAGCAAGGGAAAACATTAAATAGACCTTTACATTAACTCCAATCGATTTTTTGAGATGCCATCATTTATGCAGTAAGTATTGGCTTTTGGTTTTGGCAAATCCGAAATCTCGTATTCGTTTTAAATTCGATTCGAATCTGACTTCGTTTTTGTGTTTATTGGGTTCCTACAAATTTCTACATCAAATGCAAACAGTCACGAAAAGCAAAATATTTCTTTAAAACACAAACACACACGCTTACACCAAAACTCACAAATACAATCATGATGGCACATAAAGTACAAAACATTTATTACCAACAGTTCTGGCTTAAGTCAGTATTTCCTAATGTATGACTTTAGTCTGGCAAACATCAGTTGGTGCTATAACAGAAGAAGAATAAAACGTATGCTTCTGACAATATAATAATAACTTGTATTTTTATTAAGCCAGGAAACCAAAAAAGATAGAAGGAACAGAAACCACAATAAATTCATATATAAATTGTTTTCAAAACTGAAACTCAAAATTAAGCAGCAAACTTAGTTAAAATAATAAATCTTAACTTAAGAGCAAACAGACGGATGTTATTACCACACCAAAACGAATGTTGAAATCATCGAAAATTCAGTTTTATATATTTAGTAAAAATTTGTTGGGCTGAGTACTTCCGGCTCTTTCAATTTGCTTCTCTGATTGAACAGCTTGTCCTTCAATATTGAGATTTGCATTCATTTCCGGTTCGTGCTTCATACGATTAAAAGAAATGAAAGAAGAAGGAAATCAAAAATAAACACAAACCAATGACCTAGACCTAAATATCAGCAAACAAAAGTACTGTTCCAACACGCAAGGGACTTACACTCCCCCCGGCCTCCACACCCTGTTATGTTAAATGTACTCATTTATAAGCTCACACATTAAAGTGTCTGTTGGTACTAGTGAAGATATTTATTAGATGCTGTGTACATCTGATTCTTTAGGGTATTGGGTAAATAAATGCAATTTGCTCCATGTGTTTTGTTTCATTCATGCATGTTACTATTTTAACATTGTGTTACTTATTTTATTGTTATGCGCATGGTACTTTTATTTCATTTTAATCTTGGTTGGGTTATACAAATAGAATAGTTGTGAATGACAACTGTGGTTAAGGTTTAGCTATTTATTTCATATTTATTTTTTTTTCAATATTTTTTGACATCTTTAGTAAAATTTTTTTCTCTACTCATTTTTTTTTTTTTTTTGTAAAAAACACAAAATAATTTTAATTTAAATTTATTAAAATACAAAAAAACTTCTGCTCTATTCTACACAAAACATATTAAATTCAGCATATAAGGTGTGTTTCATATATATAACGCCACTTCGAAATCTTAAATATTTTTGTAACGACCAGCTTAAACAAAAGTGAATGTTTTGCGAATTTGGTCATCTATGCACAACAACAATAGTGAGTAAGACCAACATTATATGAGGTACATTGTTTATTGCTAAATATTACTTTTAATGCCGTTTCATATTTATAACGCCACTTGCAATTATTCCTTCTGCTGCGTTTGAAGTGTAGAGATTAATAAAATTGTGTAGTTAGTTTTCACGACCTTAACAATAGAAAAAAATGTATACCGGAATTGCTCGTGCAACCCAACATACTTGCGAAAAAATGGGATAAATAAATATTCTTAAAGAAGAAGGCTATGAAATTCAGGAAATCGGGCGTAGAATTAATCGCAGCCATAGAGTGATTAAACATTTTTTTAACAAACCTCAAAATTACGGCAAAACAAAATGTTCGGGCAAAAAAAATCCTCTTACCGCGATCAGCGGAAAATAATCCGAGCTGCGAGCACAATAAACACAGTTTAAAAGAGTTGCGGAGTTTTGTTGCTGAAAAAGTTTCCCGAACACCGGTATGGAGAGTGCTACATCAGTGTAAACATATCCGTAGTGTACTTATGAAGTGTGTTTTTGCTCTTGCTAGCAAACATAAGAGAACGAGCTTGGAATTTGCAAAAAGGAACATAGGAACAAATTAACTACCAGTCAGCTTTTCAATAATGTTTTAAAAAAGGGTCCCACGTTGAAGTTTAATTTTGACATGCCATTTTTTGCGATGAGAAAAAATGGAATGTTGATGGGCAGGATGGATTTTGACATTATTAATATGACATACGCCGCGAACCACTTCCGTTTTCAAAAAGAAGTTTTGGTGGAGAGAAAGTGATGGTGTGGGGTGGTTTTTCTGAAATTGAAAGTTCAAGCATGAAGAGCGCTGACTACACTCGTGTGCTGGAGAGCAGTTTGACTCCACTTTTGGAAAAATACGGACAGACACAACTAATTGTCCAGCAAGATAATGCGGCAATCTACGTAAATCGAGATGGTTTCAGGCCAATAACATTGATTTATTGGAGTAGCCGGTGTACTCTTCAGATTGTAATGCCATGGAAAATTTATGGAGAGTACTTATACGCCAGGTGTATAAAAATAACAGACAATTTGGCAACGTGAAAGAACGGAAATCAGTAATTTTCGAAGAATGGAGTAAAATTGATTCAAACATATTAAAAAAATGAATTGCAAGTATACCAAATCGCATTTACAATATTATTGGAGCCAATGGAACAGTAATTTAATATATATTTTTTTTATAAATTCAATAAAAGTAGTTTTTATTAAAAATTTTGAAATGGCGTTATAAATATGAGACAGCATCAAAAGTGATATTAAGCAATAAACAATGAACCGTTATTAGAAAAGAGTTCACTTTTGCTCACTATTGTTGTTGTGCATAGATGACCAAATTCGCAAAACATTATCTATTGTAAAAACTGGCCGTTACAAAAATATTTCAAATTTCGCAGTGGCGTTATATTTATGAAACATACCTTATGTTATTCTTCAGTTAGTACTATTTATACGTTTATGAAAGAATACTACAAAAATATATTCAAAGATATACATACGTATTGATATAAAGTTATTTTTTTATAATTATTAAAGTATGTACATACAAAAATTTTTGAAATTTAGGTACTTAATCTATGACAGCTGTCAACAGTAAGCATGGAGGCTTAGTCATAGAGAAATTCAAGGTTGAACTAGGTTGAGTTCAAGTTTGGCCAACGCGTACAAATTGTGAAACTCACCAAAAATATGGTGGTAGTATTGCAGTGGGTAGAGTGCGTGGCCCATACGCCAGAGAATCTTGGTTCAATTGCCACCTGACATAGAAAATTTTTTCAATTGAATTTATTTTTCTGTTCGGCCGTCACCTCTCTGCAGACAATGGTAAACCTACTTCTTGAGAATGGTAAACCTGCCATAAAAAGTTTCCTGAGAACATAAGCCGTTCGGAGTCGACATACAACTTGTAGGTCCAGTTCTCGATCATTTGTGCTCAAAAATTTCACAACACAATTGACCATAAGAAGCTTGGTCAAAGTCCTTTCAAGGGTTGAAGTGGCCGTATTGAAGTATATTCGAAGTCCTTAGCCATCTATAAAATGTTTACGTAATATCTTCAGAAATATTTGTGGCATACGCTTAACTTAATTTTATCCTTAGCTGCCACATAGAGAAGTTTGTTATCTTAAACTTTTTTGTCAATTCAACTTTTTTCATATTTTAAGCTACGTTTTTTTTTTTATAAATATTTGAAGTAAGGATTAATGGATTAATTCACAAAAAAATAATGCTTTCATCTGATATGTGATTTACCATAAAAATCAATCGTGAACACTCAATAAAAATGTAAAATTGGCAAAGGCGACAACTGTAGAAGAAATAATATTTTTTTAATCTATATAAAACCATTGATCCAATTTGCTTTCAAAGGCTTCATAGGTTCCATCATAGCTTACATAGTAACTAAAAAATTTTCATTGTCGGATATTATTTTATATTCATGGACATCACGGTTACATGTCATAAATATAAAAAAAAAAAACATAAATAAATGAATATCATTTAAGAGCACAAAAATTCAACCTTCAATTCTGTTTTTTACATATCAAATGTAACTACTAAATAAAGGTGTGGTTTTTAAATATGGTATGTGGGCGAAATGTTTAGCATATTTTTTGTGACTGTATCTGTTGTGTCATGCAAGTATCTGTACGAGTATTTTACTCCATGTGCATATATTCTAAGCCTTGTACAGGGCGTTAATTAAATATTTATGAGGAATGCATAAAAATAAAAAAAGGAAAATAGTTGACATGGCGAATCCAAAAATTAAGAATATTTTTTTTTTTTTTAATGTTTGTGTTTGATAAAAAATTGGTCAATAATTCATGACACAATCCAGAGCCGCAGACAAAATTTCCCATGCGGTGGGAGTATTTTATAAAAATAAAATCTTTAGGTAGCCGTAGAAAATGTGAAACAAGGGTTATTGGAATATTTCACAACCAGTATTTCCTTTCCTTTTAAGTTTTCTTTTCAACGGTAAGGTCAAGATGGGTAGACGTCCTGCAAGATGTTATCGCTATTGCAAAAACAAACCTTATCCGAAGTCGCGGTTTTGCCGTGGTGTTCCAGATGCTAAGATCCGTATTTTTGACTTGGGTAGGAAAAAGGCTTCAGTTGAAGATTTTCCTCTTTGTGTTCATTTGGTTTCGGATGAGTACGAACAGCTTAGTAGTGAAGCATTGGAAGCTGGCCGTATCTGTTGCAACAAGTACCTTGTGAAATTTTGTGGTAAAGATCAGTTCCACATCCGTATGCGTCTTCACCTATTTCATGTAATCCATATCAACAAAATGTTGTCATGCGCCGGAGCTGATAGGCTTCAAACTGGAATGAGGGGAGCATTCGGAAAGCCACAAGGAACTGTTGCTCGCGTGCGTATTGGACAACCTATTATGTCAGTACGTTCAAGTGATCGCTACAAGGCTCAAGTGATTGAAGCTTTGCGACGTGCGAAGTTCAAGTTTCCTGGACGTCAAAAGATTTATGTTTCAAAGAGATGGGGATTCACCAAATACGATCGTGATCGATATGAGGAACTTCGTGACGATAACCGATTTGAACAAGATGTTTGCAATGTAAAATACAGGCCTGAACCTGGACCAATTTCTGCATGGGAAAAAGCCCAACGTGATGTTTATGCTTAAGGCGGTGTATTTTTATTTACAGCAAATAAAACCGTGATGAAATGTGTCCGTATTTAAAAAATTATTGTTAAATGTGACCTTATTGAGATAACAAAAAAAAATTAAAACGAGGTTATTTGAATATTTCCAAACAATTATTTTTAAAATTATTGTTAAATATGACTATTTTTTGAGATAACCAAAAGAGAGATTCCCCTTCAGTATATTGATTTGTGTACCAATTTGAATTTGAACACTGAGTTCAGTGATGTTCCTTTAGGTGTAGGGCAAGGTACCGAAGCTAAATATGTGCAATATTTGATTGATATGTGCAAAGTTATGCCAACGATGTAAAATAATTTCATTCAAAAATAAAGTGTCACGCCCTCCGTTCAATTTCGCCCAATTTTATAGGCAAATCACTGCTCATTATTCCAAAGAATTTAATTGCAAAATTGGGTTGGAGTCAGGAAAGTGGTGTAGTGTCCAATCCCATCCACTTTTGTAGGCTTAAACCTTCTCATTACACTAAAGAACATATGTGCGAAATTTGGTTGAAATCGGAGAAAGGGTGTAGATGGAAATAGAATAAAAATAAAGTGGCACGCCCCCTGTATAGAACCGCCCACTTTTATAAACTACAGACTGATCCTTAAGCCAAATATTATGTGTGCAAAATGTTTGTTTAAGTCTTACAAATGGTGTAGAGGAAGCTCGATAAGAATTAAATTGACACATCCCTTATTCAATCACACCCACTTTTATAGGCTTGAAACTTCTCATTATATAATAAAGAATATGTGTAATTTGGTTGAAATCGGGCAAACGGTGTAGATGGAGTTAGTATGAATTAATAAAGTACCACGCCCCCTGTTTAGTACCGCCAAATTTTATAAACTTAAGACTGCCCAAATTACCAAGGTTAATATATTCAAAATGTTTTTGATGTCAGGCAAACAATGTTGAAGAAGTTCGATTAAAAGTAAAATGCCACGCCAACTTTCCAAGTTAATAGACTACACACTATGTGCAAAATTTGGTATGAGTTGGATAAACGATGTGGGTAGAATTTTGAAAACGAAAGTTTTTTTTTGATGAAGTCACTTTGTATGGGAGGTAGGCGTGGTTTTCATCCGATTTTGCCAAATATCATAGAGATGGTTCATATTATATATCGAAGCTCATGTGCAATATTTCAAGAAAGACATTTCCTTCATTTTTGTGTGTTTTTAAGAGATTTTACGCTTAAAAAAAAGCCAATTTGTATGGGATGCGTGATTTTCATCCGATTTTGTCAAATAACATAGTGGTGGTCCACATTAAATAGCAAAGCTCATGTGGAAAATTTTCAAGAAGTTTCTTTAATTTGAGTAGCTTTTCAAGAGATTTAACGGTTAATATAAAGCCACTCTCTATAAGAGGTAGGCCTGGTTTTCATCCGATTTTCCAAATTTCATAGTCAGGATTTATGTAAAAGATCAAAGCTTACGTGCAAAATTTGATGGCATTTCTTTTATATTTGGGGATTTCTAAGAGATTTTAATGTAAAAATAAAGTCACACTGTATGGAATTAAGGCGTGGTTTTCATCCGATTTGGCTCATTATCGAACTTAAAAAAGAAAATTTAATAATCTCATTTTCATTAATTTTTTTATAATTCCTGGGGTGACAGGGTAGTTTAACCCCTAAAAACTCCCCTGGCTACGCGCCTGGCACAAACATACATATATATTTGTATGTTATGCATTTATATTATCAGTAGTGTGCGTATGAATGGTGTGTGTAAGTAGTGCGGCTCCAATGGCACGTTTTAAACGATTTTTATAAGGAAAAAAAAAGGCACAGCCTTGTAACGCTGAAAAACAAATGCTTTAAACATCGCTCACATAAATTAATATAAGAAATTTTTTCTGTTTTTTTTCTCATTTTAGAACTCAATAATTTTGGCTGCTTGCTTGCTTGCTTTCATATCAATTTGTCAGGCTTATACAGACTGCAGACAACTCCTGTTGGTAGTTGTTGTTGTTGTTTCCTTTTTCTCCTTCTTCCCCTTGAAGAGTGATTTTTTTTTTTGCTATCGATAAATTGTTCTAAGTAATTTTTTTTCGTGCATGGTAAGTATAATTCCAGTTTTAGCTTAAAGACTTTTTCAAGCAAATGTGGGAGGATGGGAGGTGTGTTTACAATAAAAAAGTTAAACAGCACTAAAAATCCAATGAACATGAAGCAGCTTAATAGATTTCACTTTACGATTTAATCAAGCACAGCATGTCAAATGGGCATCAATTTTTAGGTTCATCAATTTTTAGGTTCATCAATTTTTGCGTTTTCCACACTCCCGCACAGCACCGCCTGCTCCCCTCCCCCCACTTTATTCTTCTTTTGTTTTACTTTGACTTTTACCATTTTCCTTTTCTTTTGAAATAGTAACATAAAAGTTGCGTAACTCATCTGATATGAGTGATTGGCATGGAGACGATAAAACGATTTGAGCTTGAACTCAAGCAGCGAAAATCGGCTTAACATTGTTGTATGCCTGTAATGTAGCCAACTTTTTTGGAACCAGTCTGCATACTAGTTGAAAACTAACCACTACTGGTTCAAGACTTGTCTATTTTTTTTATATACCCAACAGGTATTTTTACCGGGTGATGCAAAAGGAAATATCAATTCTCCTTTTTTGAACAGGTTTAAGCTAGCTTACAACTCAATCCTCACACTGTTCGGTTCGATTGTTTGTTAAATATTTGAAGAAAAAATACTCTTCTTGTCAGAAATCAATTGCCTTCTTACCGTTTCGTGGTGCCATTGAACCGCAGATCGTTGGCTGCAAGTCCAACGCGCTACTATCTCACCACTGCCTTTTTTTTTTTGTATGGAATTGTGCAAAATATGAACAAAGCCGAAAGCAAGCATTGTATGCATCGTTGAATTTATTGTAAGCAATTGATGCCAACCAAATTATTGCTTAGTCAAAATGGTAACGATTTAATATTAGCTGCAGACAATTTATGTTTATGTTTAATTTTTCATCAATGAAAAAAAAATGTTGGTAGAATAGTAAAAATATTATTTAATTAAAATAAAAATAGAAAAATGTATCTTCGACTGGGTCGAAGTTAAAATACTCCCACAACCGTATTTAAATACATTGAAAGTCTTTACAAATCTATAAAATATTTATATGTAATCTGCAAAAATATTTTCTTCAGAAGTTAAATTTTATTTAATCACAGCTTATGCATAAAGTATTAAGTCAATACTACACTCACTTTTGTGATATTTATGAATGTTCTTCTATTCTATACTTTGTATGGAAGGTAGGGAAAGTTTACATTAAATTTTCCCAAGTAAAGACTTAGAGTGCATATTTAAAATTAAAACATATACTCGAAGGTATTATTCAACTTTGCCAAATTTCATAAAGTTCTTATAAAAGTTTAGGGCTTATATGTATAATACTAAATTTCCAGACATTAAATTTACTTCTGTGGAATTTTAAGAGATTTACCGGTATGCTGATGTCACTTTGATTGGGAGATATGAGTCGTTTTCATTAGATTTGGCCATATTGCACAGTTAGGGTTTATATTAAAAATCAAAGCTTATATGCAAAACTTCAAATAATTACATTCATTTTTATGCAACTTTAATGAATTTTACCGTCTAAATAATGTCACTTTGTATGGGAGTTAGGTGCAATTATTATTCAATTGAGTTTATATTAAAAATTTGGGCTTATATTACAAGTTACTAAAATCTCTATTATGGAATTTCAAGATATCTTACCGTTTTGATGGCGTCACTTTGTATGGAAGGTAGGCTTGGTTTTCATTCGATTTTGCCAAATTTCATAGTCAGAGTATAGTTTTGAAATAATATCAGGAATAATATCATACGCTGCATTTGAAGTCAGTTAATTCTCTTTCACTTCATATGTGTCGTAGGCGTGGTTTCATTTTGCTAAATTTCATAGTCAGAATTTATATTATAAATGAAGGCTTATGTGCGAAATTTCAAGTCATTTCATTATTTTTTGTTTGCTTATTATTTTTTGGGAGGTAGGCGTGGTTTTTATTCGATCTGACTCATTCCCGAAATTAATATTTATATAAAGAATGGAAGCTTATATATCGAATTCATTGCGATTCCAAATTCCAATATTACGGCTGTAATTACAGACAGACGAACATGCCTAAATTGACATAGCTGGTGATACTGATCCAGAATACATATACTTTTCTGTACCTATCACGCCTCCATATGGGCGTTACAAATAGTGTTACAAAGTAAATATGCGTAATAAGCGTGGCGGTATAAAAAATGTTACGATGCTTTATCGAAATGATAACCATCAAACTTCGCTTTGTATTTTTAAATAGAAAACTTTAAAAAGTTTTACGAGTACCTTAAAAAGCACAAGAGTAAGTATTCAACTCACTGTTCAGATGCAAATATGAACACCAAAAATTTTTGTAAATGGTCATTTCTAGAGAAGAGTCCACCGTGACACGAAAATCAAAAGTTATTAAAAACTTAATATTTATGTATTTTAGCTTCGGTACCCTGTCGAAGCTCCATCCTTACTAGTTTTTATTTAATGTGTTTTTATAATTTCTAGAATATTCATTCATGTTTTTAAATCGATATCTGGCATTACAGATTAAATAATAGTAAGTGTTATCAACCGATGATTTCAAAAATATATGCAAAATTCAAAAAACCAAATCTTTAAACGCAATTTACTCGAAATTAGTTTTTTAAAACGTTTCGATAGATTACTCGAGATCTATTGGTTCAATTTCAATGAATTTTGGTGGATTTTGTTTGTAATTTTTTCCTTTAAGCATCCCATTTTAATTCAAGTATCTACAATATTTTTTATGGACCAAAAAGCGCGCAAAAATCTATCTCTTTCTTTAACTTTTTACTCTTACTTTCGCCATAATTTAAAAAAAAAAAAATCCCTTGTGGTCCTGCGTAAAAGGGATGCTAAATTAATGGTCTGTAATTTAAAAGGACATTTGATTTTTCTGTTTCAGATACAGGGGATGGATATAGCCATCGAACCGTTTTGAATGTCTTTTTTTAATGAAATTTTCAGCGCCTTCTTAATAAAAGCCAGAAAAATATTTTCAAAAAAAAAAAAAACATTTTCATAAAGTAGTTTTTATGTACATTAAGCAGTATAATTTTGAAAAAAAAAATTATAACTTCTTGTACCTAAAAAAAATTTTTGGAAAAAGTGGCTTGTTTTTTGTTGTTACATGTATATTATACCTTAACTCACCAAAATTGGACGTGTAAGCTCGGTTTAACTAGATATTTTAGCATTCGTAGAAGTTAAATTGGCTTAAAATATAATGTGTTTCTTTTTTTGTTGAAACTGAGTTTAAACGTTCAATATTGGTGAGTTTAAATTGGTTTAATTTGACTATACTTTAAACTTGTACTAAAAAACTGGCCCTAAGATAGTATACTTTATTCATAGTAGTTTGTTTGATATCAAAGCAATCAAAGCGATGAAATTATTATGAAAAACAAAATTTGCAAAATCTTTAGAATTAAATTAGAAAAAAAAAAAAAAATTTGGTGATTTTAGCTTGGATATTATGATTTTGGATATTTTGTCTTTGAAGATTTTTCTCATTTGATATTTTAACTTTGTATATTTTGTAACTTAGAGATTTAGTCAATGGTACAGATTTTGTCGCTTGAGATTTGGTACCGCTCCCAAAATAAAACCAAAAAATTTTGTGTTACTTCAAATTTAAGGCTTTTTCATGCATATCATTATAAAATTGTCATTCAAAAAACAAAAAATGTAAAAATTACTAAAATTGTAGTTCCATTTCATTTAGTATAGACTCTTACCTAATAGAAAAAATACAAATCTTCTCCGACTTCATCCCACTCTTGAAAATATTTAGTTTTCCTGAACTGTCTAAAGCGCCTATTTGTGCTTTTGTTCTACTTGCTGTTTTACTGGCTTTGTCAACATATTTGTTACTGTAGGTCGAAGGGAGATACTTCTAGGCTCTAACCGATTTCTCAATTTTCAGTACATATCTATAACTCTATACAAAATTAAATAAAAAATTAATATATACCCCTCTAACGGATTTCGACCGTTTTAAGTACACTACTATTACTCTATTTCACTACCCTTCTGACGAATCTTTGTTAAGATCGGCTAACCTCTGTATTTACTTCCCATACAAAATCATATATCTGGCCGATTTCAACCGTTTTTAAAATTTTTCTATAAAGGGTATTGTTGTTGTTGTTGGTTGTTTTCTTCAGAAAACAACATAGACCTTGAGCTCGAAAATATAACTCTTAATTAATAATTGAAAAATTATTAGAGTTATAATAATAACACAAAAACTAATGAAAAGAGGTCGAATAAATTTACAAATTAATTCTCTGGCAGAGCACGGCCGTTGAAAAACAAAAATTATGATTAATTTGTGTGTTTACACACAATAAAATAAAAATCTTAGTTTTCAAACAAAATATTTCATGACGTCATAGTTTAATAGCAGCAGGTTGCTGCAACTAAGACGGACAGTGAATAATAGAAGAACAACAACTAAAACTACAACATGCCTGTGAGTGGTAAAAAGCTTTGATATATCTTCGAAGAAAGAGCTTACATCGAATAAGTGTGAATCTGGAAATTCGAAGAACTTTAGCTGCTTTTCGTATCATTTGTGTGTACAATGTAATTCAGAGTAATTTTCTCTAACATTGACGAAAACAAATAGACATGAACGGCTAAGTTTATAATCGCTATCATATAAAGGCTACTGATGAGTTGGTGTAGCGGCCAACGAAACAGCTGTCTAGTCTGCTGTATGATTGCCACTCTATATAAAGGGTATTGTTGTTATTGTTGGTTGTTTTCTTCAGAAAACAACATAGACCTTGAGCTCGAAAATATAACTCTTAATTAATAATTGAAAAATTATTAGAGTTATAATAATAACACAAAAACTTATGAAAAGAGGTCGAATAAATTTACAAATTAATTTTTCTTAACATAATTATCTAAAATGAACCAAGCACCCAAAATTGCATTATCATAGGAACACTGCTATTTTTGTTCAACTTTTGTATGGGCTGAAAGTACTGTGGTTTGTTGCAAAAAAGCTGCAATTCACCCCTGCTGGCAATACTTCAACTCATCGATTTTAACTAGTTGAAATACTAGTCAGTTTCTTCAGTTGATGATAAGAATAAAGTTTTTCATCGCAGCAACAAGCAAAACAAATGCAATCAGTCGAATGTGGGGTCGACCGAATAATATTTCATCAAACTGTCTGACTTCGGGTCTATATATGTAAGTATTAGGCATTTAATACAAAATTGATTTTTTATTCCTAACATAGCGGGCTGACATGACAGGTATTTGTATTTAAATTCAATTTACTGTTTTTATTCGCCGAATGATCTGGGTTCAAACGCTTGATGAACCAAAATGTTTGGCGAAAAATTAAATCATTTTGTTTTAACAGTTGTATAAATTTTTTATTGTAGTTACCCCATAAATTATAGCAGTAAAGTTTTTTTTTGCAAAATATACAACAGAATTTTTATGGCTTTTTCTGCTGAATTCATTGGTTTTAGGAATTTATTGCATGTAGCATTTTTTCAGTCGCAAAGGTCAACTTTCCTTGTTGTGCCTAGAATTAACTATGTAAACAGTGGAAGGTTCCTTTTTATCAGCACCATCAGACTTTGGAATGAATTACCTAATTTTATTAAACAAATAACTGTACGAACCAGCTTTAAAAATGACATCTTTATATATTTCAATTCTTTAAATCTATATATATAGGATTTGGCCTTGGCTTACCAAATTTTTACTTCACCTTTCTGTTTTCTTTACTTCATCTTTCTGTCTTCTTTACTTCTATGTATTCGACTTTTTATTATATTATAATTCATCTATAAAAAAAAAAATAAACAAAAAAAATTTGTCTTAAGCAAATATTACCCTATAAGCGTATAATTTTAGCCTTTTGCCATTTCTATTTTGCACTTTAAGCTTACTTGTTGCTAAATTCAGTAGTTTTAAGTTAATGTAACCTTGCAGAATTAGAATTATTTTAATTTTAAGTTTAATTGTTAAACCGATGTTATACCCATTGTGTACTATAAAAGACTAAGTCTTATTGTACCCCAAATCCAATAATAAATAATAATAAAAATAATGAAAAAAAAAAATTAAAAACATCCAAGATTAAATCAATTTACGTTCTTCCATCATAACTAATTAACTAAAGGAATTTTTTGATTCTTACAAACAGCATTCTAACAGCTGTGGTGCTGAGGAATTAACACTGCCATTGTTTAATTTTTTTCAATGCTTTTCGTAGATATGCCCCAAATCAAAGTTTGAATTTCAGTTGAATTTCAATATTATTTATGCTGGGAACTACAAAAGCAAACTTGCGACAAGCATCTCTGCCCATAAATTTAGCCAAAAAGCTTAAGACAGACCATTGCTGCCGCCTACTATACAAAGCTTCGTCCTTCTCCTTTGACATTGTGAACATATTAGAAGAAAGAAAGCATTGAAAGAAAAGATTTATGATTGTTTGTTCAATACTAAAGAGGCTCAAACACAACAGAAAGTAACCTAAAGTTGACATTAATAAACAAGGACGCTAACACCAATCGATGTGTTTTTGTTATTTATTTCTTCCGTCTTTTCCTTTTTAAATGCTATTTTTTAAATCCTTATAGAGCAATTTTTCGGAAAATATTCAGCCCCATCATGAATAATTTTTCACGCGAAATCGGAAAAGGGAGTTTCCGTTTTTTAGATAAAGCTCCAGAACTTTTTGGAAATTTTTAATGCAAATTTGTTCGTTATCCGCCAATATTCATGAGTGTTAAAACAAAAAATGTAACCTATCTTTAAAACGGATACTCCCTTTTCCGATTCCGCGTGAAAAATTATTCATGAGAGGGCTGATTATTTAAAGTGGTAAATATAAAGATTTTTATAAAAAAAAAACACAGGTGCGTCGTAGGACACACGAGAGAAGCGAAGCTTTTTCGCAGTTACATAGATTTGATAGCTTAATAATTTTAATAATTTTTTCTTTTTATTAAATTAACTTTTAAATTCAAAAATGTAAAATAACATTAAATATATTTCATATATACAGAAAACATATTTACTGCTTATTTTTTTATTATTGAATGTCAAATTTCCACGCCAATTACATATACGGGCATATAATGCCAGCGACTCTCCATTTTAACTCTCCGCACATGGTTTTGAACTTGTAAATTCTGCACTCGGCTGCACTGACTCATGCATGCGTTTGTAAATTCCATATTTATTGATATCATCTGTTTTTTTTTTGACACTTAAAAACGCACTTGTCAACGCACTTGTGGGCATTGCTAATTTTCTTCGTACCAACAGCACCACAAACGCATTCACAATACAAACAAACCGATGCTAGAGACACCTTGTGGCAAATAAAAGCAAATTTTTGATAGTTGTAGCATAGCAAATACACAATCCTCTATCTATTGATAGATGGTGACGATCTACTGCAGCGTAGCTTCTGTTATAATTAGGATTGAATTAACAACTGTTGCTAACAAATCTTTGTAGCCTAGTGGATAGTGTATCGGACTCTCAAGTAAAAGGACGTGGGTTCGATCCCCACGGGCAGGCCAAAAAATAGTTTTAGTATTTAATATTAAAGTATTAAATTTTCTTGTTGTAATAAGCGCTACCAACAAAGAAACCATAAAATTTCCGGGAAAAAATCTGTCGAAAATTTTTCAAATTTCACTCCAAGCAAATCACAGAACGAGAAGTAAAAAGCTTCGCTTCACTTGAAAAGTTTAAAGCTTCTTTTTTTGTTTATTCGGATTTTTATCTATATATTTTTTCCCCCTTTATAAAAACAACAAAAATATATGCTGATTATTAAATATCGACCTTAATCAGAGCATAGGGCGGAGAAACCCGCCGTTGCCGGTCC
Source organism: Coremacera marginata (assembly GCA_914767935.1). Taxonomy (NCBI): domain Eukaryota; kingdom Metazoa; phylum Arthropoda; class Insecta; order Diptera; family Sciomyzidae; genus Coremacera; species Coremacera marginata. Next base: position 201,768,423 of record OU612043.1, on the reverse strand, counting down.
CAAGCCCGTATGTGAAAATTTAAAAGGTTGAGTGAGGTTGGTAGCCTCACCGTAAAATAACCCTTACCCAAGAAACTGATTTGTATCTTTGGTATACTATTATATATAGTGGCGGCCGTGGCATATTGATTGAGGTGCGTGGCTTGTATGGGATATATTTTCAATTGAATTCATTTTTTTTGTTCGGCCGTCGCCTCTCTGCAGACAATGGTAAACCTCAGAAAGTAAAAACTACCATTAAAAGCTTCTTAAGAACATAGGCCGTTCGGAGTCGGCATAAAACATGTAGGTCTAGTTCGCGATCATTTGTGTACAAACACTTTCACAACACACACCACACAATTAATCATAAGAAGCTTGGTCAAAGTCCTTTCAAGGGCTGAAATGCCATTTCGATTTATTTTTTTTTTATTCTTTTTTTATAATCCTAAGCAAAGTCTTAAGCTATAGAGTAGTTTTCCTATGAGTGTCTCTTAAAGTTAAATAAGATTGTAATATTAAAATAAAAGAATAATATTAATGATTTTCACAGAGAATTTAGTAAACTTTTGCTGATACTTCCATTTTTAATTCCGGTTTATAAGGTTAGCTAATATGCATTAATATATCCCAATAAAGTAAGAGTAAAGAGACTTTCTATTTGTTTGTTTTATAATTGAAGGCATGAATGAATGATAGTGATATGTCGCAATTATCTAGTTTCGAAAAAATCGAGTTCAAAGTTCCACATTTGTACTGAAATCTATATATAATCAAACTTTGTTAAGTAGTTTATTTCTAAAATAGCGACAAACTAAAATTGCTTTTATGCACATAAGACCTTTATCCATGCATAGAACGCAAAGAATTCGGAAATGCGACATATCACCTTCATTCATTCATGTCTTCAATTATGTTGCATATTGCATGTAAAATAAAAGAAAATATTTCTATTTATTTTTTACTGAATTCATTCCAAATTCTAAAAATTGTTTATGATTATGTTACATATATAATATACTAATACATATAATATACATTTTTTTGTCTGAGCTCTAGGGGGGCAGGGAAACTGACCCACCCTTCTTCCCACTGTGGACGCTCATGTATGGAAGTAAAAGACACTGCACATTGAAACTCAAAATAAAGTTGTCACATGTTGATGTCCTTCTACTAGAAAACTAGGACTGGCATTGGACAAGAGGATGAGGTTATGTCCGTGCAAGCCAAGTTTTTGATATCGAATAGCTTTGGATGGAATAGTCAGATAACATTGAAACTCAGAATGGAATACTATTTGGTGGTGTCCTGCTACTGAGAAACTGGAGCGCGCATTGTACATTGAGCGTGGTGTCAAGCAAAGGGTCTAGTTAAGATTTTGAATATATTTATTTTTGAAGCGAAGCTTTTTACTCCTCGTTCTGTGATTTGCTTGGAGTGAAATCTGAAAAATTTTCGACAGATTTTTTCTTGGAAATTTGATGGTTTCTTTATTGCTAGTGCTTATTAAAACAAGAAAATTTAATACTTTAAAATTAAATACTAAAAATATTGTGTGGCCTGCCCGTGGGATCGAACCCATGTCCCCTTACACGAGAGTCCAATGCACAATCCACTAGGCCACAAAGACTTGCTAGAAGTAGTTGTTAATTCAGTCCTAAGTATAACAGAAGCTATGCTGCAGTAGATCGTCATCGTCTATCAATAGATAGAGGATTGTGTATTTGCTATACTACAACTATTAAAAATTTGCTGTTATTTGCCACAAGGTGCCTCCTGCATCGGTTTGTTTGTATTGTGAATGCGTTTGTGGTGCTGTTGGCATAGAGTATAAATTATTATCTAGAGATGGCATCAACTCTGCTAAATTTCTGGCATGTGTTAACAGAGGTAAACAGAGTTTGTTTTCTTCATGTTTTTAAGTGAAATAACTCTGTTTACACATGAAAGAGAATTAACAGAGTTGATGCAATCTCCAGATAATAATTTACACTCTATGACAAGTGCGTTGACAAGTGCGTTTTTAAGTGTCAAAAAATAGATGATATCAATAAATATGGAATTAACAAACGCATGCATGAGTCAGTGCAGCCAAGTTCACAACTATGTGTGGAGAGTTAAAATGGAGAGTAGCTGGCATTATATGCCCGTATATGTAATTGGCGTGGAAATTTGACATTAAACAATAAAAAAATAAGCAGTAAATATGTTTTCTGTATATATGTAACTTATTTTATGTTATTTTAAATTTTTGAACTTAAAAGTTAATTTATTAAAAAGAAAAAATTATTAAGCTATCAAATCTATGTATCTGCGAAAAAGCTTCGCTTCTCTCGTGTGTCCAACGACACAATTGTGTTTTTTTCCAATATAGTTGCCGGGTGAAGTAACGCACACCAGATATTATTAGTAATAATTTTTTTTGGGCATATAAGATGATTTTAAAGAAGATTTTTTATTATACAAGTAATATCCTAAGCTTGTGGCGAATTTTTTACAAGCTGTTGTACTTATTTATGTTATTCCTGTTCTCTATTGTACTGTCTAAAAGTTGTTTAATATTTAAAACATGTCTTATTTGTTTTTTAATGGTTTCCATGGTCGTTAAGTATCATATGTTCTTGCAAAAGAAAATAAAATAACAGAAAAAATTGTTACCAAAAAATTTTTTTCTACAACATGTGCGACCAAAACACCAAGAAAACCACTAAAAAACATTTGCTACATTGAATAACTTTAGAACAAATTCATTAAGAAAATTGTAAAAAAATGTGTATAAATTCATGTGAATATGTTAGAAAGAAATATTATTTTTGAAAAGTTTTTTCTTCTTATTGATACTTTGCTTTGTTATGTTTATCTATATAACTTGGCCAAAAAGTACATTTAGCATAATTTTGTATGCCCGAGAAATTAAAAGCACAGGTTGATTGGTTTACGGTTAACTTCCTGTATGTTCTTTAAAGAAAAATAATGCTAAGCTATTCATTCTTCGATTCTTGCTGAAAATAGAACAAACAGAATATATTATGAATTGTTTCTTTTATGTACCAGGTTTTCTTCGTAATAAAGTTAGCTGATATGTAAAATAATTCATTTCACTTTTCTAAAGTCACCTCTAAGTAGGTTTGTCTTGAAAAGTAAATTCAAAAAATACAGCTACTCACACTCAATTGAGTTGAGTATCACAAATAAAAGTCCATGTCCAAAGACAAAAACCAAAACGATAACATAACAAATAAAATCCAATTCAGTCACAAACAGAAAATTTCAGTGCTTATACTTGAATGCCCTTTTATGAAACTCACACTCAAAATGGTACACCTCAAGGATTGTAGGCGAATTTTCGGGAATGGGAAGTATTTTTAATATTTTGATGATTTGATATTGGTTTCAATCACTGCTTAAAGATGTCGTGGCATTCTATCTACTAGATTTTTATAGAAAGACGGCTCAATATTTTGCAATTCCTCTGAAACCATTTCTTTTAAGGCAGCAATGCTTTTAACGTTCCTTTTAGCCACTTTTTCTTCAACTCTGCTCACAAGTGCTCCATAACGTTATAGTCCGATGGCTGTGCGGGTGTGGCAACCACTTAAGGGCAATTATAAAGCAACGAATTCCTTACATTTCACGTTTTATGTTTAGGATCGTTTTCTTATCCAAATACCAAAGTGTCTTTTATCCAAAACCATTTCTACGCTTTCATGTACATTTTCCGTTCAAAATATCAATATGATATTTACCGTTAATTATACACTTTACAAAATTTATTTTGCCAACGCCTGACACAGTCATGCAGCCCCTGATCATAAGCTAGCCTCCACAATGTTTTCTTTAATGAATTGTCCTCGAATTCTTACGCTATCCAGAGATCCTCAAATACTTTCCTAGAAGGACTTTTTGCGCTAATTCTTCGTCTATATCCAGTTTTCCCCTAATAGGTCGAATTAATGAGATACAGGGTGATTAGCATTTTTTAGACTTTGATGCCGTTTTCCCATTCAAGAAACTAAACTGTTTCATATAAAGCAATCAGTTGTATGTCATCTGACAGATAATTATATAAGCTATCCAATACTGTATTAACCATTTGTATGTCATGTTCTTCTCTGAGATATGAGAATGAAAAAAAATTTCCTTTTAGTTTTGGCTTTAAAAAGCTTTGTAAACTTTGAAAAAGCTGTGTCAGCTTTGAGCAATCTACAATTGCGGTACCATATGGAATCGCTGGACACAACTGCATATTTCATTTTCTGAAAGTCATATACCCAGTTACGCCCAGCGGCTCCATATGGGACCGGCAAAGAAAATCATCGAACTGTTTGCACTAAAAGTAAAAAAGTATCAAAAAAGATTATTTTGGAAAAGTAGGGGAGTTTATGCGGTTGTGGGCACAGTAAGCTGTTTCAGACATAACTTTTGACCAAATTAATATTTATGCAGACATTTGTATATCAATGGAAAGGTAGGTAACTACTGATGAGAGAATTCATTTGATTTCATCAAAAAGAAAAAATATTATCAAACTTTCTATGGAGTAATCAATTTTGAAGAAAAATTTTTATTCAACCGGTTGTTGGCACCCCTGGAAAATACCCTGAAATTGGGAAAATATGAAGGAAAACGCCACTAAATATGATGAAAAGAAAATTTATTAATTGTTAAAGCGTTCAATGGCACAAAGAGCAACGAAAAATAGCGTAAAAGACTTCGGAGCAGAAAAAATTAAATTAACATGAAAATGAAAATAAATTAAAATTAAATTTGCATTAAGTTTGCAGATGTAATAGCCGGCAAGCATGTCAGCGCACCTCAAATTATGTGCATGTGAAACTGCGATAATTCTCCTTTTAAATTTCGCGCGCTTCGGCAGACGAAACAAACGATTTAGATGTTGTGTAGCGCACTCTTTTTTACGTGATAGCTTATAAATTTGCAATGAAAATATCGACATTTAGTTTCATAGATGACTTGGAACAATTGTAATAATTTTTCTCAAGCAATATGATCAGATTGTACACAAATAAGACTTTAAAAAATAGTCCACCTGACAAGTGTAAGAGGACTGTTTTTAGTCTTGCCGTTTCGTTAGGGTTATGATAAGTCGGTGGGTTGTTGTTAACATAAACAACAATATTTGACAGTTTGTTAGCTAAACACACCCTCTCAGCCGAAAAAATTAGGTGCCCACAACCGGTAAAATTTTCGAGCCCACAACTAAGAAATTCATAGCTGTCAGTAAATTTTTCGGTGCAAACATTTTGAATGAAACAATATAAAATCACAAAGTATATTGATTTTCCTTTAGAAATATGCATTATACAACCTTTTTGCAATAATTCACTTCAATTCATCGCACTCTGAACACAATAAACAATTAAATCACACATGAAAAAATATTATCGACTGTAGCTACTACGCATATGCATCTGTTCGCTTCAGTGTCAGCCTAAAACATCGTGCTGACATTGCGCACAAAAGACAATTATCAGATCAGCTGCATCTTCTCGCTGTCAAAAGTTATACAGTGGTGCCCACAACTGAATAATGCCACAACCGGTTTACTTACTCTATATGCATTTTTTTATTATAAATACATATATATCATTGGCAAAAAATATGCATAAAAATTAAAAAAAAAAGAATGCCCTGTTTTTAAAAACTGCTATTTTCTGCGTTTTTTTTTTAATGGCTTTTATCAAGAGTATGGTGGGTTGCTCCATATGGAGCCATATGGAGCCCCCATTCAGGAAAAAAAACAATTAATTGTTTTTGTAAGGTCATATTGTAATATCTCTCAATAGATACTCAAAATAATGGGCCTAATGCATAAAAATGAGATAGTTTTTCGAGAACGATCTGGTGAGATCAAGCTCAAGCAGTGAGTAACAAGAATTCAATTTCGATCTCAGACTTAGAATTGAGGGGCTTATTGCAGAAACATGATAAGCCACAAAATAAAAATGTTGAAATTGGGGTTTCATGTACTCGTACTTTTAATACTTGAAGTTATTGCTTACAAAAGCCTTCTATAGTATGGCCAAAAATTACCGAAAAAAGGATAGTGGATAGGACCAATCATTTTAAAAAGCCTGTGGCTTATCATGTTTTTGCATAAAATTTTTTTCAAAATTTTTTATAAACAAAAACGGAACAATATATACTTCTTATTATAACTCATTCAACAATTTCTGCGCTTTCCTTCTCGTTTTCTTTGTTTGTTTATTTTACATGTTAATACCAGTTTCTTTTTAACCCTAGGATGTGCGACTTGGCTTTTCGAGGCCCATTTTGACTTTAAGTAGACGCAAAATTTTTTCCATGGCTCTGCGCGCCGAAACAGTTTTTGCCAACTACCGCTTATATTTTTTAAACGTAACGAAATTAGCTAAAGACTATTTACATTGATTTCCTAGAACAAACCTGATCTGTTTATGTATCAAGGTGGTAAGCGTACCTGCTGGGCCTCACGAGGCCCATATGTTGAATGTATGGGAAATGTATGTAAGCTGCTTAAGAAAACATTTTCAAACACGATCGATCACGTTCGGTGACTGTATTGTGACGCTATGTCTGTATGTGTAAAGTTCTTGTGTGCATGTGGTGCAGCTATGGCGAAATTGAATGTTTTTGTAAGTAATTATAAAAAAATTAGATATGTATACATTCCTAATTCTTCATTTATTATTACAGACAACTTCAGATTACCCTGAACTGTACCCAACACCAAGCACATCTGCACAACCACCAAAGAAAAGACGAAAAACATTGACAACAGTTGAAAAACAACAGACAACATTGTAAAACAGTGACTTGAACACGGCTCTACTAAGAAAATATGCCTGTGCCATGGCTGTGCTGCTGAGAAGTCGTAAATTCAGAAAACAAATTATTTAAAGTTGTAACCTCCACATTAATATCTTTAATTTATATTAAATTAGTAAATAAATAAGTTAAAAGTTAACTTGATCCATATTAAAACGTAATTTTTTAATTTTTTAAGGCAGCCCAACCCCCCACCCTCATAAGATACCCTCTAATAATGACACCCACACGCAGCTATTGCGTCATACTCTTCTACTCAATAGCAGGTGTCAGTTGGACACCTATCTGGACGAAAATAATAAGGACAGCTGGTCATGCTGTCTTTATCTTTGATATATTTCCATTAGTGGTTTATAGGAAATCTTCGTCTATCATACCGTCATCGCTTTAGCCAACAAAATCCTGAACTTTGATATAACTCGCAGTTAAATTTACCGTTGCTATTTGGAGGGTAGCTTTTGTATGTGGCTTATCGAGTTTTCGAGTAGAAAATTTAATAAAATATTTAATATTTATCTTCTTACAAAGATACTTATGCATATGTTGTAAGTTCATAATTTATGGAAAATAAGCCCTAATCTTTACAGCAGGTGTTGCTGTGGTACAATGTAGTAGAAATAACACAAAATGCCTGCTTTTGATGTTATGTGGCTTATCATGTTTCTGCAATAAGCCCTTCAATTGTATGCATAAAAATTATATCAAGCCAATGACAAATTACTCAACAGAGGTGAGATCGATTTCAAAGCTCTTCTTAAATTTGTAAGGAAATTTGCAAGGGCTGAGGCTCATCTCGTTCTTTACTTAGAAATAAGAAAAAGTTTCATAAAATTCAATTACAACACGTATCTATAATGATATTTTGTTGAAAGTTGAAAGAAGCTATCAAGGAGTGGAAATTTTTATAAAAAATGCTTTTAAACAAATACTGTATTTTTCTAAAGATTTGGCAAAAAAGTTCATATGTTTTCATCTAATAGCAGATATAACAAAAGAGATAAAGCTAGATTTGTAAATATATTTATGATTAATGCATAAATTTGTATTTAAAAGAATTTTCAAAAATATGTTTTGCCGAAACTGTGCAAGAACTCTGAACTTTTGACAGGATGAGGCCGTTTTCAGCTTCATCAAGTTAACGTTTTAATTGTTAAAGTATTGAATTAAATTAAAAAACACATATGCGTCGTTGGACACACGAGAGAAGCGAAGCTTTTTCGCAGTTACATAGATTTGATAGCTTAATAATTTTTTCTTTTTAATAAATTGACTTTTAAATTCAAAAATTTAAAATTACATAAAATATATTACATATATACAGAAAACATATTTACTGCTTATTTTTTTATTGTTGAATGTCAAATTTCCACGCCAATTGCATATACGGGCATATAATGCCAGCGACTCTCCATTTTAACTCTCCACAAATGGTTGTGAACTTGGCTACACTGACTCACGCATGCGTTTGTTAATTCCATATTTATTGATATCATCTATTTTTTTGACACTTAAAACATAGAGTGTAAATTATTATCTAGAGATTGCATCAACTCTGCTAAAATCTCTGGCATGTGTTAACAGAGTTATTTCACTTAAAAACATGAAGAAAAAAAACGCTGTTAACCTCTGTTAACACATGCCAGAGATTTAGCAGAGTTGATGCAATCTCTAGATAATAATTTATACTCTATGCCAACAGCACCACAAACGCATTCACAATACAAAGAAACCGATGCTGGAGACACCTTGTGGCAAATAAAAGCAAATTTTTGATAGTTGTAGCATAGCAAATACACAATCCTCTATCTATTGATAGATGATGACGATCTACTGCAGCAAAGCTTCTGTTATAATTAGGATTGAATTAACAACTACTTCTAGCAAGTCTTTGTGACCTAGTGGATTGTGCATTGGACTCTCGTAAACAAGGACGTGGGTTCTCTATCCCACGGGCAGGCCAATAAATATTTTTAGTATTAAAGTATTAAATTTTCTTGTTGTAATAAGCACTAGCAACATAGAAACCATAAAATTTCCAAGAAAAAATCTGTCGAAAATTTTTCAGATTTCACTCCAAGCAAATCACAGAACGAGGAGTAAAAGCTTCGCTTCAAAAATTGTTGGTCACATTGTACTTTGTCTCTCAACAGAGGCTAAAAAAATTAGAGTGGAAGTAAAATATCGCTTTTAAGAAAAAAAAAAACTTTAATTTGTTTGAACTGCAACAAATTTAAAACAAAACTATGAAGTCACACTAATTTAGGCTTTACATGTATTGGATTGATAAATACCAAATCAACCTAGCCATGACTAAAAATAAGCAAAACGCAGCCGGAAGACAGTTATTCTCTGCCAAATATAGAAATATAGTTTAAAAAAAAAATACAAAGAATACGAGGTCTAAATACATATGAATTGCCCTAACCTCAAATTGTTTTTTTTTTTATTGGTTTATTGATTAGAAAAACCAAATCCGAAGTTATAAATTTTAAGAATTATTTTCGCGACCAAAATCGGGTAAATTTTGAGACCACGTAGCTCAGTCAATTTTAATCCGATTTTCTTAAGTGGGGTATCATTGGAGAGATTATTTTGTCTGTTTTAAGAAAGAAATATAAACAATTTGAAAAATAGCAATAAGTTGAGCCATTTCTAATTTCAAAGTTTAATACCATGCCAGCAATAGACGATATATATTTTTTTTTTATTTTTATAATTTTCATTTTATTTACGTTCCTTTTCAACGATCTAAAATGAGGTATGTTCTTGATGAGTTCAGAAGTTATTGCGTTAAAGGTAAAGTGTTAATAAATTTTCACTAATTTAAAAGTAGTTGGAAAAGTGCTTTTTTATCAACCCCAACTACTTGAATTCTGACTTTTTTCCATAGAACGAACTAACATATTTTGTATGGTGATGTCCGCTAAATAAGTCAATTGACTTTCGTCTGCATATATTTTCAACTATTTTTAAATTAGTTAAATTTTAATTATTTTTTAACTACTTTAACATAAATCAATCGAAAACTAGTAAATATTCCACTTAATGAAGATGAATATAAAAGCATCAAAATTTTAAATTTCTATACATCAAATGGATAATTTATTTGGCTGTGTATATATATAAAAAATATATACATAAATTCATTACGTGAATGCAGTTTACGGAAGCAGTTTTCAAAAATGGGCACGCCACCACCTGGGTACAGTGCGAAGGTGCCGATCCAATTGATCGGAATTGTGTGGATACTGCGCCAGTTATTTAACACAAGCCAGCTTTTTGATGCTTCATTTCAAAATATGAGCTTAACAAGCGGGTCAGCGGGATTTTCCATGCTTTGCAACCATCAATCTGGTCGATGGACACACCAATATTTTGCTTAGTGCTTCTTTTAAGTGTCAATCGCAATGAAGTGATGGAGCAGACTCGACGCTACGTAGGGAAAGGCGTGCGTCTTTACTACTGAAGTGATGAGGTGTTTGCTGAATGGATAAGCAATGCATCAATTTCCGCACAAAGTCCAAATTCTCCAATGTTTGCTAAACACTACCAGTTTGTAATTTGAATATCTTAAATAATAAAGAATTGTTAATCGTTTCACAGGGTTTTGAGGCTGTCAAGCCAGGTCTGTCTTGCGGCTCAAAGTCATAAATAAAAAATAGGTCTTTTTGAAACAAATGTTAGTGAAGCCTATAGTTAATAATATTTGATGAAATAAAATGGTTAAATATATATATAAACTTGTAATCTAATACAAATTTGCAATTAACATGTGTCAAAATCAGAGTAGTTGCAGCCTTAATATAATTCAAAGTAGTATATATACTAGTTCATTTTCAATTAGTTTTTTATTAGTTGTTTTTAAAAACAAGTTAGTTTGTTCCTATAGGGCAGCGCCTTACTGCATGCATGCTTGTATTTTGCAAAAACAAAAACACTTACACTCAACAACAACATTGGCTGTTGTTGACGATCATCTAATTTTGAAAAAATTCAACCAGTAAACTACAACTTCAACTAGCAATGGATGAAACGTGTACTTTTTCATCTTTCTGTGTACTTTAGCATCCATCAAAGGAACACAACAATATCATTGATTTATTCTAATCAACGATACAGAGATTAAAGCAGCTCAATTCTCAACTAATGAACAATTTTGCACTTATAAAAAGATATAATGAATTTTCATCTACATATTTTTTTTTTTTATTTTTATCAGAACAACATTAAAAACAAGTCGATATCTAGTTGAATTTGTATTGAAAATTCATTAATACTACACGTTTAACGCCATTACTTCCAAGCCCTTCAAAAATACATACATCTAAATTTTATGTCGTTAGAAAGGTAATGAAGTGTAAAAAATTTTAAATAATGAAAATTTGAAAAAAAAATTAAAGCAATTTTTCCGAAAACTTTGTATTTTTCCCTTAAAAAAGATAAAATAGCCTTTCCAATGATACCCTATTTACGAAAATCGCATTTAAATTGACTGAATCTGAAAACAAAATTTTAGCCTTATCGGCAATGGTCAGTACAACTGATATTCACTTCAATGTGAAATGAGCGATTAGTTCTTTTAAACTAAAAAAAAAAAAACAAAACGCATTTTTTCAGTATTTTTTATGTTATTTAATTTAAAATATACATACAACTTGTTTCCAAGAGTTTATTGAACGCTTTATTATAAATCGGCTTTGAAGGTTTCTGAACAAAAATCTTGTGAAGATTTCAACAAAATCTTTTGGAATTCTTGATAAATTCTCATAAATTTTGATATTTTTCCATTTTTAAAGAATCTTGTTTTAAAAAAACTATGGCAAAAATATATGCTGCATGTCTGTCGCGACCACCAAATTCAACAGGTTGTCATACATAAACATATCGGTAAGAGTGCAACATGACGTATGCGTAATATAAATTAAAAAAATTGATATTATTGCTTTATAATACTTAAAATTACTTACTTAATGAATTTATATGAAAAATGTATCACAGTCTTAATTCACCTTAAGAATAGCTTAGCAAAAATGATAAAATGGAATTTATTTTAAAAGATTTCTCAGAATTAAGGATACCATTGAATTCTACATAGAACTAACAAATAGCAATCGTTAGTGGAACAAATATAAATTGTAGCACGAGCATAGCATAGCATAACATTGCGTTTGAGAATATGTGTGTGTATATGTGCACGTATATGTGTTTAACAAACACCCAAAAGCCAAATTCACCAACGCCTAACTATATCTTCACCAGTTCGAGGCATTTTCCACTCATTTGTATTTAGCTGTTTCTGCCAGTGGTATATAAAATAAAACAAAAAATAACAATAACAACAATAAAAAACCATGCCATAAAAAATTTAGCACTGTTTCAATAATAAGCACATATTTTTTAAATTGTACCACTCAACAAATTTGGTTCTTTATTACAGTGCTTTTAAAGTTGGTTCTTATGAATTTTATTCGGCTTTTTTCTTTTTTTTGTTTTTCATTAAATTTTATTTTGTAAATTTTTTTCGTACTCCTTTCGCGAGAATTGTATTTGTTCCGGTCAAAGAATAAAATCGCATAAAAATTAATTTTACCAAATTCCATTCAAGTGAAAAATCTTCTCACACCAATAACAACTAATAATTAGAAAAACAACAATAAACACAACATGCTTTAATTCAAACAAACCATTTTTTTAAAGCCGTTTCTTTTGTTGTATTTTTGCATTCCTCAGGATTTTTTAATTTATTACCACTTAAAACTGATTTTTTACTTTTCCACTTTTTTTTCAATTATTTAATTAATTTAAATATTTATTTCCGTTAACTATTGTTTCAGCAATACACGCACGTTAGGTTCACATTATTTTTATTTCATGCAAACACTACCGTAGTCGGCAAGCATCTGTTAATATTTGACTTAAAACATTGGAGTTTTATACTGGAACCGTTTAGTTTATTTGAATTTTTTACCCCACTATTCTGTGCTTCTCACAAGCCCATGCAATTTGATACTAAAGGATTTAATGTGCCTGTGAATCAAGACCTTTACCACACCACGTTGTACTGTGCTGAACGTCTGTAACGCAACTAAATCATGATGCTTCGTGTGATGACATCCTGTAGTTGTTCGGTTTGTTTATCTGCCTGAAATCGCAAAAACAAAAAATTAAAAAAAAAACAACCGAAAAAAAACAGGACAGCTGTTCGTTGACTGCAAAGCTTTCTTATCAGTTGTGAATGAAAGCTCACGAAAGTTTTTTTGGAAGCCGGTTCATGCACACTGAGTTGGACTGTACAAATATGCATTGATTTTTCGATTTGAATAACTTCATTAAATGACAGTATGAAAAAATGTTAAATTTTCTTTTATTTATAGAAAAAGATTGCTAATCAAATCAAAAGTTTGATCATAATTCCAATTAATCGGTGCAAATCTAGAAGTCACTACTTGAAAAATATGTAATTAACTTTTGATAACTTCTTAGGCGGCAATGTCACGACTTCTTATAAACACGGTTGTAAAGGGTGGTTAAATTTTAAGGGCCGCTGTTGAATGTGAACCACACCTAAACGTCAAGTTTTTTTCTGCATTTCATTTGACATTTCTCAATTTCAGACTAACTCAATTTGAACCATGGAAAGATCAACAATCGAGCTATGCGTTATAGATATTCAGGCTTATTATGAAAATGGGCGTTCAAATCAAAATGCATATCGTGCACTTCGTGATTTTTTCGGTCAAGTTAATCGTCCAAATGTGCGTACAATCGGAAAAATCGTTCAAAAATTTGAGCAAACCGGGTCTGTAGGAGATGTGAAAACACCAGTGCATGCTCGTACAGCTCGTGCTGCAGAAAATATTGCTGCTGTTCGCGATAGTGTGACTGAAGAGCCGTCAGGCAGTTACTGTGAATGGTGTTCGCTATCGTGAGATGATAGCGAACTTTTAATGGCCGGAATTGGAAGATAGGAATGTGGACGATATGTGGTTTCAACAGGACGATGCCACTTGCCACACAGCTAACGAAACAAACGTGGTGGCGATGTCAATTGGCCGCCAAGATCGTGTGATTTGACACCATTGGACTTCTTTCTTTGGGGTTATTTGAAAGAAAAGGTATACGTTGATAAACCAGCAACAATTCACGAGCTAAAGGATGAGATAATTTGACACATTGACGGCATAGAACCTCACTTATGCCTCAGCGTCATCGAAAGTTTGGAACATCGAATGGAGGTGTGCCGCCGAGGTCGCGGCTGCCATTTGGCCGATATTTTGTTCTATACATAATTGAACTATACCAATATTATCATAATAAAAAGAAATGACAATAATTTCCTAAGTAATTTGTGTTTTATTCAAAATCAACATCGGCCCTTAAAATTTAACCACCCTTTATATCGGTGACGCTTTTGTCCAAAAATTGATTTTCACGACTCCATTTTTTTTTCAAATTTTGCACGTCAATGGTACTTAAAAAATAAAAATATTTGCATATTTCCTTAAATTTCTTTAATTTTTTTTCAAGTTATGCACTGTGGAAAATTAAAAAAAAAAAAGCAAAATTTGTGATTCGGCCATGTAGTACAACAACTATATTTTCAAAACCGTTAGTCCAACAAAAAAAATGTTTGGGACATATTTTAGAGACATAAAATTGATATTCTTTGTGGTATAGATTTTTACCTCCACCTTAATGAAAAATTTAATTTTTTTTGGCCACTAAAAATTTTATTCACATCTTTCAAGGTCAGCACTACTACTTTTTTTTGTGTTTTGATCACATTGTCGTATTGAGGCATTCTGAATAGTTGGAGATTGAATGCTTACTATTTTAAAGGATTTTTTCAAAAACTGCCTACACAATTTTTACACACAAAACACTTTCATTTTTAATCAAAAGTTGAAATTCTTTTTTTTATTACTTTTTAAGATATTTTATAATTTTTAAGCTGTAATATGCCTCCGACAACTTTTCCTTATGCTTAAAATTAAATTTTTTTTAAAAATATGTTTTTTCTGTTATTTTATTCCTTGATAAAAGAAAAGCCGTCGGCAAAAAAAGAAGTACAAAAAATACTAATGAATCCTTTTTTTAATTAAAAATAAAGGTATTTTGTATGTAAAAATTGTGTAGGGAATTTAAAAAAAAAAAATCGTTTAAGACAGTAATCATTTATTCTTCAACGTAAAATTTTGGGAATGCATTAAAAATGAATGCCTCAATAAGACAATGTTTTCAAAACGCCAAAAAAATAGTGATGCTGATCTTGAAAAATGTGAACGAAATCAGTAGCGGCCAAAAAAATTAAAATTTTTCATGGTTTGTTAAAACTATAGCACAAAGAAGATTAATTTAAGGTCTCTAAAATATGTCCTCAACATTTTTTTTATGGGACTAATGGTTTTGAAGACATAGTTGCTTGCTACATGTCCGAATCACAAATTTTAATATTTAAGTATTAACTTCTTCATTCCGTTTTTAGCGCCAATAAGGAGGCGTGGCAGGTATAGAAAAGTATATATATCTTTGATCAGCATCACCCCCTGAGTCGATTTCTGTGTGTCCGTCTGTGTGTCCATCTGTCCGTCTGTGCGCCTATCCGTCTGTCCGTCTGTCGATCTGTCGACACGATTATAGCCGTAATTTTAAAGCTATCGCAATGAAATTCAAGATATAAGCTTTTTTTAAAAAAATTAATATCAAGTTCGAAAATGAGCCAAATCGGATGAAAACCACGCCTACCTCCCATACAAAGCGCTCCTTTTATTAATGCAAAATCTCTTAAAAATCCACAAAAATTAAGGAAATGTCTTGAAATTTTCCACATAAGCTTTCATAATTAATATAAATCATCTCTATAATATTTGCCACAATCTGATGGCGTGACTTTGCCTACTTCTCATACAAAGTGGCTTTATTTTAAACTAAAATCTCTTAGAAATCCACAAACCATATCTATGATATTCGGCAAAATCGAACCCATACAAAGTGACGTCATCAAAATAGGAAAACTTTCGTAACTATATAAAACTGAATGTCATCGTGTCTGTCGTAGCTAAAGACTTCGAATACACTTTAATTCGGCCGCGGAGGGGTATTTTAGCTTCGGTATCCTGCCGAATTCCTTACTGGTGTTTTTAAATATTTAAAGTTAAATATTAATGATTACCTTTTTTGTTATTATTTAAATGAATATATTTCCACAATTTCGGAAGTTGCAAAAATCTCCTCTTTCAACCAGCATCTTGATAAAGATCACTTAACGTTAATATGCCCGCCATTTTTTATTGTTTCCGTTCAAAAAACTAAAAAAAAACATAACCATTTGCATAAATCAAAAAGAGAAAGCAGTGAGAAGATTTAAATAAGAAAGTATATCAAAACTTCAACTAAAAATACGTGAAATATTAGCCACAGCTGTATGGCAGCAGATTTTAATGAAAGCCATCATTAAAAAGCTTACAAGCCGTTTATATTCAAGCGAGCCTATGTGTGGCCAAAGGAGAAAACAGTTTTTTGTCCTACTTCTTTATATCCAGCCAAACGTAGAATTTCACACACAAAATCATGCAAAATAACCCTCAGTGACATCTTTGTTTTAGTGTATATACATACATCTATAAATAGATGGCTATTATTTGCCTAGCTTGTTGCTTTTAATATTTCTGAATAAAAACACAAAAATCACAATTAATTATCTAAGCGGAAAATAATGTATTGTAGCCATTTTAAACGCATAAAAAAAAAATCTTTAATTATGAGTTAACCAGCTTCGATTTTTGCGTAAATTCTCAGAATTAAATTTTTTTACTAAAGCAAAAAAAATTGTTTGAATATAGAAATTTTAAGAATTTTTTTAAACATTTTATGAACCATTAAAACTTTATCAGAATGGAGGAGCCACCAAAATTATCTAACTTTTGAAAAATCATATTGTTGATTTATCAAGACTATCTCGATTTTTATGTTTGGATTGTCTTTAGAAAGTCAAAAAAGAGTGCTTTAATGAAAAAAAAATCAAACATACTTTCTTATGTTTTCAAATTTTTTTATTTTAGGTTCAAATTTTGAAAGCCGCACCCGAAAATCCCTTCATACAAATTTTCATGCTAATCTGATGAGCGCTTTAGTACCCTTACGTGTATTGCGTAAGGGATATACATATCATTTTGCACAACGTTTGTAACGCCGGCTCTGTGGAATAAAAGTGTATTCTGCGGGGGCTTAGCTGTACACTACCGGACGAGTCACAGGTTGCGGATGGTGAACGGCCTCCAGATATGAAGTATAGCCGCGAATAAGCTTAACAAATACGCTGTTCCAGACAATAAAACGGGTGATCAGCGAGGGAGTAGAAAGGTGTAGCGTCGGACAAACGCTGCGTCTTGATCGATAAGCCCACATATACCGATAACATGGCACTGTCAAGGCGAGTCGGTGTCGCCTAAAATGCACTTTTGACCAAAACTCCCTAGTCTTCCTATTGACGTTAAGCTTTAATCTTAAATTTTTTGTTTTATGTCATACATCTAATTTATAGTCAAACAGGTGTTGATGCTTTAACAAATTTAATTTTTAATTTTAATTTTAATTTAGTTTTAATTTTTAATTTAATTTTTTTAATTCTAACTAATTTTTTTCACGTAAAATTTGGTTTGCTCATAAATAACAATCCCAACGAAACAACAATTAAATCCGGAACTAAAATAGATGCAATTTTTTCACGTTATCTCGAAAATTTTGAATCACGGACATATATCTTATATTTTAGTTATCACATACCAATTGAAGTATAAATCAAATATAGTGTGAATATTAAATAAAAGAAATATTTTTAATGAAATTTTTTATTGTACTTCTTTTGAGATGCTCTATCTTAATCTTTGTATCTTACACTAAATATTTATTATTTCAGAAGAGAAAGAGTGGTACAGAGTAGAAGTTTCACTTATTTTCTGAATACACGCTATACGGCTTGAACACATTGACTGCGGCTGCAACGACAAGCTGCCAAATTAGGAATGATTCTATATCGGCGACAAAGCCGTTGCGGCCATCAGCGGCATTAGATGCTCCATGGCTGCAGCCGTCGTCAATGTGCTTAGCCTAATACTGCTTCTATTTTTTATATCCCACTATGACCTGGAAAAGAATTATGTAAAAATTGTGTTTTTTAATATATGCAAAAAATTCAAAACTTTGAAAAAAAGACCAAAAAATTACTTCTTTTCTTATCACTCGCCATTTCGCGAAAAAATTCCTTTTCTTTCCCTGGACCGGAGTATCGCGACATTCTTACTTGTTAAGAAACTTTTTTTACAGATGACTACAAGGGTTGAAATCGTGTCAAGATGAAGGCACCCTTTTTTTAGCACCCCGCCACTCTACCAGCCTGTAAATTTTTAATTTTTTGGTGTATTATTGAAATATTAATGGACATTAGGGTGGACCTTGTGTCGATATTTTGGTAGATGAGGGCTCTATTCCGTGCCTTTTTGAAAAAAAATGACAATGCCGAAAAAAAAAATTAAAAAAAAAAAAAATTAGGGGTTGCGCACGAGCCGAGAAAAAGGTCCACTTTGCCAAAATTAGGGGGGAAATTGCCATAGGTCATCAGGGGTCACCCGTAGAGGGGAAGAATGTATGGCCGACCCCCATTTACTTTTTACCGCCAACATTTTCCCCCAAGACACCCACCCCCTATCTCCTCCCCTTAGGGGGGTCACCATACAAAAATGGAGGTTGCTCAGTATTTTCGAAAAACACCATAGGTCATCAGGGGTCACCCCTAGGGGGGCAAAATATATGACCGACCCCCATTAACTTTTCATCCCCAACATCTTTTCCGAACAAACTTACCCTCTATCTCCACTCCTTGAGGGACTCCCCATACAAAAATACTGAAAATCTATGTATTTACAGTTGCACAATATCGAGATTTTTTTGATTTTTTTACAGAAATTCCACCAATATTCAAGAGTGGTCATTGTTTGGAAAGTCTTGAAAAATTTGAAACGCACACATAGCAGATGCCCCCATTCATCAGTACCTGGCAGTAAAATATTGCAAAATACGTAGTAGTTATAAATAGCAGTTCATTCATCGATTGTTGTCATTCAACAAGTGCCGACGACCGCGAAAAGTAAATTGATTTTTCTCCCGTTTTTTAAAAGTTAAGATGACAACACAACTTAGATCGCGCGACGATATTTTTTTGATTGGTTATCCAAGCATGAATATTACGGGGAACAAATTACCGTCGAAGAAGCAAGTGCTAAGAATGCATTTCTTCAACATTCGCAAACGAAACATGTTGAAGAAAAATAGTGCGGTTATAGTCGCGGACGCAGTGATGATTTTTTGGCGCCAAGCAGCTATTCCGACGAAAGCCAGAGGAGATGTTACAAGAAAAATAGCTGCGCTGCACGATGAGTGGGATGCTTTAAGAAAGTCATCTCACAGAAAGACTGAGTCCACTAGAGAAAAAGAGAATAAATTTTCTGATAGCTTGGATAATCTTTTCGACATCGCACACGCCAACGCCCTTGAGAAAATGACAAATACCGAAGACATTGAGTTTCTGCTAAAGCAAAGAGAAGATGGCCGGCCAGGAACTATGGGAGGTGTGGACGCTACTGATACTCGAACGAGGAAAAGAAAAGCTGAGCGCGAAGAACAAGAAGAGTTGCGACGCAAACGTGCAACGGAATCTAGCAGAGATCAGTTCGCTAAAGGCGGTAAGCTATTTCGCGCTTTGTGTGTTCGTCCAATGTTTATATTCAAATGAAATTCTTTCAATTGCAGTGGTTAAATTTTCAAGCAGTGATTCAAGCGATGATAATGGGAGACAGGACGAAAACTTCCCGGCAGAAGCTGGCCCATCAAATGTTGGTGACAGAAGAGGTTACAAACAATGTTTTACTGAGCGAGTGCTATCAGCTTTGGACAAGTGCAAAGTGACTGACCGAGACGCGGTCGGCATTATGATAGCGGCGGCAGAAGCATTTGGACGCGATCCTCAACAATACACAATAAACCGTACGTCGCTTCGGAGATGTCGGCGTTCAAATCGAGAGAACATGCTGAGTTATGTGAAAGACAATCCAGAAGTAAGATCGCATAGATTTATTTGCTCTCATTCAGAATTCTTATTCTTCAACGCGTTTCATTTATCTCCAGCTTGTCGCAGCTAAATCCTTCGTAGTCCATTGGGATGGCAAAATGCTTTTGGATTTTGTGGGTACAAAGAAGGTGGACCGTCTACCGGTAATTGTCTCGTACGGAGAAAAAGAACAACTTCTTGGAGTTCCCAAAGTAGAAGATGGGAAAGGAAAAGGCCGGAGAATAGCACATGCCGTTTATCAACTGTTGGCATCTTGGCATATGACACATCGAATACAAGGACTTTCTTTCGACACGACATCAACGAACAGTGGCCCATTCTCCGGAGCCGCAGTTGCTCTTGAGCGGCTGTTGGAGAGAGAAATCTTATATTTACCTTGCAGACACCACGTATACGAACTGGTGCTAAGGGAAGTTTTTGAGACAAAAATGGGAAAGACCAGTGCACCAGGCGTTCCTTGCTTTGACCGTTTCAAACAGGAATGGGACGCTGTAAAGGTTAAACCATTCCATTCTGGCTTGATAGACGATCAAGTCGTCAGAAAAATTCCTGTGGCAATGCAAGGAGTTTTGCTTAGATCAATTGAAGGAGAAACACCCTCGCGATGACTACAAAGAAATGCTACAATTAATTCTTTTGTTTCTGGGTGAAAAACTTGAGAATTACCATTTCCGACCTCCAGGACCCGTTTCCCATGCTCGATGGATGGCAAAAGCCATTTACAGCCTCAAGATGTTTTTGTTTCGGAGAACTTTTCACTTATCTGTATGTGAATTGAATGGTATTCAACACGTTTGTATTTTTGTGGTGCGACTTTACGTCAAGGCATGGTTTGGTTCTTCTCGAGCAGCTGAGGCGCCGAATCAAGATTGGAAGTTTTTGAAGGACATCGTCGAGTACAAGTCCGTTGACCAGGATTTATCTCGGGTAATGATAAAGAAATTTATCGGTCACCTATGGTATCTCGCCGATGAGCACATAGCCCTTGCCTTTTTCGATGACAAGGTTTCAAATGAGTTGAAGGCCAAAATGGCCCAAGCATTGCTAGAAAATGAGAATGACAAAGGTGAAGAAGATGAAGAAGACGAAGAAGGTGAAGAAGATGAAGAAGACGAAGAAGGTGAAGAAGATGAAGAAGACGACCCGGTTCCCCCAGCTCCTCGCGTCGTAATCAAAAGCACCAGCGTTAAAAAAATCGAGGTGAAATTCAAAGATGTGAATGAGGAATTCTTGGCTAAAGACTTGAGCAACTTCGTCTCTCATAATACCAAAAATTTATTTGTACGATTTGGAATATCGCAAGATTTCATTCTTGCAAATCCAGCAACCTGGAAATCTCGCGCAGACTATCAAGAAGGTCGTAGAATTGTAAATAACTTGCGCGTTGTGAACGACACTGCCGAAAGAGGAGTAAAAATGATACAAGATTATAATAGAATACTGTGTCAAGGCGAAGAAGAGAAACAGTATTTACTACATGTTATCGATTCTTACCGCAAGAAATACCCATCAGCGAACAAAAATATGTTAATTTGACTATATTATATTAAAAGTGCTTAGTAGTACTACTCAATTACAGCTTCTTTTATTTTTGTATGGGGAGTCCCTCAAGGAGTGGAGATAGAGGGTAAGTTTGTTCGGAAAAGATGTTGGGGATGAAAAGTTAATGGGGGTCGGTCGTATATTTTGCCCCCCTAGGGGTGACCCCTGATGACCTATGGTGTTTTTCGAAAATACTGAGCAACCTCCATTTTTGTATGGTGACCCCCCTAAGGGGAGGAGATAGGGGGTGGGTGTCTTGGGGGAAAATGTTGGCGGTAAAAAGTAAATGGGGGTCGGCCATACATTCTTCCCCTCTACGGGTGACCCCTGATGACCTATGGCAATTTCCCCCCTAATTTTGGCAAAGTGGACCTTTTTCTCGGCTCGTGCGCAACCCCTAATTTTTTTTTTTTTAATTTTTTTTTTCGGCATTGTCATTTTTTTCCAAAAAGGCACGGAATAGAGCCCTCATCTACCAAAATATCGCAAAAATTTCATTTCAAGGTCCACCTTAATGGACATATTATAAAACTAGTAAGGAATGGTGTTTCGGCAGGGTACCGAAGCTAAAATACCCTCCCGCGGCCGTATTGAGGTATATTAGAAGTTCTTATCTATTTATAAAATGTTAATGAATTATCTCCAAAAATATTTGTGTCATACGCTTAATTTTATTTTACCCTAAGCTGCCACTGCTCATTATGCTAAAGAATATATGTTCAAAATTTGATTTGTATGTGGAAATTCAATCCAACGGTGTAAAACAATTTCGTTCAAAATAGAAGTGCCACGCTCCCGTTCAATTCCGCCCAATATTTTAGACTAATCACTGCTCATTATTCCAAAGAATATATTTGCCAAATTCGGTTGAAATCAGAAAAACGGTGTATAAGGTATTGATTAGAATTCAAATTGGCACGCCCCTTGTCCAATCCCACCAACTTTTGCAGGCTTAAAACTTTTCGTTATAGTAAAGAATGAAATCGGAGAAATGGTGTATATGGAAATAGATTAAAAATTAAGTGCCACACCCCCTGACTAGTACCGCCCACTTTTATAAACTACAAACTGATCCTTATGACAAATAATATGCATGCAAAATTTGGTTTAAGTCAGACAAACGGGGTAGAGGGAGTCCGATTAGAGTTAAATTGACACGCCCCTTGTCCAATCCATCTCTCTTTCGTAGGCTTAAAACTTCTCAATATACTAAAGAATATATGTAAGAAATTTGTTTGAAATCATACAAACGGTGTAGATGGAGCTAGTTCAAAAATAAAGTGCCACGCCCCCTGTCTAGTACCACCCAACTTTATAAACTTAAGACTGCTCAAATTACCAAGGACAATATGTGTAAACTTTGGTTGATGTCAGACACACGGTATTGAAAAATTCAATTAAAAGTAAAATGCCACGCCCACTTTCTAAGCCTAAGGACTTCACATTACACCATATATGTATATAAAATATATGTAAAAAATTTGGTAAAGGTTGGATAAACGATGTGGGTGGAATTTGGAAAACGAAAGGTTTTATATTTTAGTGACGTCACTTTGTATGGGAGGTAGGAGTGGTTTTCATCCGAAATTGCCAAATATCATAGAGATGGTTAATATTATATATCAAAGCTTATGTGCAAAATTTCAAGACATTTTTATAAGTTTTGTGGGTTTTTAAGGGATTTTACGTTTGAAAAAAAACAAATTTAAATGGGAGGTAGGCGTGGTTTTGATCCGATTTTGCCAAATATAATGGAGATAGTTTATATTATATATCAAGGCCAATGTGAAAAATTTGAAGGCATTTCTGTAATTTGAGCAGATTTTTAAGAGATTTAACGGTTAATAAAAAGTCACTTTGTATGGGAGGTAGGCGTGGTTTTCATCTGATTTTTTCAAATTTCATAGTCTATCTATTCAATAGCAAATCGAATGCTACTGGTGTTGATGGTATCTCAATAAAATTTCTAAAATGTATATTGCCTTATATACTAAGTCCACTAGTACATATAATAAGCCATTGCTTTACAACTTCGAGATACCCCGAGATATGGAAAGTGGCGATAGTCATTCCTATTGCAAAAAAATCAAATGCTTCCGAACCATCCGATTTTCGGACACTTAGTCTCTTGTCTTCGGTTTCAAAAATATGCGAGTCTCTCATGGCTGAGCAGATTCTTCGTCACATAACTACTTTTGGCCTGATGTCTAAGCTGCAGTCGGGTTTTCGGCCCGGACATAGATGTTCCACTGCTTTAGTAAAAATAATGGATGATTTAAGATTGCCATATGATAAGTGCCACCTAAGTTTGCTCTGCCTCTTAGACTTGTCTAAAGCGTTTGATACAGTAGACCACTTTTTACTCTGTAAGAAACTTGCATTTTACTTTGGCTTTTCCAATGCTTCGGTTCGGTTTTTGTATAGCTTTTTGGACGGCAGGTCCCAAAGAGTCAGGATAGGGAACAACTTCTGGCATTGTAAAAGAACCACGAGTGGATTCCCACAAGGCTCTGTTCTTGGCCCACTTCTTTTTACTATGTTTATAAACGACATCTTCTCTAAATGCAATCACGTAACCATGCATGCGTATGCTGACGACTTGCAGTTGTACTTGTCCAGGCCCCTTAGACTCGTTGAAGATTTAATTGAAAAAGTTAATGAAGACTTAAATATAGTAGCGGAATGGGCCAGTCGAAATAAACTTAAGCTAAACCCTCTCAAATCGTATGTCTTACTGATTTCAAAGAATGCCTATCGATATTATTCAATTATCCTCCAATTCTTTACAATAACGTTGAGCTAAGACTCGTATGTAAGGCCAAAAATCTTGGTTATCAAATAAATTCGTCCTTGTCTTGCGAAGATCCTATTAACTCCTGCGTTAGCAAAATTTACTATGTCTTACGAAATCTTCGCATGACAGCAACTTTCGTGTCTGTTGACATCAGGAAAAAACTAGTATTGCAGCTAATACTGCCAATTATAACATACGCAGAAATCGTCTATAGTAAACTTGAGATCTTTGCTAAAACTGAAAGTTGCATTTAATAGTATAATCACCCCTTACCAATCAATCAAGAAACTCCATTATCCTGCACAGGGTAATCCACTCGCGTTGTGCACCCTATCTTTTTGAAAAGAATTTCTAAATTCAAGAAGACTGTTTTTCGTTAGTGCAATAAGACTATGGAACTCACTGCCAAATAACAATGAAATTGTTTCCAATAGTAAGTACTTCAAGCATTTAATTTTTGAATACTTCTCCTAACTCTCTTTTTCATCTGTTTCCTTTAAATCGCTTCCAGTTCTTAAATTGTATCTTTATTTCTTTAAATATTATTTCTTCTTTACAAATTAAAAAAATAATTTATTTTAATATATAAAAAATGTATGCTCATCATTTTTATTTTTTATAAATACTATGTTATGTTAAAATGATTGTGAATCTAATTATTTGTGTATAATTTTTATCTTTACATTAATTCTTAAATATTTTTATTATATAAGTTGTTATTTATACTTTTAAAGCGGCATGTAAAAGACAGTCTTAAATGTCAACATTTTTAAATTTAATAAAATACAAATACAAATAGTCAGGATTTATATTAATGATCAAAGCTTACGTGAAAAATTTCAAGGCATTTCTTTAATTTTTGTGGATTTCTAATAGATTTAACTATTAAAATAAAGTTACTTTGTATGGGAGATAGGCGTAGTTTTCATCCGATTTGGCTCATTTTCGAACTTCATCCCCATTTTTTAAAAAGAAGCTTATATTTTGAATTTCATCGCGATAGCTTTGAAATTACGGCTGTTATCGTGTCCACAGACGGACAGACGAACAGACCGACGAAAGCGGACAGAAAGACGGACACACGGAAATCGAATCAGGATGTGATGCTAATCAAAAATATATACATTTTTTATACCTGCCACGCCTCCTTCTATGCGTTGCAAACGGAAGAACAAAGTTAATATACCCCTTACGCAGTACTCGTTGGGGTATAAAAAGAACGTACTTGTACACCCAGTAGTCATACTTTGACACTTGCAATAATGTATTTCTGTTTGGGGTTGATCATAAATTAGGGGAGGAGAGGGGGGGATAAGAAGTCGAGCATTTGTGACGAAGTATGACATGGGGGGGAGGTCGGTCGTACGTTACATAACAAAAAATTTTTGAATTCAGTTTTCAAAAATTTATTAAAATTTAATGTTATTGTAAATATTACTTTAATTTTTTTTCAATAAAAAAGCACACATAATACAATCACAAAACGAAAAATACAGCTAAAAATAGATTGGCTCGTACGATTTTGATGTAGTTATGTAATATGTGCCCAAGGGATCCTAGAAGTTGCTAGAAAATATAAAAAAAAAAATTGCCTGAGCACAGACCTATGCTATGACATGGGTGAGATTGCTGGTGAGATTTTCAGGAATGTCGAAGAATCGCTGGCGGTTTATTTTACTTCTATTGAAGACACCTTAGGCTATCTTTCCTTTTCCTATTTTTGGCAGCACTTTTCCAAAAAATAGTGCAATATCTTTCACCTAGCCCGCGCCAAAAATTTTTTACTTAATTATTTAATTACCCAATACGCAGTAATGAGTTAAGCCGGGCAAGGTTATAAAAGGCATTTGAAACACCTTTAACAAGTATAGCAGCTTCAAAAAACAGTTTTTTTGCTGGACTGAAGTGTGAATTCTCACTTCAAGGCAGCCATCGAAAAAGCTGTTATAACTTCACGTTCAAAGCGAACATCAAAGAGTTATAAAAAAAACTAAAACAATCAACAATATTTACAAATGTTGAACATCTAAGTTATAAAGTATCGCCACTTGTTGGTGTTCTTGTTAATGTCAGAAAAGCTTTTATTTGTGCTTAGCTCTGTTCACATAGTCAAATTTTTTATAAAATTGTTAGTCAAACACAATAGAAGAGCGTGAAATTTCCATGTATTTCCCATAATAACCCTGTAGGAAAATCAACTAATTTAAAAGTAGTTGATAAAGTAGTTCTTTGTCAACCACAACTAGTTGAAATTCTGACTTTTTCCATTTTTTTAATTACTTTAAAATAACCAATTGAAAACTATTACTGATGGCCTAAAGTTAATAATATTTGATGAAATAACATGGTTATATATATATAAACATGTAATCTAATAAAAATTTGCAATTAAAACATGTCAAAATCAGAGTAGTTGCCGCCTTAATATAATTCAAAGTAAATTATAAATCACTTTTTTTTAAGTAGTATTTCAATTATTGCAATGCAATAAAAACTATTTAGAATTGAAGTGGATGACGGCTTAATATAATTCAAAGTAGTTGATATACTGATTTATTATAAATTAGTTTTTTAATTAGTTGTTTTTAAAAACAAGCTAGTTTGTTCCTATAGGGAATACAACTTATCATGGGCGTAGCCAGGATTTTATTAAGGGGAGACCAAATTTATTTTTTTCATGTGATTGATAAATAAATAAAATATGTGTCAGCCGTAAGTTTCTAATAAAAAATACGTTAATTTGCTTTTTATAAGAAAAAATGTTTCGAATTTCTGAACTTAATACTAAAATTTATGGGGGAGGGGAGGTTAAAGGGCGTTAAAAATTGGCCAAAAACATGT
Source organism: Coremacera marginata (assembly GCA_914767935.1). Classification (NCBI taxonomy): domain Eukaryota; kingdom Metazoa; phylum Arthropoda; class Insecta; order Diptera; family Sciomyzidae; genus Coremacera; species Coremacera marginata. The sequence goes on along the minus strand of OU612043.1, from coordinate 201,741,313 downwards.
TACATAATTTATGAACAGCACCTTATCCTCAAAACATTTCCACGACTTTATTAAACTTGTTAACAACAATCAGAACGTCCGTATTTTTATTTTTTCCCCTTTACTTTATCTTAACATTGCTTACAACGTTTCGGATATGCATATCCATATCAGCACTTAACAAGTGCCCGCTGTCTGTTATGAAAACAAATATTTGTCTTATTTTCAGCAGATATTATATTGCTCTTATATTGCTGTTATTGCACCAAAGCTTGCATCTCATACCCACCGTTTACACTTATTTGTATAAATATGTTCTTTTATGTAGGAGAGTGTGTTTGTGTGTGTTTGTGTGTGTGTGTGTGTGTGAATGTACATTTGACGCAGATACCATGGTTTTTATTCATTTTATTGAACTTCATGTTTATTCAGTAGTTTTTCGTTATTACTCTGCTCTATATTAAAGGATTTATGCCGTCATTTCTGCTGTTCTGTTTACACAGTCTTTTTGAGCCATGTTGCTACTAAATCAATAACAATATTTGTGTCAGTGAAATATTTTTGGATAGCCGATAAATTATTAGCTCTTTTTGATATTGTATTAAAGAAGTTCTTATTTTTTTTATAAATGTTGGAAAGTAATAATTTCTTTGTCAAATTCACTTGTTGAAAGTTGATCTGAACAAACAATTTTACAGAAATATCTACTTTTCTTAGGGTTATTTTTGTTGTTAAATATTGTCAGTTATTTCATTCTGTTTTCTGCATGTTAATTTTCATAATTTTTAAGGGTCATTTTATTTTACTTCTATTCTATTTTTTTTCTTCTATTTTTTTTTTTTGTGAATCGAATTTTTTTTTAATAAATCACTTCATACATGTTTCAAGAATATGTAAAAAGTTTATTTTCAAAATTCCTCCTATTTTAATACCCCAACGCGTACTGCGTGAGGGGTATATTAACTTTGTGATTCCGTTTGTAACGCCAAGAAGGACGCGTGGTAGGCATAGAAGAATATATATATTTTTGATCAGCATCACCTCCTGAGTCGATTTTCGTGTGTCCGTCCGTACGTCCGTCCGTCCGTCTGCCCATCTGTGGACACGATTACACCCTTAATTTCAAAGCTATCGCTATGAAATTCAAAATATAAACTTCATTTTAAAAAATGGAGATTAAGTTTGAGAATTAGCCAAATCGGATTTTTTTAGCCACGCCTACCTCCCATACAAAGTAACTTTATTTTAACAGTAAATCTCTAAGAAATCCACAAAAATTAAAGAAATGCCTTGAAATTTTGCACGTAAGATTTGATCGTTAATATAAATCCTGACTATGAAATTTGGAAAAATCGGATGAAAACCACGCGTACCTCCCATCAAAGTGATTTTATTTTAACCTTTAAACCTCTTCAAAATCTGCTCAAATTGCAGAAATGTCTTGGAATTTTGCACATAGGCCTTGATATAAAATATAAACCCTCTCAATGATATTTGGCAAAATCGGATCAAAACCACGCCTACCTCCCATTTAAATTGGCTTTTTTTCAAACATAAAATCTCTTAGAAATCCATAAAAATTATAGAAATGTCTTGAAATTTCGCACATGAGCTTTGATAGATAATATTAACCATCTCTATGATATTTGGCAAAATCGGATGAAAACCACGTCTACCTCCAATACAAAGTGACGTCATCAAAATATAAAACCATTCGATTTCCAAATTCCACCCACATCGGTTATCCAACCTATACCAAGTTTTACACATAAATTCTATATACATATATGGTGTAATGTGAAGTCTTTAGACTTAGAAAGTGGGCGTAGCATTTTACTTTTAATCGAATTTTTTCAACACCGTGTGTCTGACATCAACCAAATTTTGCACATATTGTCCTTGGTTATTTGAGCAGTCTTTAGTTCATAAAATTGGGTGGTACTAGACAGGGCGCGTGACACTTTATTTTTAAACTAGCTCCTTCTACACTGTTTTTTTGATTTCAACCAAATTTGGCAAATATAGTCTAAAATATTGGGCGGAATTGAACGGGAGCGTGGGCACTTTAATTTTAAATGAAATTGTTTTACACCGTTGGATTGAATTTCCACATACCAATCAACTTTTGATATTTAAGTTTTGAATCTGTTTAATTTCCATTCCTTACTAGTTTTTCCTTTTACTTTACTTTGATGATATGCAGGCAATAATTTATTTGTCGGAAAACGCTAAAAAAATCCCTTATAAATGACTATAAAAAAATTAAACTTAAAAAGTTTGAACAATATAACTGATGTTTGTGAGCTTTCAAAAAGTTTTGAGCACGAACAATAAAACATAGAAAAAAAGGGACGGCTGCCTCAGGCTACCTTGCGGGTGAGAGGGTTAAATGCGAAACATAACTGAAAGTATCTAAAAAATTGATAAAAATAAGCATATGTATGATATTAAAACTTATCACAAAATAGCATATGTTTGAGTAAATCATTTAAGTGAGATCCACTTTAAGAGCAACGTCAAGCTTTAAAAAAAACATAGTAAAAAGATAAATGTATTTTTAGTGTCAACAGAACCAATTCCACCTTTGATGACACAATAAATATGTAAGTATCTTTATGGATATTACTAGTAGCAAAGGCGGTATATGTGATAAGCAATTTGTACCGCAATGTTTCATCTATTTTTATGGTATCGATGTTACCAATGTTTCTAATGTTACCAAAAGCTATTCACATTGGAATCTGTTTTTTTTTTTTTTTGTGTTTTTGTATTGATATATTTTCTTTGCTATATACGCAGATTAGGAAGAACTACTTACTTTCATACGATTTTCTGTCAAGCAGTATAAGTATAAAAGGGTAAATATAAAAAACATATTTTATAAGATAAATAAGTTTTCAGGTGAATTTGGCTTTTTTGACATATAAGTAATATTTGCTTTTGAAAAACAAAAGTTCTTGTTCAATAACATGTTTGTTTTTCATATACAAAACATATTCTGTAAAAACTATTCTTTTAGAAGGCTTAGTGACAAATAGTATATATAGAAATAATACACATCATACTAGAAATGCAACGGATAGTGATTTGGTGAGATATCGGATATCCGGCGAGCTGCAAGGCCGGAAAGCCGAATATCCGGCGGCCGAATAGTTTGTCCATTGCCTCGTTGTCATTAAATTAAATATATTTCTAATTCTATAGGGTACAATATACGGATTGAGTGCTGCCCATGGGCATAGCCAGGATTTTGTTCAGGGGTAGACAAAATTATTTTTCTTTTTCATGTGGCTGATAAATAATTAAAAAATGCGTCATCTGCAAGTTTGTAATAAAATTTAAATTAAGCTTTAATAAATGTTAATAAATTCTATGCTTTCTTTATGCATAAAAAAATGTTTTAAATTTCTTAATTAAATACTAAAATTTTTATTTTTCTAATGTTCAAGGGAGGCAAGGTCAACTGCAGCTTCCTCCCCCACCTGCCCTTCCCTCACTACGCCCTTTGCTTTCGCCAAGTTTTTCACGCATCAGACGCCTAATCTAAGCTAAAATGAAGAAACTTTCTTTGTCTTTCTTTGGCTCTTCTGCAGAGGAGTTCTTCTGATTAGCAGGTAACCGGAACCACAACTTGTTGCCCAAAATGAGCAAACGTAATTTAACGAAGCTGATACGTTTTGTCCTGTAAGAACCGAACTTTTAGCGTCTCAACCAGTGTTGCCGTTTTAGTCAAAAATAGGTTTTGGTAGTTTGGTTGTTTTTTGGTAGCTTGGAAACTCGAACTTATCTTTAAATTTCAAATGAATTTAAAAATATTTTTGATTTGCAAAACGGGATGTTTTTTGTTTTATATTATGTATACATATTATGTACCCTTTATTTTTTGTTTTTTGTTTTGAATATTTATGCTTTACTAATTTACCCATTGAGTGAGTGATTGGATGGACCAATGGACTTTATTTGTTCTGTTTTACTTTATTTGTTCTGTTTTACTTTAATAAAAGTTTTATTCTATTTAAACATAATTTTTATGTGCTTTGAATTTTTGGTAGGCTGAGAGTAATTTTTGTAGGTTTTAAGAATAGATTTGTTAGGATGAAATTCTACTAACAAGGAAAGGTCCCAGGTGTCACTCACCGATTTGAATAATTTTTGGGTATGTGATAGAGGACAAAAAACTAAGGTCGACGTATTTTTTTATACGTGCTCAATCGATAGTTTACGGTTTCAAAATGACGTTTTAAAATTAGCGATAATTTCGTTGTTTTGCCACAATTTCACTGTTTTCCATAAAAATATATAAAAATTTGGTATCAAACGAAAGGTATTTTAAAGCCATACATGATGGCATCCATTTTGGAGAAATAAATTTCATTGCAATTTTATTGTTGTCATTTTTAACAGTATTTAGTCGATATCATAAGGAGCGCATTTTCGAAATTATTTCATTTTCATTTATATTTGATTTACAAGAATTCTAAAAATTACCTTTTTTTTGTTTTTTTAAATTTTTAAGTTTTTATATTAAAATTTTCTTTATTAAAATATGCATTTATTTTCTAAGAAAACATTTTTTTTAGAGTTGAAGACCACAATATGGGTATCAAAAATTTAGTTTTTTCTCCAAATTTCCGTATGTGTAAATATTTGATCGGAAAAGTTTATATTTAACAGGGCTTCTATACAACTTTGTGCTTTTAACTTGTTTGCCCGAAGGAATGAGAAAAAACCATCGGAAATTTAAAAATATACTTTCTATATAAATATCTCCGTTAGTTTTCAACATATTTCACAAATTTTTTTATTTGTTATAAAGTTTAAGAAAAGTACTTGCCAAAAAATATTTTAACAATACCAGTTACTGTACATTTGTATTTTAAATAATTTTTTCAAAAAAAGCCCAAAATATTCAATGTTACCTCAAAAAATTACTTAAAATTTGTTTTTGTTGTAAAAATAATTTAAATTAAAAATTGCATTTTAAACTTTTTTTCATATGGCATGACATCTATTAGCAAAAATTGATTCAGTTTTAAACAAAAATTTATTTACTATTTCTATCATAAAAAACAGAAACTCTTTCGATTTTTTTGATGAAATTAATTTTTTTAAAAATGAAGTGAAATAAAAGAATAATTTATTTGAAAAAAATATCCAAAAATTATTTTCCAATCAAAAGTTATTACTAAAAACCTATTTTCATACCATGTGGATCTGTATTAACAAAATTCCTTTTCTGTTAATGGTTTTTTCTCATTCCTTCGGGCAAACAAGTTAAAAGCACAAAGTTGTATAGAAGCCCTGTTAAATATAAACTTTTCCGATCAAATATTTACACATACGGAAATTTGGAGAAAAACTAAATTTTTGATACCCATATTGTGGTCTTCAACTCTAAAAAAAATTTTTTCTTAGAAAATAAATGCATATTTTAATAAAGAAAATTTTAATATAAAAACTTAAAAATTTAAAAAAACAAAAAAAAGGTGGCTTTTAGAATTCTTTTAAGTCAAATATAAATGCAAATTAAATAATTTCGGAAATGCGCTCCTTATGATATCGACTAAATACTGTTAAAAAAGACAACAACAAAATTACAATGAAATTTATTTCTCCAAAATGGATGCCATCATGTGTGACTTTAAAATACCTTTCGTTTGATACCAAATTTTTATATATTTTTGTGGAAAACAGTGAAATTGTGGTAAGAAAACGAAATTTTCGCTGATTTTAAAACGTCATTTTGAAACCGTAAACTATCGATTGATCACGTATAAAAAAATACGTCGACCTTAGATTTTTGTCCTCTATCACATATCCAAAAATTACTCAAATCGGTGAATGACACCTGGGGACCTTTCCTTGTAAATGGCAAGACTGGTCTGAACTCGTCAGACGTTCGGCAAGTTGCAATCATCTCGTTTTGTCTATTTTGGTTAGGCCTTAAGTCTTAATCGGACATTGAGAAAAAACTTCTTACTAACCGCTGGTAAAAGTTCTGATTAGTGCTTAACCGGGCATTAAGAAAGCGGCCCTAAACATAAAAATACCGTCATTTAATTTTCATGTATACTTTGAAATACCTTAAAATATAGTATGTATAAAACACTGAAAACTATTTCGCCTTTTACTTATCTATGTATAAATAAAGGCCAAATTATCTACAGTATCATTTATTAATAAGTTGACCCAGTTTATATACTCTATAAAAAGCTAAAAATATTCAATTCAATTAGTCAATATAACAACAGCTTATGTGGTATAATCTCATATAAATATTTATAGAAACGCAAATAGTAGTGCCTCAACATGATGTTAAAACGTCCTGTGACCCACACTGCCAGCTATTTGAGGCGTTTGCTTATCGTGTCCAAATATTTGTAGCCATTATAAGCCTTGCTGGTGCCCCAGTTGCCGACATAAGGACTGACATTAATTTCATGAGGAGCCATGTTAGGAACGCTATAAAAGGAGCCAGGAAAACTGCTGCCCATAAATTGGGAATAGTCTGGATGTCCATTTTAACATCAAGATATAGGAAAAAAAAAAAATTATAATAAAAATAGTATATAATATACAAATATAGAAAAATACAGGAAACTTCCAAGTCAGACTACCTACCTGCTGGATCTGAATCGTAGACATGCGAATGTGACTGCACCAGATGCGGATGTATCTTGCATAACGTCTTGTACTTCAGATAGTGAATAATCCAACCTGTACCACCTAATAGCAGCACATTGAGACCCAGAACAAGCAGCAGCAGCGTTACGGTCGAAAATTTAAGATGCGCAATCTTCATCAGAATAATAAGCGGCAGTATTATGAGCCACTTACGTCGCTTTCGGTCGCTGCGCCCACGAGACTCTATTGTTTTAGAAAAATAATTTGCATTTATGTTTTAATAATGGAAGAATATTGGAGATTTATATTGACGCATATGAAAATATTCTCAGTTTACTCACCAGTTTCAGTGCTACTAATACGCATTCCAGTCTCACTGGATAGCGTCAATTGAAGGCCATGATTGCGCCCAAATGTTTCAGCGGCACGCTTCATAAATTTCAAAAGTTTTACGAATTCAGAATCTCCTACCAAGAAATAATAAAAATAAAAATTATAACTCAAAATATTTATTCTCCAGTTCAATATAAACTGAGAAATAAGCAAAGCTGGGTCGAAAAGTACTCGCTGCATTTCAATTTCAATGCCTTGGAAATATGAATTGATAATCGGTCATTGGAATGGAATTGGAAAAAAATGGTCAACTTCATTATAGGAATTGTAATTGGTAATTGAACATCTCAATTCCTTAAGAATGGAAGCGACAAATTTGAATTGTAATTGTAAATGAAAGTTGGTGTTACAATTGGATGTTGGATCTTCAATAACTTTTTCATTAACTCAAAACACTTTTATTATTTATTATGAGACTTTCGACTCGGCTCACTTTATTGCGACAAAATTTATTTTATTTTTAAAATATATACCAATTTATGTATTACCTTAATAAAGCGAATCGAATCAAGTCTTATAATAAATAATAAAGCTGTTTTGAGTTAATGAAACAGTTATTGAAGTTTCAACCTCCAATCACATTTTCTGTTGTACAATTCCTGAAGAATTGATATGTTCAATTACCAATTACAATTCCTGTAATAGAATTGACGATTTTTTTATCAATTCCATTCCTGAGAATTTGAAACGTTCAATTACGAATTACAATTCCTGTAATGGAATTGACGATTTTTTCAATTCCATTCCTGAGGAATTGCGATGGTCAATTGCCAATTCCTAATTAAAAGGAACTAGAATTGAGGCGGACAGAGCTGGGTTGTAATGATTCCTTTTGGAATTAATTCCATCTCAATACCAATTCCTTGGAATTTGGAATTGGTAATTGATCATCTCAATTCCTCTGGATTGTAATTGGAAAAATTCGTCGAATATGGGAAAATTGAGATGACCAATTACCAATTCCGAATTCCAAGGAATTGGAATTGAATTGTAATGAATACTTTTCGACCCAGCTCTGGAGGTGGAATTAATTCTAAAAGGAATCATTACAACCCACCTCTGGATATAAGCTTGTACCAAAAAATGTTTCGGATCATATGTTGACATTAATGATTTTCAAAAAACGAAAATTTTGTGATCAGACGACTGTAAATTTATGTGGACAGTAAATTAATTAAGTGTTTTATTACTAGTAATATTTTATACGTATTAAAACTAGTTATGAATAAAATTCGACTTGGGTTATTTCATTCGAATTAAAAAAAAAAAAAAAAACAAGACGTACTGCGTCCCAACGCGTACTGCGTAAGGGGTATATTAACTTTGTCATTCCGTTTGTAACGCCAATAAGGAGGCGTGGTAGGTATAGAAAAGTATATATATTTTTGATCACCATCATCTGAGTCGATTTCCGTGTGTCCGTCTGTCCGTCTGTCCGTCTGTGGACTCGATTACAGCCGTAATTTTAAAGCTATCGCGATGCAATTCAAAATATAAGCTGCTTTTTAAAAATGCAGATCAGGTTCGAGAATGAGCCACATAGGATGAAAACCACGCCTACCTCCCATACAAAGTGACTTTATTTTAACTGTTAAACCTCTTCAAAATCTGTTCAAATTACAGAAATTTCTTGAAACTTCGCACATAAGGTTTGATATTTAACATAAAACATCTCTATGATATTTGGCAAAATCGGAAGAAACCACGCCTACCTCCCATACAAAGTGACTTCATCAGAATAGAAAAACTTTCGTTTTCCAAATTTCACCCACTTCGTTTATCCAACCCAAACCAATTTTTACACATATATTCTGTATACACGTAATATGTATAAATGAAGTAATTAGACTTGGAAAGTGGGCGTGGCATTTTACTTTTAAACGAACTTCTTCCACACCGAGTGTCTGGCATCAACCAAATTTTGCACATATTGTCCTTGAGTAATTTGAGAAGTCTTAAGTTTATAAAATTGGATGGTACTAGAAAGGGGGCGTGGCACTTTATTTTTAAACTAGATCCATCTACACCGTTTGTCCGATTTTAACCAAATTTCTAACATACATTCTTAAGTATAATGAGATGTTTTAAGCCTACAGAAGTTGGTGGGATTGGACAAGGGGCGTGTCCGTCTTAAACAAAATTTTGCACACATATTATTTGTCATAAGTATCATTCTGTAGTTTATAAAATTGGGCGGTACTAGACAGGAGGCGTGCCACTTTATTTTTAATTTATTTCCATCTACACCGTTTCTCCGATTTTTACCAAATTTCACACATATATTCTTTACTATAACGAGAAGTTTTAAGCCTACAGAAGTGGGTGGGATTGGACAAGGGGCGTGACAATTTTAATTCTTATCAAACTCCTTCTACACCGTTTTTCTGATTTCAACTAAATTTGGCAAATATATTCTTTGGAATAATGAGCAGTGATTAGTCTAAAAAATTGGGCGGAATTGAACAGGGGTGTCCCACTTTAATTTAAATCGAACTCCTTCTATACGGTTTGTCCGAATTCTTCCATTTTCCTTGGAATAATGAGCAGTCAGTAGTCTAAAAAATTGGGTGGAATTGAACGGAAGCGTGGCAGTTTAATTTTAAACGAAATTGTTTTACACCTTTGGTACAAATTTCCACATACCAACCAAATTTTCCACATATCGGTGATTCCATATCAAAACGCCCACGTTTCTGACATCACTATTTTTGAAAATTTTGAAACTCTCTGGGTTGATACTTCTCCTGAAACGTATTATATCTGCAGATTTCTTTTTTTTTTTATTTTTAATTCTTTTTGAAATCAATAGTCGAATTGATATGGAATCATCGATAAATTCTTTAGCATAATGAGCAGTGCCAGCTTAGGGTAAAATAAAATTTAGCGTATGACACAAATCTTTTTGGAGATAATACATAAACATTTTATAGACGGCTAAAGACTTCAAATATACCTCAATACGACCGCGGGGGGTATTTTAGCTTCGGTACCCTGCCGAAGCTCCATTCCTTAATAGTTTTTTATTTTATTGGTAATTGTTCAGGGATGATTTAAAAGAAGAGAATAAATAGAAAACTTTGGTTGATAATTTGGAAAACCGCGAAAACCAAATTTCGCGAAAAAGTCACACATCTCCGGAAGTTCTTTACCAATTTCGTTGAAATATGGCAGAGAGGTAAACTATCACTCAGTTCAGATATATTTTATTTTTGCGCCCATTCAGACCGCCTTCTAAAGGCGTTGCCAAAGTTTCAGTATATGGAATAACTCAGAATTAAAACTCGAAAACGACTGTGCCGTTTGAGCTGTTAGCAACAAACATGTTTTGTGTATGAGATGGCTTAGAAATAATGAAAGGTAGCATTAGGTAATGGGGCGTGGCAAATCCAGCACCTCAAACATGATATATGGGCTGGCTATAATTTAGGCGATTTGCCTAAAATTTTGTATATAGTGGTTTTAGGGTACGGTTAATGTTTAACAGCCATATATTTTGCTCTATCTCGAAGACCAAATGGCGCTGTTGTACAAACTGTGTGAAATACGCTAAAACTTCCTAAAGCGCTCATCCGATTAGCATAAAAACTTGTATATGTCGGTTTAAGAGTACGGCGAGTATAGTAGCGCCATCTATTTTTTTTTAACTTGAACATCAGAGAGGGCTGCAGTACAAATATTTCCAAAATACGCGAAAAACTCCAAAAATTCGGTAAGAATTTTCGGGATGGCCGAATCCTTTGGACATGTTAAACCTTACTTCGATGCGTTTGACAACGCGTGTACACCAAGAGCTGCCAATCGAATCACGAACAAACCTGGCAAATGAAAGAAAAGCTGCACGCTGCAGCGTCATTACAAAAAAAAAACAAAAAAAAAATCGAAAAAGTGATAAAAGGCAACTTACACAGAAAATAAGATTATATTTTAGTATGCATAAATATTGGCTGGTGAAAATAGTTGATATTCCACATTCAAGTGTGTAATCTGTCCATTTTAATGTACCCGGTAGGTGGCGCCGCAGCCGAGTTACAGGAAATTTTTTGTCGAAATTGCTCATCCAATTTGCGTGAAAATGTTTGCTATATCTTTGATGTAGTCAAGGAGTTTGTATACCTTGGCACCGCCATTAATACTAACAACGAAATCAGCCTGGAGATAAAGCGAAGAACAATAATTGCTAATAGGTGCTACTACGGGCTCAGTAAGCAACTAAGTTCCAGAGCCCTCTCTCGATCGACAAAACTAACACTCTACAAGACGCTCGTTCTACCTGTGCTGCTTTATGGCGCTGAGGCATGGGTAGTTTCGTAAACTGCCGCAGCCGCTCTGCGGGTGTTCGAGAGAAAAGTTCTTCGCAAAATCTTCGGTCCTGTTCGAGTCGGCGATGACTATCACATCCGAATGAACCACGAGCTGTATGAGCTCTACGAAGACATTGACGTAGTTCGGCGTATAACTGTGCAGCGACCACGCTGGCTGGGTCATGTCCATCGTATGGACGACGAAGCTCCAGCGAAAAAGGTGCTCGAGGCGAGGGTCGCTGGTCAACGACGACGAGGGAGACCATGCCTCCGATGGATGGACCAGGCTGAGGAAGCCCTAACCGCACTTGGTGTATCCGATTGGAGAAGGCGCGCGCAAAGCAGAGGAGCCTGGCGAGAGCTGATGAGGTCGGTCGAAATCCGGACACGGGTTGTTAAGGCCACCTAAGTAAGTAAGTAAGTAAGTCCAGCCCTAAAAGCACCAAAATGGCAACACTACTGAAGACTGAAGCTTGAGTACAAAAATAAAATATTTTATTACCGATGCAAAAATGTATGGTTGAGATTGGATCCATTTAGTAAAAGGCACAGAACACTGAAACTCAGAATGGAGTTACCACTTGGTAATATCTTTCTAATAGAAAACTAAGACGGGCATTAGACAAGGGGGTGTGGTTACGTTCATATAAGCCAAATTTTTGATATCACATAGCTTTGGAAGTAATAGTCACAGAATATTGAAGCTCAGAATAAAGTTACGAAGAATGAAGTTAATAGAAAACTTGGAAGGGCATTGGAGAGGGGTTGTGCCTCCGCCCATATAAGTAAAATTTTTGATATCAAATAGCTTTGGAATTAAACATCACAAAACATTGAATCTCAAAATGGAGTTTCTCACTATTTGGGATGTCCTGCTACCGGGATACGGGCATTGGACAATGAGCGTGGTCTCAAGCGAAGGATCAAATAAAAGTTGTTTGTTTTAGGCGTAGCAACGCAAGCTGGATAAACTAATAAGAATAAATAAAAAAAAAATAAATTAAAAAAAACTTCAATATGCAAATCTGATGATTTTGATCGTATAAGACTAAAATTAGGTAATTTTGTTTAAATGGAAAGTTCACTAAAAAAGGCAGTAGTTGCACTATAGTTGCGCCAACGTTTTTAAAAATCATGAAAATTGTACGTGCTTTGATAGTGACATACCAAGCTTGGTATGTGGGGTCTATTGATTCAAGCGGCAGTCACTGTATGTACAAACAGTCACTGTATATAAAAATATGGACCCTTATTAAATTACCATCAAACAAATAGACACACAACAATAGTAGGAAATAATTGGATAAGGGCGTGGCCTCACTATACACCCACTTTTCAGGGGATTAGCGCTGAGCGCGCCGGGTATAAGCTAGTAATACTTATATCATACTATACCGATTGTTAGGCGCACAAAAGTCGCAAAAATGGGTTAACTGCATTTTCCAGCTTATCAAGTTATAATCTATATTGTGCAAAGCTAAAATTAGTATTTTGTACTGAAATCAGGGACGCCGAAAGCAGGCGATTAGAGGGACGGTCACACTTCTTCTCCTTCACTACTTCCTATCGTTAAAATGTAAAGTTGATATGAAAAATGGATTTTACAGCAAAACAAAATTAAATTTTTTCACATTTCAATTATTCTACTGATTTCCTCGGAAAATTTATACCAAAATGAATGAAATTTTTCAAAAATGTCTTACTTATTGAATAGGCAAACACACACAAATCCCGATTCTTATAACTTTTTCTCATAATCTTCAGATGTTGAAGCTACAATTTTGCGCATTCCGTCGAAGTTATCAGTTTGAAAAATGCGCACAAAATTCCTTCTAAAGTTTGTAAAAAGTTTTTCCAAATCGACGAATGAGTTCCAAAATGAGTTATATCAACACCCAAATAACGCCGGGTATTCAGCTTGTTTTTAATACAAAGTCAGGACTTTGTGCCGAAGTGTGACATAGGGAGAGAAAGGGATCTAAAATTGGCCAAAAACATGTTATGTAATTAATGAACAGATCCTTATAACTTGTGTGAGCTTAACAATCGATAGAATAATGAATAATTTTTTTATCTTCGGACAGCATATGTATACGTAAATTAAGATAAAAAGACCATTTCGACTGTTTTTCGGGTGGTTTAAAATAAAAAAAATGTTGTATGGTGGTGCTTTTGTATGGGGCCGACGCACTGTAATGCACATCAATCAATAGATACTATAGTAGTAAAACTTGTAAAAGTCTGAAAGAACTGACTTGTAGAATTATCACTAAACCGCATATTACACATAAAGTACTTGTCTGTCAAATTTTGGAATTTTCACCATGTTTTTCTCTCGCTCATTGGCTGCATTCTGCCAAGGCGAGCGCTATCAGCGATGGATCATTTTACGCTGGATTTCTCTGAATAGGTTGCTACGTCGAACGTCAGATCTGTTGACAACTGACGTTTGGCGTAGCTTGTTCGCTTGTTTTGCTTTGTTGAATTTAAAACCTAATTTCTTTCTGCTAAGAGGTTTATTTAATGCAAAACGTATTGCTAGAGATGCTAATGGATGATGATCTTGATATGGCTATTAAGGAGCACATTTCGGACCTCATTCAACCATTGCAAGGAGCAAAGTATAGTTTAAAACATTAAAAATAGCACAAGCCACGAAAATTTGCATTTATTTTAAGGGTTTCATTTGAGTGTTTGCAAATTCATGCAAATTGGAGCGCAAACAGCTGTTAAATGACATAACTTGCAACTGTTGAGTAGAAGTAGCGTAATTTATTTCGCTACGTAAAATGCACATCGCTCGAGCATCGACAGCTGCCAGCGCTGTCAAAAGTGTAGCCATTCACCCGAATTTTCTTGAGCACTCGCCTTGGCGGAATGCAGCCATTGTTTTGTCCACGGTATGCTACACATAGTTTTTTTTTTTTTTGGCAAGGCTGAAGGCAATGCTTTTATTCTGTTTTGTGTTTAAAACCTGTTTTCTGCCAGTTGCCCAAATTGTTTTCATCCTCAGACCGTGAACATAATTTGTTGGTTGCTTATAATTTTTGGATACAAGAGAGCTCTCTCGAATTCCAGTTTTTTCTTTTACTCGCGAAAACAACAACAAATTTTGTCTGCATCGGTTAGTGAAGTAGTAAAGCTCTTCTCGAAAATTCAAGGATATTTTTTTTGTTAAAAATGCCCACACTGTTTTTGAAACTACACTTCGATGAAGATAAAACGATAAAAATCGGATTTTTTTTGTAAAAAACTTAGTTTTTAATTTTTTTTTTTTTAGAGTTCTTTCAAATTTTGATTTCATCCCAACCGGCCATCTAGAAAGGGAACCGCAATTGTACTTGAGAGAACAAACTTATTATAAACTGTAGGCTTTAAGCTTTTCTTAATATTACTTTTAACAAGCTTTCTAAGCAATCTCATTAAAATCTCAATCGTACTTGAGAAACGCTCGATATAGAAAATTGAATCTCAAGTAAGCTTAATAAACACTTATAATAACATTTGCACGAAAAAACTTATAGAAATCTTGCATGAGTAATATTATCACGAGGGTTCCGATTCAGTTTTTCTACAATTGCTGCGATAATCTTTTTCAATAGTTTCTCAAGATTTTCTCAAGCTTAAGGCTTATGTTGTTAAGCTTGTTATAATATTATTCTGAAGCATTTTGGCCGGTTGGGATTTTTAATATCCGTTTTTTATTTCAACACTCACATCACACTCACTCATTTAACACACACACCTTTAATGCTTCTAGCATTAGTGAAAACCACCATTTCAGTCGGTTCGCCCAGCTGTATAATCCGCAATCTGCGTCCATTCTCACGCAACTCGCGACTGTATTCCTGCGGAAAGTAGGCTTGGCTATTAGTGGCCAATTTCCAGATCATTTTCGCGGCTTTATATTTAATGCACGCCACTAAGTTTCGCTTTTCAAAACACTGCTTTTGACTTTGTACTACATATTCATCGGTCTGTGACACTGGGTCGCGTCTAGTAATTTTATCAGCAGGAGTCTTGTTACTAGTGCTATTGCCATCTAGAGGCTCACTAATATTTCGACTACTCATTTCCGTTTCCGTCTCCGTAGCAAAAGAACAGCGCAGTAGAAAAAGCAAAGTTGAGGCAATGAAAAGCGTTACTTTATTTTTATACATTATCGCGTTGGAATATATTCACGTCTGTCACACGGTCTTGATCTTAATTTACTTTGTCAAGAAATCACCATGCAGGCATCACTTAAGGCTGCTACTTAAGAAATGCAGCTTGTGTCCGTCAATGGTTTCCTTTTATTTGCTTGGCTAGCTAAAAAAAAGCCTATCTAAACCGAAGTCCAGTGAAGACTTTATTGTGCATAATAAAACAAAAAAAAATCACCACGAGGCAAACTCTGTGAGTCGGTCAGTTTGTGGCAAAGAAATTCTTTGATTTCCATTTCTAGGTCAATAACGCAAAAGCGAGTTTGAAACAATTGGTTCCATAGGCGTCTCGATCAGCATCATCGCCATCACACGTTATGATCATCCGTTTGCACTGCTTATTTTTCTTCTTGCAGACCCAGCGATAATTAGATGATTGAGAGTGAATGTGAGATCGATGCACCGCATGTTTTTATTGAAAGGAAGCAATGGAAGACACAACTTACATATATTTGATCAATATGTGCTTTATCTTAAACTGAAGTGTATCGTGTGAATCTTGTTTGTCGCTCTCTGTTATTGCACATTAAGATGCTGATCACTACAATTATAAGCACAGCGCATTCGTAAATGTCTTCCTGGAGAAAATAGCTAAAATTTAAAGAATTTTATATCCCCAAAGTTAAGGAGCCCCAAAATGTCTTTTATTAGCAATTTATTAAAAGACTTCGAAATTTTATTATTAAATTAAATTTTATTCTGCTTAATCTGGCTTCGGGAATAATGATCTTATAATAATTAGAGTACATTTGAATTCTGTCGTCAGAGTTAACTTGATGGCATTCATTTCATAAAGATAGAATATCATTTTGAGCTTTAGTTATTTAATAACAAACTTCAGCCATGATCATCTACAATTAACTTAGCCATGTACATATATACTTATCTTGTCATATATTTAAGATGCATTTAAAGATTTGTTTACAAATATTTCCGTTTTAATTACATAAATCCAAACATCATATTATCTTGAAGTCAATGTGTAATTGAAGTTCTTGAAATGCGCATGTTCTTGTCGACTTCTATATAATCACTTCATATAATATTACTTTTCATTTTGTTTTTTTTTTTTCTTTTCTATTTCAATACTTTCTCTTTCACTTAGAAAATAATTGATTTCGTTTTACTTACTTTTATCCAAGCATCTTCTGTTGTTTCAGCTTCAATTATTGCATGCGTTGATCTTTACTGATCTTGTTGTCTTTGATACGCATGTCATTTTAATAACTCTTTCCTATGGATTGTTATGCGTTTGCATAAAGCCATTTCTAATACATATTCCTAAATAGTTAATATCAATTTGGTCAGCAATATAGACAGTGACGGAATTTTACTGAATTTCACTCAGGGACAATATAAAAACGCTCTTGCTCACTAAACTAGTACGTGAAATTTGTTTATATTTGGTTTTGGCTTATTAAAATATTATTTTTACAAAATTTTTTTATATTCAGGTATCTTATAACATATCCATTGTCGTTATTAAGCTTATGTAAATAATATACTATCGTTTTATATTACAAAATATATAATTATTTTTTGCCTGAGCAATTTGTCTGAGCATCGTTATATTTTTTTTTCGTGCCTTGTTAATACCCACTTGGGTGACCTAAGTTCTTTTCTTAACACATTTCTGATCGTGGTTATAGAAAATTTGGGAATAAATTTTGTTTATTGCAAGGTATTTTTCTGCCATTATACAAATATGACACTGACACTTTGAATGCAAATTATTTGAGATCGACTAAAACTTAAACAAATATCGTTGTAAGGTCAACAAATTTTATTTTATGATATTACTATTTGTACTAATGAATATTACCTTCAAAATACTCTCAACATCTACAATAATAACAATATTTTGCATCCAAATCAATTTATACAGGGTGTCCCGCAATTGAGTGCAACTATTTACGGAGGTGAAAGGTTATGTCGAGCTGAGAAAAAAAATCGTATGAGAGGGGGGTGTATTTTCCCATTCTTAGGAGCTACAGGGTTAATTAATAGTTCACGCCTTTGATTCACAAAGAAAACAACGATATTATCTACTGTATAAGTTATTGTAATGTCATTATTTACCATTATTTTCTAATAGGTATAATTTTTTTAGTACAGCCAACTTTTTTATTTTTTAAGAAAAATTTATGTTTTTGGTGTCATTGAAAAGAAAGTTAAATAAATTACAAAATAGATTATAAAAAAAATTTCATTTATTACGCGAAATTCTGAGAATTTTGCACTCAAAATTGAAATGTAGTATTTTCAACCGATTGATTTCATCTTTGAACGAGCACAGCTTGGTAACGGTTATGTCGGTACTGTTTGTTGATATATCATTGAAAAGGTGATTTTATTGCCTTTGCAATGAGTTATCAAAAAAAGTTTTCCGTATCTTAGTTTTTGTGCTAGAAACAATAACGTGAATCAAAGGCGTGAAATTTTAATTTACCCTGTAGCTCCTAAGAATGTGAAAATATACCCCCCCCCCCCCCCCTCCCATACAATTTTTTTCTCAGCTCGACATAACCTTTCATCTCCGTAAATAGTTGCACTCAATTGCGGGACACCCTGTATAATAAATACGTTTCTCTTATCGCCACGAACGTTTTATCTTATCAATAGAGACGCTAACTAGTGCTGCCGTACAATAATAGTGCCTGACTGCTCTTATGACTTCCATACAATCCAAATTTTAATTGTACTACTGCTGCTCTGGCAAAAATTTTAATTGGGCTATTCACAGTTTAATCGTATAATAACAAAGTGTATTTATAGCATTTGTTATTTGTAACTGCGAGCATCTCAGTGTGTGACTGCCGTATTCAATGATTTTGCAACGCTGTTATATATGCTGTAGATAGAGCATAAAAATACGAGACACAAAAAACACGTCCAGGGCTATTTTTATTTACGCGTGTTTGCGTGTTTGAGTTTGCATGCAAGACAAAAACAAAGAAAAATACGCTTACGTAAGTTGGCGTAAAAATAACAAATCGTAAATTAAACAGGCCTGTGTACTTAAACTGTGAATAGCCTAAATGTATTAAAATTGAGGAAAAAGTGAAGTATCATACGGGTCGTAGCAAGGGATGAAACGATACGAGTAAATTCAAGTACATACTCGATAGTTTTGTTTCGATACCAAGTATTTTTGGGATCGATATTTTCGCACCGATTCCGAGTAGTATCGGTGAAAAGTACTCGGATCGGTAGTCATATGTAATATTTTGATAAACTAAGAAAGAAACAGACAGACGGTGGTGTTCCGGAAGGAAGTATAAAAAAATGTATTTTAGATGTTAAAACACGTTGAAATCCAGCAAATTACATGCTTGAAAGATTTTCAGAAATGTCGGAAATTGTTTCTGAACTTCTACTCAATACAACAAACAGTCCAAAAATGCTCTCTCGTCACGAAATTGAAATTTTAAAACAGACTTTAATTCTACTGTTAAAATCATTGGAATTTGTTACTTTAGAGTCTTCCGCCCAAAATTATGTCACCTGTCTAAAATAATACCAATGATAAATTGCCTCACAACGCAGCTACAGAATTTTTATTTTTCTATTGGATGGATCTGTCAAATGCAAGCCACACTCTTGGCCGAATGTAAAAAATGATTTGGTCAAATAGAATATAACGAATATGCAGTCTTGGCAACCATACTAGATCCCCATATTAAAAATCTTTACTTTCAAAAACCAATTGCATTCGGGCGAGTAATACAAAAATTAAAGATTCTCATTAAGTAGAATTTATTAAGTTCAACAACCAGCGGATCAGATGATGATACCTAAACCGAAAAAGATTTTGATTTTTGACTACACCACCAATAACTTGCAGTTAGGCAAAATCGACGTCGTGCTAAAGTCTCAAGGGATGAGGTGTCTTTATATTTAGAAAATCTGATCTGCTCGTTAAAGTCTAACCCATTGGAAGAATGCGAAGATATCAAATCTTTCTCTCCCGTATTGTATAAACAGGCGCGAATGTTTCTACATATTGTTGCCATCTCTGTGCCTTGCGAGAGATTGTTTTCAAAAGCGGGCGCGACGATTACTACTGCACGAAATCACTTATCATTAAAACACCTTCAAATATTATTATTTTTGTGAAATGTGTAAATAAACATAAAATTCAAATTATTGCTTTTATTAATTCAAGAATCTTAAAAAAATATTGGCCGATCCAAGTAAGTATCGATACATTTAACACGATACTGAGTAGTAGCGATACTTTCTAACCGATACCGTATTGAGTAAAAGAATCGATACCATTACTGATATCGTTTCATCCCTAGCCTTACCATAAAAAACCATAGAGGAATTTTTTTCTGAGTTTCCATGGCGAGTTTACTCGGTTTTTACTCGGGATTAGCTCGAGATTTAAAGCCTAACTATAATAGACACATGTTGGCATACTCTAATGCCAAAAACTAAACGGAAAGTCAGCCGGCTGTTGTCAGAATAAAAAATACCCATAATTACCATGCATTGACTTTGAGAAGTGTCACAATACGTGTTCGGCTTTTTTTAAATTCATACACAAAATAATATAAAAAAAAATAAACAATCGCAGCCTTTGCTGTTTGGATTGAATAATTTGTTTAATAAATTTGAATAAAAAATGTTTTGACTTTTGCCTATGCTGTAAGCGATTTGAATTGCTCTTAATGAATGAACAATACCATAATGAGAGAAATATATTCTTTTCTTCTTTAGCATGGTCCCACAGCCCAAGTGTATCAGTTAAGGGTTAAACTTTGACTCTAAACTTTAAATTTTGACTACTTTTCTGACGCTTTCAGCACATTCAGAGGAAAACATCGCTCACTAAGGTATCGCTATCATAATAGTTCTCAACAGTTGACTCCGCTGAATGCGGCCATTGACGAGCTTAACTCGACTCGATGTGGTGCATAGAAACGCTATCGAGTTAGCAACGCCATTTTGTCAACTCAACGAAAACCCTAACCCCGAGTAAACTCGCCATGGAAGCACAGTATTTGACTACTTATGTAACGGCCACATTTTTGACGTAGAATTACGTCATTCTCGGTGGTTATTAGGGTGGTTGTTTGCGATCAGAAATCGTTTTTAAGTCACACTTTGTGCCTTTGGTGTGCTTTAAGTTCTGATCGTACAATGTTGATGTAAGCACTTGTTGGTCTGGTTGATCCTCACTGGGAAAAAATTCATGTTGAACTCTATCTTATATAAATTTTACACAATTACATGAAATATAAAGACAACATTTGATGTTTCTGTAATAGCAAGGACAACAACCAAAGCATAGCACAACACAAGAGAAAGCGCTACATTTACTGTGTTTTATTTATTCTTTTATTTATTATGGCTGCGTTTACAGAGAACCCATCTCGAAATTAACTCAATCTATATAGAATTTTGTCTGCTTTTCAATAAAAATATTAAAAAGAAATTTAAATTTTAAAATTAAAGGGTCTTCTTTAAAAATTTTTAATGAGGTACTATTTTATTCAAAAAGGTTATGTTTCTTAAGTAATTTTATTTTTTAAAACATTTAAGTAAAATAATTTTTAGTTCAACAACAAACCATGAAAAATAAAAGAATTCATAACTGAAACATTTCTTAAGAGAAATACCATAACTGATCGTAGCTGAAATAATAACGGGGGAAAAAAATGTCTAAAATTTTCCACTATTGTCATCAAATTAGGAAAGTTACAAAAAAATCCCAGATGGTGACCTCCACAGTTGGCCGATAATTGGTGGAATCGCTCATATATTTCAAACTCAGAATAAATTTTGTTTGTTAAAACTTAAATTATCAATTTATTTTAGAATATATTTATTCTAAATATATTATTATATATATATATATATATATATACTGCAGGAAAAATAATAATTTCATATTATTCCGAAATATTTACTTCCCTTTATTAAACATAAGATCGAACTACACTTATTTTTAACCAACATAAAAATGAACAAGCAGAACAAATCCATCACAAAATATATTAAACAAAAAATTCTACGTCCACACTTACGATACTATCGAAATTGTCTTTTTTTTCAAAATCTTCAAAACCTTATATTTTAGATTTCAAAGTTTACTAAATAACTACTAAGGACATGAAAAAATCTAAAAATTCTAATAGTGTATCTTAAAGACGTTCACTCTGATCATTATTGTCAGTCCTATCTCGTTGGGGATCATGCTACAATTATAAGGTAGACTCACTTCACAGGGACATTACGTTAAAATGACAAAGTCCGAAACAGCGAAAATAAAAAATTATTATACGAACAGCTGAATTCGACATGCTGGGCCCAAATTACAGCATCCGTTAACGAACGAGATTTCGAATAGAATAAAATTCCATTCAGATTATTTTTTTTCGTATGACAGCATTCGATCGAACATGAGTGGACATTTTTGCTGTCAAATCAAATACTAAATTTTAAATGTAAGCAAATTGTTTTGTGTTGTGATATCGTACGAACCTTTTTGGAGGATTTATTGAACGAGAACTTTTTTTACTGCATATTTTGATATGCAAATTACATAAATTAATTTGTAACATACAACATAACATTCTTAATTGGTGTACCGCAGGCATTAAGCTTTCGACTCAACTCTTCCCAAAGTTGGATAGCCCTTAAGCGTGGAACAGAATGCGACGTAGTTGTAGTGATTCCATGTAATAACCTCATCAGCTGTTGAGTGTGTAGCACGCTACGCCAAAAAAAATATGTCCACAGTGGCATGAGCGCTACATAGAACACTTATTAATCAATTTTTTCGACTTTACAAATATTGTTAATTTTGAACACTTATTTCGGTACTGACAACGTTTTCAGTATCGATTTGATATACTCAATCCTAAAAGTAGGCATCATTAATACAATTTTCAGAGTAGCGTAGTACTCAAAAGATAAAGTAAGGTTAACTTGCGCTACAACTACAGCTACGAGCCACAGACGTAGTACGCATTCTGTGCGATTCCGTGCATTTAGTATATTTTAACTTTTGACATTTCATACTACGTACTACAAGCTACACCATTCCAGTTCTTACTGAATGCTGTCATAGCAGGGACGTGATTCTCCACAAATAACGTTTTTAATACCTCATTTCAGCCTTTGAATTTCCCAGTAATTCTGCTGAAAACTTTGACAGCTGCATCAACATTGCTATCTTGACAGAATTGCATACTACAGCAAAATAAATTAAGAATCTTAAAGTGAAAATTCTAAAAATTTGTTCAATAAGATAATATATATAAACCAGGTTTATATCAGAAAATTTTTTAACTACTTAATAAACTCCCGGTATGTTAAACAAATGAAATTGTAGCAAAACAATAAATAAATTAAAAAAAGTTCACTTTGCTTTGTTAATAAATTTTATAAAGATTAGTGTGAAGTTCGGTGTCTTCGTTTAGTTGTTTTTTTTTTTAACAGCAGTTACAATTTTTCAGTCGCTGTTTTATAAAAATGTGGTCGATGTACTTGTTTGTTAATTTAGCTGTCTATTTTTGATGAAGTTATATGTTTAAGTCGAAATAATGCGCTTATTTTGTGTTCTTTACAAGCAGGTTGTCAAGCCCGACAATGGCACAAGTTGGTGGCGGCGGCGGCGGAGCTAGCACACCTGCAGCAACCACCGCCCTACAGTGTGGTACTAAAGTTTTCATTCAACGTGACTACAGCGAAGGCACCTCGGTCAAGTTTCACACACGGCTTCCCAGCGAACTTGAGGGTTTGGTGAGTTGAAATGACAGTTATATGGCTTTTATTCCTCAAGATTTTGTCAAGGAAATTTTGTTTTTAGCAATTCTTGCAACTGATAAGATAAATAAATGCAATTCTTACAGATTGAACGTCAAGTTTTTGAATCAACTATCAACAGACTCAACGAATTCTTTGCCGAGGCAGAGAAGGGCACCTGTAGCACCTACTGCGAGGGTTGCATTGGCTGCATTACCGCGTATTTGGTTTACATGTGCTCGGAGACACACTATGAAAAAGTGAGTATTGCAGATAGACGAAAAACAAAAGCTTTTTTAATTCTATTATCATTTTATCCTCGTCACAGACACTACGCAAAATATCCAAATTTATTGCTTCCCAAAACGAACGTATCTATAATCCTAAAGGCTTGCAGGTAATTGATCCAACATACCGCGGCTTACGCGTCATAGAAATATCCATATTGGATCGTCCGGGCCGAACGTGACTTCCACTTTCACACTCCACCGAAGAATTCTTCATGTAACCGCAGTTTATGAGATGAGCAGTTGGAGGAAATAATTCTAGTGTTTACTTCTCTTGGGTATAATGATTGCACTTATTGAGACAAAACTTTAAGAGCATGCAAGGAAAAGAACAAAACCAAAAATAATTATTGAAATTAAAGCAAAACTGAAAATTTCCCAAATGAACTGGCTAAAAATGTATTTAATGTATATGTAAAATATTTGTTCAAGTGACAAAGTCAAAGTCAGTTAACAAAGTTTTATTTATACAATTTAGCTCTTTAATTACCATTTAAAAAAATAAAATTAAAATATTCTAATGTATCATTTATAAAGTGCAAAAATTATACATATTTGCATTAGATATAGATAACAGACACATAAACAAAAAAAAAAAGAAAACTAACATTTGTAGATGATTAAATAAATAGTTAACAGAACAAAGTTCTGGTAACCCAGCAATTATGTCAAAATAACAGCAAAGTATATAAATTTATAATTAAAGAATTGTTCAGAGTTCTTTTTATATGTTATAAAAAAGACTCATTTTGAAGTCTTGGGTGAATGTATATGATGCATAAAATAAATGCAAAAAACAATTCATAAGAAATTTCAAAAACATTAATTGTAGAAATGATTCAAAATAAATAAAATGAAATTAGTTCTTTATGCAGTTACTTACATAGACATAAAGTTAAAAGTTATGCAAACTTGTGTATCACAATTTGACAGAAATAAATTAAAGAAAAAGGTTATATATGTAAATTTTTTTGATAATCCAGCGTCCACACGTGCAATTGCAAGTTCGAAAAACTCAATACATCCAAACATTTTTACTAGCCCACTCACATTTTCGGACTTGCAGCGCTACTTGCAGGGAAATTTCAGAGGCAGTGCATTTTGGCACTTGCTGCAAGTAAATATCAAAAAGGGGGATTAAAGTGATGCTTTTTGAAGATTTTACCGGGATTTCCGCAATTTTATACTATAAGCAACACTGAGGGCCAATTATGCAACTCGAAGTACTTCCTTTTCAATCCGCTTTTAGCTTCTCGCCTCGCTTCGTTTTCGTTCATTATGCAATTCGACAAGAGCTAGCATTTCACTTCCAAACGTAAAGCCCTTGGTAAAAAACTTAACTGCACTTTATCTTATTAGTTTTACTTACTTTTGGCTTTTTGCCATTTCTTTACTTTATGTCAAATCCGCCAAGAAACGTCAGTCGTATTCAACAACGAACGCTTCATATTAGGGCGAATTCGAACACAAACAAGACAGAGGCGTGTTGCATAATAATAAAATTCAATTTCGCTACCATTTTCGATAACAGCCAACTTGCGTAATTGGCCCTCTGGTAATGTGTTTTCCTCGTTTTTTAACTTATTCATTTCAAGCAACACTGCAATTGCAAGGAGAACCTTCGCATTCGACGACATTTTTAAATGAACTTGCACTTGCATATGTGGACGCTGAAGCAACTTGCAGCTAATTTCCAACTTTTTTGCAAGTGATTAGTTGCACGTGTGGACGCAGGGTAACAACGATAGGCTTTGGTGGATGGGAAATACATATATTTGTTAAATATTCGCGACACTCGCACAGTGGTTTGGTCCCATACAAAAGTTGTCAGAAATTAGAAGGATTCGTCGTTGACCAATATATGAGTATATGGGTTGGAATTGGTTATATTTAAACAAAAATATTATTAAACCCTCCCACAACCACGCCTACTTTCCATATAGCACAAAAATTTTAAACACCATATTTTTGTATTGAATCATTTCCCTTTAATAGGCCCTTATTATGAGCTGCATTCGATCTTCGACTATAGTCGAATGGCCTGATCGAACAAATTTGCATTTGGTATTATAACGTGCTTTCGATAAAGAATAGCGCCATTGTGAATTGCGATCATTTCCCTTGTTCGCGATAATCTATTTCTTTCAGCTCATCGTAATTTTGAAAACTAACTACTCTTTGAAAATAAGAGCAAAATAGTTATAACTATGACGGAATTATATGGTGCGACGATTTATCAGAAGAGGATGAAAGGTTGATAGAACTGGCTAGAAGTAGAAAACGATTGAAGGACGCTTCCAGCCCTTTTGAAATGAATTCCACTGCGTAAAAGTAGCCTTTCATAAAAGTTTTGACATCAACAACATTTAGAAAATTTGTTTACAGATTTCTACAGAACTTCCGACTGTCCAAGGGGTAGTTTGTGGACTTGATGACAACAACACGCGAACTCCTAAATCAATGCGCACGAGCAAGATCAACTCAAAGCGTATCAAAATTATCAAAAGTTGTACGATTTGTTGCTCACCACCTTTGACCTGCATAAAATTTACAAAAATAGCTAACAATTAGTTTTTAGTCATCAAAAAGCAAAAAACAATCATAAAATACTTATATTTTTAACAATTATTACTCAGCATGTACCGGATCGCATCGAAAGCAAAATTCTATTCGACTGAAAATTCAATGGACAACGAAAATTTCGACATTGCTCATAATAAGAATTTGACATTCGATATTCGCTGTTCGATAACCAGGTCCATAATAAATGCTAACAAGTGCACGGCAATGTACGATCTCCATGTATTAATATATATGGATATGTATATTAGGTCGAAAAAAATGTACCCTTGTATCGAACTGGCTCAGGCGGATATCGAAGATATGATGTCTTGTATTAGCGGATCCTCATCAATATTAATCATTTGACGTACAAATGCTTCGAATATAACAACAAGAAGTGGAGTCTTTGCTTTCTTTATTCGTTGACATGATACAATGATTACCAGGTAGCCTTGACAACTACCTATTTTCTCATGAGCAGCGATCGGGAGTTTTCAAATCTATACAAAGTTTAACTTTTCATCTATTTTGCTGCTTATTCATTTTCTCTTTTTCAATGCATTTTTGACAACTTTAGATCGCCAACACAACTGTCACTCCTACCTTTTAAGTTATTATACCATGTTCGGTAAGAAAAAAAAAAAAAAACGAGCGCACTTTCGTTAAAAGTTCAGTGTGATCCAAGAATAGGCCTAATCAGCATTGCCAGATTATTTTTAAAAAAAGCGCGAACTCAAAAATTTTTAAAGCCCAAAATCGCCCAATATAATTTTTTGTAGCCAAAAACGCGCAAATCCGAAAAACCTCCATATTTCGTATGAAATTTTTTCCATAAATAAACAAAACAAATTTTATATTTTTTTAATTGGTACTTGTATTTATTGGCAAATACACCAACGAAAATTAAAGAAAATAAGAGCAAATAATTTAGTAAATAAGCATTTATTTCAACAAAAAAAATATTGAAAGAATATAACAAAAAATAAAGATTTTATCAAGAAAAGTGAAATTATATAGTTATAAAAAATATACAAAGTAAAAATTGTGCATTTTGATTGGCTTAAAACCATGTCGATCAAATTTGGAGAATATTTATAATCGTGAGCTTGTTTACACATATGCTAAAGAATAACGTGTTTCAAATAATTTTTTTTACATATTCTCTCATAATAGAATGAGGGAAAAATTTTAGAATTTTTTTTTAAAATGTAGCCCAAAAAAGCGAGCGGCGCTTTTTTCAAAATAAAAGCGCAAAATGAAAAAAAAAAGATAGCCCAATCGGCGCTTTATCGCCCAATCTGGAAATACTGGGCCTAATGCCTGTATGATACTTAATTTTTTTTTGTCAAGTTTAAAATCTGAAAGCAAATGGCGCGTGGGCAGGACAGACATATTTTGTAAGAAAAGGATAAACGTTGTTACTTTTTTCAACAACGTTTATATATCACTTCCAATTCAGCATAATTGAAAGAAACGGCAAAAAAAAAAATACAAGAAAATACAGTCCGTCCTACAAATTTTTCTACAATTCGTACCATATGCGTACTCACTCACACCAATTGAATCCATGCATTCGTGATATTTGAACTGCTCTAGTTATCATTTTCAATGATCAATTTAATGAAGTTTCATACAGGCTTAACCAAAATAGACGGAACGAGACGATTGCAACTTGCCGAACGTCTGACGAGGTTGAGACGCTAGCAGTTCGGTTCTTATGGAACAAAACGTATGGACAAGCTGTTTCGTTCAGCTTCGTTAAATTACGTACATTGTACATTTTGGGCAACAACATTGAATTGCATTAAAGCGAACATTTTCGCCTCTACTCGTTACAGAGCAACTCGTGTATTTTGGCTGGGCCTAATGTTGGATATAAGGATTGCGCATTCCGTGCGCTAAAAATTAAATCTATATCGGGCTTGTTAGCCAGGGATGATATTTTCGATACAGTTGTACGTTTCTGATACAATTGAATCTATTTTCTACTCTGCTACTACTGATGAACCTTCAGTACAATTTGATTGATTTAAATCGATATTTCCTTTCGTTTTTTTGGTTATCAAGTGGACTTTTTTATTTTAATTTGATGACTTAAGTCATCCCAGGCTCGATGCTCATAGCACCGACGACAGATCTTGCTATTTTATTTTTTTGCTAGCTATATTTTCATTTATAAATATTCAAAAGAAAAAATTTGTCGAAAAACCTGTGGCAGGAATAATGTATTTTTCCCTTTCCGTACTCGCATCGAACCACGTACAATCCGACTGCAAGTTGAACGTGCTACCATCGCATCACTGCCTTCCTTGCATCAAAGCGAACAAAATACGAACAAAGTTGAAAGCAAGCATAGTACACATCTTCAAAATTATTTCATAGGATTGATGCCAAAAAAATTTATTGTTTATCCAAAATAATCAGCAATCGATTATATAATTTAGGCTTCATTTAAATAATTTATTTTCAATGTTTCTTAAAAAAAAAACTAAAACTGCCTGTATGCAAGGTTGACTTATAAGGTTGTCGCAAGGGAGAGAGAGCGAGTACCCATAATTGTCAAATCGAAGTTGACAGCTCATAGAAAATCTACAAATGCTCTCTTTTTTTTTGGCCATTCTTCTTTCGTATTCATTCGCAAAATTGGCTGATTTTGACAATTATAGCAACTGAAAAGAGAGTTCGCTCAGCCCTGCGACAACCTTATAATTCAACCATGCCTGTATGATTGTAAATATTTTTAATTAAAAAAAACACAATATTTCAATTGCAGAAGAACCACTAAACCTTCACTTCGTGGTCAAAAGCTTTGACCTTGTTTGGGCTTATTTTACCGTGCCTACACAGTTAAAAATGCTGATGCGTTTTTCGTTACAAGACTTGCATCGTATTTTATGTTGCATTTGCGAAAATATTTCCCAGTTGTCCAAGTCTTAAAGAATTGATAAATGAATCATTAACAATTTTTCTTCATCTTTGACGAAACATGCTGATTCGGCTATACATTTCATTGACGAAAACCCCATATAAAATTTCCACGAACGCAATACAGAAATGTGGAGATTTTTCGTGCATGAATATATTACAGTAGCGGCCGTGGCGTAGTGGGTAGAGTGTGTGGGTCATAGGCCAGAGAACCCAGGTTCGAATCCTCCATCTGACACAGAAAATTTTTTCAATGGAATTAATTTTTCTGTTCGGCCGTCACCTCTATGCAGACAATGACAAACCTCAGAGATTAAAAACTGCCATGGCCAAGGCTTCTTGAGAACATAAGCCGTTCGGAGTCGGCATAAAGCTTGTAGGTCTAGTTCTCGATCATTTGTGTTCAAACATTTCACAACACACACCACACAATTGGTCATAAGATTCTCGGTTAAAGTCCTTTCAAGGGCTGAAATTATCATTTTTTTTTTTCGAATATATTACTGAATCGTTGCGGAAGTTTCGTCAACAAGCAAGACAGAAATATGAAAAAATTGTATTCTTCTTTTTTCCCTTTTTATATATTTTTTGATTTTATTTTATGTTATTTTGGATTAGACTATTTGCTATTTGTAATCTTTGATACATCAGTCATGCAGTCCTGTTTTTAAAAATGCAGTTTTGATATATATTGTAACTTTTAACGAAAAAATTACCCCGAAATACAAGCCTTTGTAGGAGAAAAAATGAACGAACAAATCAGAAAATTTTTGACAAGAAACTTTGACTGGCAATCCTCCATTGTATTAGAGAAACACACGTACCGTGGATCTAACATAGGCTAGTATCCTTATCTTGTCACAGGCAATCATTGTATACGTCTGCGCTCAGCCAAGAATGACGCAACCCTACACAGAGAAAGCTAGACTTCGACAAGGTGCAATTGAAAAGAACAGCCAAGGCTTTCGCCACTCGGCTCTTACTCCTGTTTACAGGTAGCATTCTGCGATCGACAATATATACGCGCAGTGGGCACACATCCCCCACTCCATGCGTGTGACTGCTAAAGAGGTTATTGGCTACCACCGTGTCGCGATGCCACTGCAAAGAAAGACGCCGCCTATAAAGCCACCCTGCAGTCGTTTGTAACGCGTGGACCGATACAGAGAAAAGAAGAAGAAAAAGAAACATCTGAAAATTTTTCGAAATGATGAGACGCCTAACCGTTAGTTTTAGGATCCGGACCTCTTCCTGGAAAAATGATAACGGGAATCTAGTGACAGATATCCAGAGTACACTGACGTTATGGAGGGAATACTTCTCTAGTTTTCTGAACGGCAATGCTGACAACAATACCGTCAATATACAGTTTATCCCCGAAACCCCAATTACAGATGACAGCAGTGAGGTTCCTCTGTTCGACTATAATGAAGTCTTGAGAGCTTAAGCTTGGCTAAAGAACAGTAAAGCCGCGGAAGCTTCTGACCTACACGCTGAGCTCTTCAAATGCGGAGTGGAAACTCTTGTTAAATGCATAAAGGAGCTTCTATGCAAAATATGGTCGGAAGAATGCATTCCAAACGATTGGAACATCTGTGTTCTCTGCCCAATCCACAAGAAAGGCGCACCCACTATTTGTGCCAACTAACGTAAGGTCCTGTCGAGCGTATTATAAAAAAGACTGAAGCCCAACGTAAACCAACTGATTGGGCCTTATCAGTGTGGCTTCAGACCTGGAAAATCTACCATCAACCAGATATTTACGCTACGACAAATCTTGGGAAAGACTACAAAGCCGCCTTCGACAGTGCAATAAGAAATCACCTATACTCAACCATGTCTGAATTTGGTATACCTGCAAAATGAATCCGTCTATGCAGGATGACACTGAACAACAACTGCAGCGCAGTTAAAATCGGGAAGGGTCTCTCCACCCCATTTGTTACCAAACGAGGTTTCATACAAGGTGATTCCTTATCATGCCACTTTTTCAGTTTTATAATGGAGAAGATCATTCTACGAGTAGCATTTCAGCATTCTCCAAATTAGAAAATGAGTCTTGTCATATGGGTATTGCAGAGAACGCAGATAAAACGAAAAACCTGGTGTCAACAAACAAACAGTCGCAGCATCTAGGAACCCACGACACTATTGACAACACCTTCTTTCAGGTTGTGAAGGTACTTTGTCTACCTAGGATTCAGCATTAACTCCACCAACAACATCATTATACAGCACAAACCGGGGCAGTTCTGATGAAAAGACTCTAAGAGCCTTCGAGAAAAAAAGCCTTCGCAAGATCTACGGACCGATCTGAGTAAATTGCGAGTATCCAATAAGCTGCTACGATGGGCTGTATGAAAAAAATCGAGATCTATAAAAATTGAGTGACTTCATATGGCTAGGTTATGTTGAGCGGCAACGCTCCAGCAAAGAAAATGTTCGATTCGGTATCCGGTCAACGCAGAAGAGGACGACCGCACCTCCGTTGGAGAGTAACTTCCAACTCGTGCCAGCAAGAGCAGAACAGATATGGCTGGCGCAAATTCTTGACGACACCAAAACCGACATATACAGCCCTATTATGATAAAATTTCCCCCAGGATTGAAAAATGGAATTTTCATTTTTTAGACAGGGGATAATGTTTTTAAAGATTTTTTTTTCTTATGATCTGAAAAATTGGCAATTAATGCAAATACTTGTGTTTAAATTTTTCGAAAATTCCGTGAACATTGTTAAATATTTGAAAATCCCCTTTTTTAATTCCGTGCGAACGCACAATAGGGCTAATAGTCTATGTTCAATCCATAAACGGATTTTATTGCATCAATTAAAAATGATTTTTATTACCGGATTTTCCGAAAAATCTATAAATATTCATTCATAAAAGTTTTTTTTCTAGTCCGGAGTCCAGATTTTATGAGAACACTGCAAATGCCGTAACAACATTTTTAAAATTTTTACAGAAGAACCAGCAGGCGATATAAAATAAAAATATTTAGACTTAAAATCTTTTTTCAAATCTTTCTTGTTTATAAAATACCTATTTTGGATGTAAAAGTATAAAATTTTTAAACGAGATGTAGTTTCATCAAATGCATCATAGTCGATCAAAATTTAAATTTTGAATATTTTTGTTGTAACGCCTTTTTGGATTTTAGATGATGATATATGTAAGTTGACAAATTCGTTTTTTATTAAGGAAATCCTTTTCTTCTTAGCAAAATTCTTCTGAAATAATACACAAATGTTCAACTTTTTTAAGTGTATTTATTTGAAATACTGCAATAAAATGTGACTAAAAAAAATGAAAAAAATATTTCATTAAACTTAATAGATTGTTTTGTGAAATCTATATTTGAAACAATCCTATATTTTTGAACAGCATAAAATTGGGTATTATTATAATTAAATACTTTGAATAAAGGATGTCTATATGAAAAAATGTCCTGCAAACATTTTCTGTCGCCTCAGAATCGCCAGAGAATCGCATGGAAGGTGAGACAATCGCCGGCGAGCTCATTTGAGAGTCATCCGGGTATCGCCGACTGTAAGCTGCTGAAGCCATAAAAGTGATTCATCGGGAAGATTCGTAAACTGAGAGGGGCCTTAAGCGATTCACTTGGAAGAGTCGCAAACAAATCGCCAAGAGAAGTCCTTAAAGGGGTCGAACGATTCGACAAAACGGGTCCTCAGCGATATGTTGCAAGCATCGTTGTTGAAAGTTAAAATTTTATTTTTTAATAGTTTAAGTAAAAGTATATTATTAACATATATTTCAGAAAATGAACATATTTTAGACATTTAAGAGAAAAAACTATTAATATTTTAAACGTTTCAATTCAAACCCAACAATTCAAGTTGAAAGTTTTTTAAAATAAGATTAAAAAATGTTTCTTTGATCGCGCATTAATCGCTTGGGCGATTGATTGCCCGAATGAGCGAAAGACGCTTTTTCAAATTTTTCAAGAATCACGCATTCATCGCTTTGACTATCGAAATCCGATCCATCTTCCAACGATCGACGGAATAAGCGAAGGAAGATTTTGAGAATTTTTCTTAAATCGCTCATTCATCGCTTGAACGATCGAAAAGCGATCGTCTTCCAAATGTTTGCAGGGTGGGGGCGAAAAATTGATAAAAATTATACATTCAAAAAATTTGTGTAGGTATTGAATTTAACATTAAAATTTTGATTTCAAATTTATTTTTCGCGTGCATGCGAAATACATGTAGATACATTATATATATATTAAATGTACATTTTTTTAGCTAAAACACACTCATTTTAAATCATTCATTAAATATTTAATTGCAAGCAATATACAGTTATTAAAAAATAGTTTAACGAGTACTTTTAAAATTGACAAAAATGTATTTCAATGTATCTAATACTTGCTTTTCTTTTTTATATTTAACAATATCTCTTAAAGTGTCAAATATTTTAAAATTTTAATTAATTTTTTGGTTATAGCGATTTTTGATTATGTGATACATTTATCATTAACATCATAAAGTAGTTGTCTCATAATTTATTGTTTTGAGTTTTTTTTTTTTAAATATATGCCTTAAAGTACTTGAAGTATTTGTATTGCTATAGTTTTGCGAAGTTCCAAATAGTTTGAGTAAAATTTCTTCTACGATACTGTTAAATAGTTTTGATTGTAAACTAATAAGAGTGACTTAGGATTTATAGCACTAAAAAAATATATATAGCATCTACAACAGCTTTGTTTAAAGTTAGTTACAAACTATTTAGTTCAAGTTTAAAGTAAGAGCTAAGAACAGTTCATGATAAGTTGAACTAATATTTGAAGTATTTTTGTAAAGAGTCTAGATTCAAAGATTACGTATGCCACAATTTTCGAAAATGACAGACCAAAGGACAATTCCCTTTTATTTTACCATCATTATAAAGAAACACAGATACGTATCAGACGTTGTTTTTTTTATGGTGGATAGATGGATGGATTTTATTTAAGTTTAAAGTTTTTTTTTTTTGGAATAAATATGCTCCGCTAAAGTTAAACATCTCACTTCGCATTAAGCTTGTATCTAAATTAACACTAAGCTACAGCAACAAAATGCTACTTTATTGTTTAAAGTTAATTTTACAACTTAACTGCTATGACTAGGTGTGGTTTTTCTCTTTTTTGGTTATACATATTTTATAGTAACTGGTCACTGGAACTAACATCGATAGCTGTTAGCTGCTCAGTGAAACAACTTTATGTTTTATTTAGGTTAATACAGTGGGCTCGAACAGAACCAACTGCTTCACCTTCAATAGATCACAATTTTTGACATTGACTTAAATCAAGTATTGCAGAAGAGATTATGATGAGTGGGTTCTTAGAATAGATAGCTTTAAGTTTTTGTCTATATATATTTGCTATTTTAAGGTTTGGTAAACATTAACTTGTGTGCATAAAGTAAGCTTCGTCATTTTTAATTTATTATTAAAAAGAAAGATTGTGCTACAATGTGCCCATTGTGTGCTAGCATGGCCGTAATGATATATATTTTTTTTAATTGCGTTTTTTTTTTAAGTGCAGTGTAGCACCATCATTAATTTTTGTTAAGAAATTGAAAATTGTGCTGGGATGTGCTTAAGTTATGCTGAAAAATGCCGCAAATAGGCTCAAAACATACACATATTTTGTTAACAACTGTAGTGTTATTTTATATTAACTTGTTGAAAGATCAACTCAAAAGTATATCAAAAACTATTGTGTTATTAGATCTATAAAAATCAGGGACCGAAAATAATGTTTATTCCATATTTCACAGCAGAAAAAGTTGGGCAATTTTAACCCATAAAAATATGCGTTATGAAAAACTTTTATTTTCAAGAAAAATTTTTTTTTGTTGGTTGTCGCATAACTTTTATTTTTGAGGAATAAATTTTTAGGTTGTCTATTAACAGTTATTTTGTTAAATGAAATTTTTCGGTTATTAGTGTCGAAAATCATGAAAAAGTTGACATTTTGTTTTGGGTTAAACTCACACGATATGGGGGGTGCATGCGCTGGCAGAATTAGAGGATCGCTGATTTAGAATTTGAAAAATTTTTTGACACTAGGATGTACCCTGAAAGTGTTTTTGTTTACTATATTTTGCACATGGCACATGCACATGCACATTAGACATTAGACATTAGACAGTCGCTGATTTCGAATTTGAAGTTAGAATTGCATACATTTCATAGTGACACTAGGGTGGAGCTTGAAAATGGTTTTTTGCTTTACACATTTTGTACATGCGGTGGCAGAATAAGACAGTCACTGATTTTAAATTTGATGTTAACATTCCAAAAATTTTTTGACGCTAGGTGGACCTCGAAAATGTTTTGTTTTTTAAACATTTTGTACATGTGCTGGCAGAACTAGAGGGTCGCTGATTTAGAACCCGACGTTAGAATCTTAAAAATTGTATGTGACACTAGGGTGGGCCTGGAAATGTGTTTTTGTTTTATATCAAATTTAACAACAAATTAAAAATCACCGACTTTTCAGGGTCCACCCTAGTGTCACTATAAAATTTATAAAATTCTAACATCAAATTCAAAATCAGCTTCTCTCTCATCCTGCCACCGCATGTACAAAGTGTGTAAGACAAAAAAAATTTTCAGGTTTCACCCTAGTGATACATAAAATTTTTAAAATTCCAACATCAGACTGTAAATCAGCGACCCTCTAATTCTGCCAGCGCATGTACAAAATGTTTAAAAAACAAAACATTTTCGGACTAGGGTGGACTAGTGTCAAAAAGTTTTTGAAATTTGAACATCAAATTCAAAATCAGCGACTCTCTAATTCTGCCACCTCATGTACAAAATGTGTAAAACAAAAAAAATATTTTCAGGTTCCTCCTTAGTGTCCCAAAAACTTTATAAAATTCTAACATGAAATTCGAAATCAGCGACTGTCTAATACTGCCCTTTGATAAATGAAGTAAACAAAAACATTTTCAAGGTACACCCAAGGTCAAAAAAATGTTCAAATTCTAAATCAGTGATCTTCAAATTCTGCCAGCGGATGTAAAAAACCAAATAAATTGTTAAAAAATAACAGTTTTTTATTACGAAAATGCATTTTAACCGATTTTAATCATTACTTTTAACCAATTCCAAAAAAGTTGCGTAACACTTATGTCGCTGATAAAAATACATGCTAAGTAATGTTTTGTTCTTGAGCCCAATTGCTTATGATGAATTGTGTTATGACTTTAAATAACTCAATGCGGGGAAAGTGCTTAAGACTTACACTCTATAATTACACTTGCAGAATGTTCAAAAATCTGAATTTGCTTAGATTTGTAGCACAACTTGAGCACAACACAGCACACACACCCCGCCTCAAGTGGCCAAAAGGTTCACTGCTGTGACGACAAAATTGGCAAATGTAAATCGTTTTTCATCACTTCGATATAAAAACTTCGTTAAAAGTAAAATAGTAGCTGCTTTGCTGCCCCAGTTAATATGCATTTAACTAAATACATTTATAACTCCACGCGCACTTCCCTGTAGGAAAATCAACTAATTTTAAAGTAGCTGAAAAAGTAGTTTTTTGTCAACCACAACTAGTTGAAATTCTGACTTTTTTCCATAGAACGAACTAACATATTTCGTATGGTGATGTCCGCTACTTAAGTCAGTTGACTTTCGTCTGCATATATTTTGAACTACTTGTTTAATTAGTTATATTTAAATTATTTTTTAACTACTTTAAAACAAATCAATTGAAAACAAGTTAATATTTCACTTACTAAGGATGAATATAAAAGCACAAAAATTTTAAATTTCTGTACATCAAAGAGATAATTTATTTGGCTGTGTATATATTAAAAATATATACATAAATTCATTACGTGAATGCAGTTTACGGAAGCAGTTTCCAAAAACGGGCACGCCACCGCCTGGGTACATGAGCGAAGGTGCCGATACAATTGATCGGAATTGTGTGGATACTGCGCCTGTTATTTAACACAAGACAGCATTTTGATGCTTCATTTCAAAATATGAGGTAAACCATCAATTATGGTCGATGGACACACCGATATTTTGCTTAGTGCTTATTTTAAGTGTCAATCGCAATGAAGTGATGGAGCAGACTCGACGCTACGTAGGGAAAGGCGTGCGTCTTTACTACTGAAGTGAAGAGGTGTTGGCTGAATGGCTAAGCAATGCATCAATTTCCGCACAAAGTCCAAATTCTCCAATGTTTGCTAAACACTACCAGTTTGTAATTTGAATATCTTAAATAATAAAGAACTTTTAATCGTTTCACAGGGTTTTGAGGCAGTCTATCAGTTTTAAAGTGTGTTTACCACGTCTGTCAATGTCGTAAATAAAAAATATGTCTTTTTGAAACAAAATGTTAGTGAAGCCTAAAGTTAATAATATTTGATGAAAAAAACATGGTTAAATACATATAAACTTGTAATCTAAAAAAAATGTGCAATTAAAACATGTCAAAATCAGAGTAGTTGCTGCCTTAATATAATTCAAAGTAGTTTATCAACCACTAGTTTTTAAGTAGTATCTTAATTACTTCATAAATAATGCAATAAAAACTTTTGAGAATTGAAGTGGATGCCGCCTTAATATAATTCAAAGTTGTTCATATACTAGTTTATTTAAAATTAGTTTTTTAATTAGTTGTTTTTAAAAACAAGTTAGTTTGTTCCTATAGGGTACATACTGATATATTAACTCTGTCACTCCGTTTGAAATGCCCATAAGGGAGCGTGGCAGGTAGAGAAAAGTATACATATATATTCTTGAGCAGCATTAACATCTAAGTCACTTTAGCCTTGTTTGTCTATCTGTATGTCCGTCTGTCTGCTTGTCTGTCCTTCTGTATGTCTGTGATCACGATTATAGCCGTAATTTTTGAACAACCGTAATGAAATTTAGAGGTCGGCCGAAACCCGATCACGGGTTGTTATGATCACCTAAGTAAGAAAGTAACGCAATTCAGTTAATAAGAATCTATTTTAAAAATAAAGATCAAAATCAAAAGTGAGCCAAATCGAATGAAAACCACGCCTAGCTCCCATACAAAGCAAGACTGTTAATAGCTCTCTTTTTGTGAGCGCGCTCAGTTTTTTAGAAAAAGTGATTTTTGGAACGGCATTGTGAAAGCTTTGGGCAGAGAAACAGCACTTTTATGGCAACAAAAGTTATGTCTCGCGAGCAAATGCATTTACAGCAATGGATAAAATAGTTGAAAATTATTTTTCTATTGATTCTAGTGATGAATTGATCAGAATATAAATTTTTTAATTGAGGAATTAAAGATGAAATATGAAGCAAAAGAAGTATCAAAGACGTTAAAAGTTCATGTTATATTGGAGCACATCGAGCAAATCGAATGAATCAATGATTCAATTTTCAGGTAAAAAATTAATTATACATAATGACCTATTAATATTAAATATCAAAGCTTATGTGTGAAATATCATGTCAATATTTTAAAATATTTTTTTTGACATATTGAAGGACAGACAGACGGACATGCAGACAGACGGACATGGCTAAAGCGACTTAGGTGTTGATGCTGATCAAGAATATATATACTTTACTATACTTTCCACGCCTTCTTATGGGCGTTACAAACTGAATGACAAAGTTTATATATCAGTATGTAGTGCGTGTGGGGGTATAAATGTATTTGTCCAATAACTCGGGCAGCGAAGCAGCTACGTTTTTAATTTCAACGAAACTTTCATATCGAAGTGATGAAGAATCGATGCACATTTGCCGATTTTGCCGATTTGCCGAACACAAATTGAGCACATTGTTACACATATTATTATTAGAGCAATAATCTAATAATAGTAAAGCTAACTCCATGCCCATTTTTTACTTTAGTTAAAGCTGCACTTAAGTAAATATATTTTTTGAAGTTTCTATCATATTTTGATCATCAGGGAAAAAAAATTAATTTGATTTCAGTTGAACTTTAGGTGTTATTAATCCAATTAGATATCGGTCAGCCCTCCGTCGGTACTTTTGCTTTGGCTTTGGCCAGCAACGGCGGAAGTCACCATATTCTAATTGGACGGCTTTCGTCATAAAAGCGCACACAGCTTGGAGCGTTTCTTAGACTTTTCAGTGCCCGTCGATGAAGTCGAAGATGATGCAGACATATGGCCAGTACCTTGTAATTGCGTCATCATGTTCTGTGACGGACTCGTCGGGCTCTTGTCATCCAAGTCTTCACTTGCATGCGATTCTAAAAGTTTGAGCGAAGTTTTGGGCTTAACGCCGTCCATGCTATTGTATAGCGTTTTAGTTAGTTTCGAGCGCACCGCTTTGCCGAGAGCTCCAGTTTTTTTCATGCTCAAACGCGAGATGCCGCGATGATGTTCCGGTGTTGCATCTTCGCCATGTTGTGGGTGACAGTTGAGCGTTGTCACAGTGAATTCAATATCTTTTATTTCCTCATCTTCACGACAGTCTGTAGACAATTATAAATTATTTCATATATATTACAAAAATGCAAAAGAAAAAAAATTTATTTTCAACTTACCTGCAAACTCCTCCACCGGCTTGTCTATTGTATCATGATCAATCCAAGTCAAGCCCATCTCTACTTTTTCCGCTAAATCCTGCCAGTTGCGTCTGTTCTCCATAGTGCCCTCATACAGCGGCGTTATCCAAGGGAATGTGTCACAAAGCACGCGGTAGAGTGGACTACAAATGACATCAATGAAGCCCACCTGCATTTTGGGCAGTTCGTCCTTGCGCTCTCTATGAGAAAATTCACAATAAAATCAACAATAAAAAATATCTAGAGCGATACTGCTTACCTGTCCATCATTGCTACCGGTTGCGTATTGAGTTGCAGTTTCTCTAAATCCCCCTGGTCAAAGAACTCATCGGCCACTAATTTGGCTACACGATGTTGCACTTCCCAAGGTTTTGCTATGGCGCTGACATCACATGCTGTCATCATCATGCCGCAAAGCACTGTGTGAATGTGTCCCAAAGATATATTATTATATTTATATCTTTTTATTTTTAACTATCGCCAACTTACATTCTTTCTTCTCTTCACTCTGCCAGTCAAATTCACCATTTTCGACTAAATCCAAAAAGGCATTTCGCTTTTTAAAGTACATGGCCAGATCGGTGGAGAGTATAGCATTCTCAACTGTCTTCATAACCAAACGATAGTCTTCCGGCGAAAGTGCCTGTATTGAAAAGGTGATAGATATATGTATGTATATATCCTTAAGATCAGAGGGTATACTTTTTAAAATGTGTTTTAAATAAAATTAAACATTTATAACGGGTGGAAATAAAATATTTATTAAGAGTGTTTTTAAACCAGTACTAACTTCAGACAGTTATATCTGTCAAATCAATCGCTTAATTGCCAACTATCAGCGTAATTTTTATGGCTTCAACCACGTTACCAAAATTTATAAATTTGGTTACAAAATTATAGTTCTAACACCCGATATAATCGACCGCCTGAGACCGTTATTCGTCGTATTTGTGACCGTTTAGCACAACATATTTTCTTTGCAAGATAAGTGGCAATGAGATGTATAGGAAGATTACGTATTAAAGAGAATATTGTATCTCTTCAGGAGTGTTAAGGCATATTCAAATTTATCGGTTCGACGTCGTTTACAACAGTTTGGTCTTTGTCCGTCGACTTTATGGAAAATTTTACGCAAAGATCTTGTTTTGAAGGCTTACAAGATTCAGCTAGTGCAGGAATTGAAGTTGAATAAGCATCGTTTGCTTCGAAATTCAAGTGGTATTGGATCCACAGCTTTATCGAAAAATTTTTTTCTGCGATGAGGCTCTTTTTTAGCTCACTGGGTATGGTATAAACTGGGAGCAGGTTTCCATCTAGAGCTCGAAGAACACGGCGATGTTCCTGATTTTTTTTTCATAGAAGGAAGTAAATGAATGCCTTGAGTTTTTTGGCAGTTATTTATTGATTTCTAGTCTCTAGGAAAATATTTGCTTTGGTGAATAAAAGTGTAATGTGAAGTGTCATTCTGACCGTCCCGGAATTTAGCCCTAT
This sequence comes from Coremacera marginata, assembly GCA_914767935.1. Taxonomy (NCBI): domain Eukaryota; kingdom Metazoa; phylum Arthropoda; class Insecta; order Diptera; family Sciomyzidae; genus Coremacera; species Coremacera marginata. The sequence goes on along the minus strand of OU612043.1, from coordinate 201,700,237 downwards.
GTGGGTAAGGTTCAGGGTCCTCTCGCACTTGCTACTTTCTGCTACGTTTATTTAGGTCCGAACTTAGGGAGGGAGCCTACTTTTAACAAACTAGACTCTCGCTCTGATTCGATATCGCACATTTTGGGGTTGTTCCCTGATAGTGAAATAGTTGTAGCTGGCAATTTCAATGTTCACACCTCGGCTTGGTTATGTCACTCGGACCAAAGAAAACCTGAAGGGCAATATGTTGAGCTTTTTGCTGAGTCGAACCAATTGATACAACTAGTGAAGGAACCAACTTTCTTCCAAGAAGTGATCTGCATAGTCATAACATCTGACTTCGTAGCATATAAAATATGATGCGAGTGCCAACGCACCTCTTGGTGATTCGGACCATTGAATCAACTCCGCTGTTTTTCCATATTCTAACCTTCGCACCTCTGCGCTTGAAGTCCCGAAAAGGACTGCATGGTTTTATGGAAAAGCAAATTGGACTGCGCCAAATAATTTTTATCGCAACTTCAATTGGAAATTATGTTTCGCTGACTGAAATGTGAATGCCGCGGCTGTTATGGTACAAGAAATTATATTATTGGGTATGCGGTCTTTCATCCCCAATAAGATTAGAAGCATTAAACCAAAATACCACCCATGATTTAATGAGACTTGAAGGATTGCAGTTAGGTACAAAGAGGAAGTCTTTCAGAATTCACGCTTTGATAATAATGCCGATACGAAAAGACTTAGCATTGAGGCTAGAAATCGATGTAAAGCAATTTTAAAACGCGAATTTGAGTCTTCACAAAACTTGTATCAGAGCACAGGTCTTTCTCGGCCCCAAAGGGAGCAAAAACTTTTGAGCAAACGCCAAAGTTATAAAGAGTGTAATTAACTTCAACTACATAAACTGTCTGGCGCACAACGAATTGAGTTTGGTTTTCGTAGAGCCTGCGTTACTGGTGACCTTATGGCGTTCTTTGCTGAAAAATGGGAACAATGCGTTCACTTATTCGGTGAGAGCAGGATTGTTGCTCTTGATATTTCAAAGGCGTTTGACTGAGTGTGTTATAAAGCGTTTGTGTCAAAACTAATTGCATATGGTGTCAGTAGTAGCTTTGCTCGGTGGACCACGTGCTTCCTTAATAACCGAACGATCCATGTTGTAGTCGACGGCATATCATTGAGAGAGCACTCCATTAACGTAGGACTACCGCAGGGCTCAGTCTTATCGCCAACTTTGTTTATGGTTTTTATCAACGACCTTCTGTAGTTGACTCACAACCCAATTCATTCGTTTGCAGATGATAGCGGCATTTGTTATTCATATTCATTCAAAAAACGAATGAACTCTTTTGAGATTGAGTGGAAGAGGCAACGTATGAATGACACACTCTATAATGTCTTGAATAAAATCTTCGAGTGGGGTCTTGCTAATAGAGTAAAATTTAATGCTAGCAGGACCCAGCGTTGTCTGTTAACCCACAAACGAAGCAATTGCCCCTTAGCTCCCCTCTATATGAACGGTGCAGATCTTTAAGAGTCAGATGCTCGTGACGTTCTGGGCATATCAATACAATCGAATTTGAATTGATATCGAATTGATATGTCAAAATGAGCACTCAAGCGCCTTGGTTTTTTTATAACGGTGCAGAAATACTTCATCCCATCTGATCTCCGTTTGATCTCTACCTCATATATTAGGCCGAAAATGGAGTAAAATTCGCACATTTGGGCAGTGGGCTTCAATATCATATTTCGAGCTTCTGGACCGGATTCAACGATATATTTGATAGGGGATGAAAATATTTCATCTTCTCTTAACTCCTTGGGCATCGTCGCAATGTTGGTTGCCTAAGCCTTCTGTACAGGTGTCACCACTAGAAGTGATCAAGGGAGAAACATGGTCTGACGCCGCCAGCTAGTGTGTTTCCTAGGTCCACTCGGGCAGCACTCCAAGCTCATTCCTATACCATTGCCTCTTTGCCCAATAGAACATCGCATTAACGAGATGATGCGTTCTTCAGTCGCTAAGTAAAATTGTGGAACAATATCCCCGCGAGCGTGTTTTCTGGTAGTTTCAATCTGTGTAAATTTAAATCGAATCTTCAACGATACTACTCCATATTTCCACCCTCCAACTAACTATCACCCGTTTTCCGAATCAACACAATGCTTTCGCATTTATGGGGGGCATCCCCTGAGTGTTAGTTAAATCAAAAAAAAAAACAAGTAAGGATGGAGCTTCGGCCGAAGCTAAATTCGTACCGAAGCTTAAATACCCCCTCCCCCCCGGGCATTTTGAAATATATTCGAAATCTTTAGCCACGACGAAAGTTTTCCTATTTTGATGACGTCACTTTGTATGGGAGGTAAGTTTTGATCCGTTTTGCCGAATATCATAGAGATGCTTCATATTATATATCAAATTAATATGGACATTTTTAAGTTATTTCTTTGATTTTTGTGGATTTTTAAGACATTTTACGTTTGAAATAAAGCCACTTTGAAGATTTTCTTTCAAGAGATTTCTTCAATTTGAGCAGATTTTTAAGAGAGTTTACTTTTAAAATAAAAAATTTGATTTTTCATATAATTTGTATTAATCCCAAATAAAGTTCTTGTTGCCACGGGTGCGTTTTCGTACCCTGCTGCCCTAGGTGAACGGAAAAGCGGAAAACATTTTTGGACATTTTAGACCGATTTTTGGAAACCTACAAATTAGCCATAATAAGGGTTTCGCCAGGAAACTTTTTTTTTTGTCTTGGTCAGAAATGGGCCAACCAATATTTTTTACTTTTTTACTGTAAGGAGGATACTTTCGGAACTGTCGCTGTAAAAGAGATATGTGCCGGGTGGATATATGCGAAATAAAACCTTAAACTGTCTTGGATAAAACATGATAACTTTACCTGAAAGATGTTATTGCCCTCTGAATTCAAGATCATGACACACTGATCAAAATGATGATGTTCCATTGTGCTGGTCGTGTATAAAATTGCCAACGGCGACTCAGTTTTTGTTTGAAACGCATTATTTGTGCCACGATGATCCAAATCATGACATAGGCACGCTACCAATAAGCCAAGAATCTCCAAATCAGCCATAAAACGTTCCATTTTGCCAGTCTTCAACATTGCAAACATGGTCTGAGCAACATTCAGAGCATGACGCCAGTTGTGATACTTGACGGGACGGTAATTTTTACGTACGCTGAGTACCCAACGGCAAAGAACCTGAAAATTAAGCAAAAGGATTACCATTCACTAAGTTGTAAATTCTGTTTACACATCTCTTTCACTTACGTCGTATGGTATGTGGAATTGTGAGACCAAATTGCACTGCATAAACATGCGTAACACTGCGCGACATGTATCATCATCATTAAGATCAAAGTCTAGAATAAAAAAGTTTCAGATATGTTTTAAGTGTTATGTTTCTTTATTTTGCCTCACCAATAAATTTGAAACTATACAAATTATAACGTTCGGCCGATTCTACAACATCCTGTGTTAATTTTTCAGTTTGATCCTGACTTGCAGTTGCATGATATGACAAACATTCCAATGCCACCTTCTGCTTGGCCATCAATTTGCAAGCATTCTCATACATCTGAGTATTGTGTATACCGAGGCCACAAAAGATAGCGAAAGCCTCGAATATGGATGCATCCGAATCGCTAAAAGGTTGACCTTTGCTCTGAAATTTTGAATGAGAGATTAAATAAAACTCATTCGATTGCGAGATTTCGTCCTTTAGAATAAATAACTCACTTTGTTTATAAGTTGCGCTACGCCAATCACCGTCTTCTGTGCATTCACTATCGGCATGCAGAGTATCGCTTTCGTACAATCAATTTCATTTTTGGCTTGTATCTGATTGTGTTCTCGCACCCAATCGCGTACATCTGCAATATTAACCGTTTGTCCGGTTCTGGCGACAAATTCTGCAATTTGAGCTAACGTCGAGTTTGACAAATCGTTGACGGAGGGACGTGATATGTTCGCCGACTGATTTGCAGCGCCCAGCTCAAAGAGGACAGTAAAACGTGTGCGCATTTTTTGCTTGGATTGAAAAAAAAAATTGGTATATATTAATATAAATTTCCTTGAAATATATTATATGAAGACCTTTTATCAAAACTGAACAATGTAAAGGAGACTTAAAATGTTTTGAACTTTCAGACTGGCGAATTAATTGGTTCTGTAGAATTAGTGTATAAGCTAGGGAATGATAACACGACTCCATAAAATGGGGCTTCAAGAGATTGCATAACATTTCTTATGTATTTTGATTCGCTTATTCCAAAAAACGCAACTATTCAAAAAATTGATAGATCCGTTTTCGAAACAAACGGTTTTTTAAAAATATTTTTTTTAATTAATAATACCGAATTTTATGAAATGTAGAGATAAAAGCTGTTTTAGTACAGACAAATTAGTCAATGCAATCAAATGCTAGATAAGTTTTTTAAAAAGGCGCGAAAACTAAATTTGCAATTATCTTGAAAACGACTTCGTCGATAGTTACAATTTTGGAATTAACGGACCATACCTAAGAAAAAGTAATCAGAACCCTTGGAGCAAAACCACTGTTGTAAACATTGTAATGTGAAAGGTAGTAGATGTCAATTGCATGTCTTCTTATGACATGTTTATAATAAAATTGCCAGTTGAGTGCAAGGAATGTAACTAGATTGAAGTGGAACTAGTGTTGGTTACCTAGGGCTAGCAAAATATCTAGTTCAGCACTAGTGTCATTAACTGCAGGATTACTGCATTGTTTGTTTTAAATTTGTTTTATTTTAATATTTGTTACAGGCCCGTAGCCAAGGGAGACATTTTGAGTGCTCAAATCCCCCTCCCCCCCTTTGGGTCTAGATAGTATAAAATATAAAATATTATCATTAATATGACATTTTTTATATGCGCATACTTAATTCGCCTACGTTTCTCTTCAGTAACAGTATAAACTGCAACAGGAACACGCTTAAGATATCGAATAAAGTTCGATAAATTCAGTTGAATCTTGTCCATCACCAGCGATTTAAGAATCAATTGCGTTGGAAAGCATTAAATGAAAGTGAGGAAAAAATTTACCTTTTACAATTGTTTCAATTGTGGTTTTCTAAAATTTAAACCATTTGTGTTAAGTGTTTTCTATTGATTATTTTATTGTACCAAAATACTAAAACGATTCTACTTAATTAGCTGCAGAAATCGCCATTAAAAAAGGCCAGAAAGGAGGAAAGTAAATCTTTGTTTTTAAGAAATTTTTTCTTTTATCGATTTTCGTCCTTATTATGGAATATCGACTCTTTGATATTCTTTAATACTTTGAACCAATGTTACAATATTAAATACGAGTAATTATAAAAAGAGGATGACACCGCTGAAGTCGACGCGACATTAGAACTACTTTGCTGATGTACCAACCGAATGCAGCCCTGCCAGAATGGTGTAGTGGTCAATGTGTGCGGTGTCCATTTTATATTATAATTATTTGATGGTTACAATTTTAGCTTAATCGTAATAATGTAATATTGTATTTCGTTTGCATTTTAGAATGCGTTCAAGAATCTTTAAAACCTGAAAAGTGTCCAGAACTGCTTAGTAACCGGCAGTTGCAGGAGGTGGTAGTATTGACAGTAATGTTAAAAGCGGTCGTATACGTAGTGTTATTAAGAATATTTCACTTTTTATGTTAATAATTCTAAATTTGTGCGATTTGCGCGCATGATTGTAGAAGTTGTTCCAGAAACAGAAATTTCATTTGATACATCGGAACTGAATTCGGCTTCGGCAGTACATAAAGGTGCAAGTAACGATATTTGCAATTTCTTTTCATTTCAAGTTTTTAAAACATTTAAAATACACCTCCCCCCCCCCCCCCCCAACTTATAATTTTCCTGTCAGTGGTTCGCGTTATCTACGAAGTTTTGCGTTTTTTTCAGCACCGACGCGGGATCTCAAGCTCTTGGGACAACAAAAATTTTGAAAAATAAAATTTTTAAACCTTTTGAATGTTGTCGAAAAAGTCAATTAAATTTAAAAATTTTGCTAAGTGATCTGTTAAAGTTTAGGAGTTGGTTACGGCTTTATTTATAAGAAAATGTTAGTCTTCTTATCGTGGTAATTTTTCTAGCAGTTAACAAGTAGCTTATAGTTCAACCTTGCTTTACACAAAATATTAACCCGATAGCCGCTTACTAAGACGCTTTCGAAAATATCGTTTGAAAGGAATTTGCATTGGTGGTCCCATTTCTAATGGTGTGGAAAATTTTTACAAAATTACTGTTTATATCACTTTCATTGGTGCAAGAATTTACAAAATGGAAGTACTATTTACAAAGCACATCTTGCTTTTGTCATCGTTCAACTTTGATGACATCCGAAAATGAGGAACGATTAAAATTTTAATTAAACAATATGCAAGAATTTTACCTTGCTCTGTTATCACAACCATAGGAATAAATTAAATCAGAATTTAGCAGCGGATGCTGGTGCAAATATTGGGAAAGTGTGGTGATAGGTGAAGGAGTGCAATTTTGAAATATATATGTATTGCTAGAATTGGCAAAAAAAAAAAAAGAAAAGACTTAATACAAACATATAAAACTAAATAAAAGTGAGTTTTATTAAAAATTCATTAAAGTTTTATACTAAATTCCTTTGATTCATCTATATCAAAAAATATCGAGATACCCCCTAGGGTAAATCCTGACTACGGGCCAGATTTGTTATACTATTTATTTTGTTTTTTGGTTTGTTTTCTGTAGTTAAGATATAAATGAATTTAGAACTAATTTTTAGTTTTTAAGACCAGCTTCTTATTCCTACACAGTGAACTAAAATTGCCGTTTTCAAATTTATGAACCTTTTCGAGTAGAGTCTTTAATTTTCTGCTTTTATAAATGAACCCTTTTTGTATCATTCGTCGGACTAAATTGCCTCTCAAAAATGAACCTAATTTTGTTCGAAAATGAGTTAAAAAATTAACTATTTTGATAATGATATTTCAAAGGAGGAAAGTCGTGATTGTTTTCCATTTTAACAAACTTTCAAATTATGTGTGAAATATCAAAATAGTTGAGTTATTAATTGGGTAAGTTATTTGATTGCTTTTATGCATGGAATGTTGTTGTGGTTGAAATGACCTGGAAAGTCTGAAATGTTGTGACAGACTTGTTGATAGAAGAAAAGGGATTTCCCCTTTTAAAAAGGGATAGAGTTTTCATATTTGTAGCAGTACATCCACCTCCCTTCTTATGGCGAGTATCAATTCGCACTGGTGAAAAAGTTCATATGGCGTTTGTATGAAGGTTGACGTTTTTTCTTACTACTATAAAAATATTAACAAAGGTGTAAATTCTTCCTTTTACAACTCATTTTAGCAAATATAAAAGGAAACACGAAAAATGGTTTCTCTATGAGAAATTGTTTTCAACTCATTTGATAAAAATATTGTTCTCGTTTGAGCTTATTTAAGAATGCAAAAAAGAAACATTTACGATTCATTTCTGAACTCATTTATAAACAGAAAATGGTTCATTTACGAGGAAATTTTACCTAACGAAATAATAAAAAAAAAAAATAAAAAAAAAAAAAAAAAAAAATATGATTGTTTTTCGACTCAAAATAAGTTTTTTAAGAAATTCGCAAAAGTAGTACAATTTTTATTTATGGGAAAAGTTTTCTCGAATTTAATCATCTAAACCAAGAATTTTCAAGCGACAATAAAAAATTAAAAAAAAAATTCTACATAAGAACGTTCGCAAAACTCTCACCTTCCGCTAAACCTTCGCTTATGGTTCAGTGGGTAATTACTTTGTTGTAGTATAAAATAAACTGTGCTTATTGTAGTCATTATTATTGAAATAAATTGAATTGCAATTTTGTTGAATTGAATTGAATTGAAAATTTTTTAAATTTTGAGTAAATTATTTTTTTTGGTCCAAGCTAAAAAGTTCCAGACATTTAAGCTGCTCAAGGCACAAGTGGTGTAAGTCCATTTTTTAAGGAAATTGAGTGAAGTACATAGATGTAAAGAGGAATCTGTAATCTAAAATTGAATCCGGGTTAGAAACTCCTAGCTTACGTAATCTCTGAATGAAATGCAATACTTAGTTATTGTTCTGACAAACTATATCATTTTTTCAGAGCACTTGTGGCGTAAGTCCATTAAGGGGTTATACGACATTGGCAGTTTTTTGAAATCGAATAATTTTGTATTTTAGTAAATATTCTTAAGATTCTAAGAAAAAAAATTTCATGCAAAAATTCCTACGGGTTCAAAAGTTACAGCCAGATTAGTGAGAGCGCATTTTTAATTTTTGCGCTACCTACATACGACTGGATATACTTGTTTTACTTGCTACCTGACTTTTGGTGGTTGTTATTTCATACCTACTTGAAGGGTGAAGGGTGAAGCCCGAATTGCTAAACGATTGCAAAAAACTATAAGAAACAGCACAACACAAGATAACGAAGGCATACAGTACGAAGCAGGCATGGCAGATTGAAGGTAACCTTTTTTTCTTTGTTCACAAACTTTGAACGCGTTTATCTCGAAACCATGTTTATCGTACTGGTTGCGGCACTAGCGGGTTCATTTTTTGACGAAATTTTTTTTTTTTTTGTATTTTTTTTAAACTTGATTCGGTATCGTATGACACGAGCTTTTTTTAAAATTTTTTTTTCGATTTTTTATGAATTTTTAAAGTCAATATTTTTTTCGATAAAACACACTTTCAAATTTGAAACATCACCAAAAATTGAAAAAAAAAATTAAAAAAAAAGCTCGTGTCATACGATAACCCATTTTGTTAAGATTTAAAAAAGTCATTTTTTTTCCAGATCGGACAATTTTTGCAACTCCCAGCGCTGCAACTACGAGGCCCCGTTTTTTTCTCTGCCACCAGTTTGGAGCTCTATAAAACCATGTTGGAGTGAAAAATTAATTTTTTTCTTGTAATTTGTTCAATTCTCTACAATAATAATAAAAATTTTGGAAAAATGTTTGTTTTTGACTGAGTTATGAATTTTTAAAAAAAGGTCTGTTTTCTCTGACGCGAATGTCTTGTCCCACCTTAATTTTATATCTCCCTTAATAATGAAGATAATCAATAGATAATAATTCCTCATCAAAACATTCTTAAAACTATCTCACATTAGATTTCTACAGCGGAAATGAGAATTTCAAAAAAAGTTCAGAGGACAAGTGGCGTAAGTCCATTAATTTTATGTCTCCCTTAATAATGAGGATAGTCGCTGGGGGAAAGTTTCGTTCTTCTGAAACCAAATGCTATCAGTCCTCATCAAAACATTCTTAAAAATATCTCACATTAGATTTCTACAGCGGAAATAAGAAATTTAAAAAAAAAAAGGTTCAGCTTAGTATACAAAGTGCTTCATTATTTTTTGTATTATTAAGTTCTCTTGACCTAGCTTATAAGCACAATTGAGTTCCTTATATTAACATATAATTTCTAAAAAGAATTTTTCTAAATATTCAATTTTCTCAAAACTACTAAAGTGGATTTACGCGACTTGTGCACTGAGCAGCTTATTTAATAGGCCACCAATTTCCCCGAATTCACATTTTCATTACAGTTAATTTGTATGATATTAATTTCAAATGCATAAATGCTAAATATTTGTGTTTCTCTCACCATATATTGCATCATTGAAGATTATTTTACAAGAAATATGAAAATAACTAAAGGGTGGAACAATTTATAATTAAAGAGCTAGCAAGCATTAGCATAAGCATTAGTTTTCATGGTCGACCTTAAATTTCTTATGAATATTTAGATATTGTATTTGTATTGTATTGTAATTGTATTTATTCAACAATTCATTACATTCTAAATAATAACACAATATGAACATAAAGTTTTATAAAAGCGGAATAGCTGGAATGAATGTTTAGCTGCTTCTATAGTTCACTATGAACTAGAGGCGAATGCAGCTAGTAATATATAATAAAATAAATACGAATTAAAAGTAATAATTTGGAGGTAGCAAAGAGCAAGTTTACACAAAATTTATAATTTTTTTTTTTTTTTTTTAAATACTTAATCTTAAGTTAAATTATGGAAGGTTAAAAATTTAAATGATAGAATGGACCGCAGTAATTTAAATACGATTAAAAGAAAAACTAGAGAAAAAGTTACCAAAAATAATAAGGAGTTAAACAGAGATAGCTAATAATTTGTCAATGCTATGTAATCGTGATTTAAAAGCCATAATTTTACCATTCTAAGAAACACAGACAGTATACGAATATTTCTGATTTCAAATGGAAGACTGTTAAAAAGCCGAGGAGCAACAGAAGTAAACATACTCAAATATAACCTTAATGTGTGCGGCGGCACTGTTGCAACATTGTAACCATTAACTCTGAAATGATAGTTATCTGAGTGTCGGCTAAGCAGATAACCAGATTTAATAAAAAACACTTTTAAAACTTTATAGAAATATAAATGCTTCAGAGGCAGGACACCAAGATTCTTGAAAAGTAAGAGGCTACTATGAAATCTATTCTTATTACAAATTAAGCGAATGGCATGCTTTTGTGAAACAAGAAGTGGATATATTTTATTTTTATACGCACCCCCCCAACAAACTAATCCATACTCAAGTTTAGAGTGGAAGATACCATAATAGATACACTTGAGAAGTATAGGACTACAGTACGATATAAATGCCTAGTGGCAGCCAATAGGTACTTTTTAAGTTCACTTGTATGAACTGTCCACTTCATGCCACTATCCAACCAAATACCGAGATATCTAAAAGAACTCACATTATCAATAGAAAAGCAGTTTGAAGAACAAGACTTGTGATCGCAGTATGTTTGTGCGCAATTATATGATGGGACTTATAGAAAATCTCTCACAATTACCACCATAAAAAAAGGAACCGAAGTCAACATTTTTAGCATTTATATTAATGAACATTATTCTTGTTTTATCACTAAGTGCTAGCTTGTGAATCATAAACCAGTGCCTTAAAGCAGAGAGATCATGGTTAATGTCCACAGACAATTGTAAGGGAGAGTTACTAGAGAAGGCACAGGCCATATCATCGGCAAAAGCATTGATAGAGCTGCGGAATTTTATTGCAAAAAGCGAATTAATAAAGATTAAAAACAAAATAGGACCCAGCACTGACCCCTGAGGAACCCCTTATGTTAAAAATTCTATTGTACAATACATTCGGACATCCATCTATTCTGAATGTCTTTGGAAACGAGAAATCAAAAAGAGTAACCGATTATAATTGTAAAAATCGGTGCAAAATACACCACATTCATCCCTAGTAGACAAGAATGTCAATATGCAGCTATAGATTCCTCGAGTTCTATACTGATTGTTCCAAAACGAAAAACGAAACAGGATCGCGTGGATACTGTAAATCACTAAAAATCAAATAGACGTATAAGCTCCCTGATTACTGTAGGCAGAAATATATGTGGTTGAAAAAGCTGCACAAACCGTTCATTGCCCTCAACCCTCAACAGGGTAGCAAAACGACGAAAGCTCGAATGGTAAAATACTATAAAAATAAGCCCTAACCAGTATCTGCAATACCCATACATCCAAAGAAATATTTGTTCATATTAACAAATTTCTGGGTTGATTAGAGTTGATTAGAGCTTATACATTTTTTGTCAGTAGAGAGTCAACAAAAGCTTTCGTCAATTCGATTTAAGTTGAAAATTTATTTCTTTTTATTCAAATTCACAAATTATGTTATTTTCACAAATAATTTTTTTCACAAATAAAAACAATTTTGTTACCGTATTTGCTTTTATAACTGCAATTTTTTCAGAAACAAAGTGATTAAAATTATGATTTAAATTGCATCACTTGTTTGACTTCAATTCTGAAAATTGGAGTTTATATATTTTTGAATAAGTTTTAAATTTCATACCTGTTCGTCTAGAAGGTCTTCTAACGAAACGGATATACTTTGTTTGCGTTGAATTTCAAAACTCTGATTAGGTTTTTCCAAAATTTTTTCTAAATGATTCTGAAAAAAAAAGAATTTTTAAATAAAGGATAAGCAGTGAAAAAATTGCATAATAATTATCTAAAACTTTGTGAATTGCGTCAGATGTTACTCATATGCCACTACATATACCAGCTGAGTTCTTTTCTCATGCACCTTTGATTTGTGCTATTTTAAAATTCTTTTTGTAATGATTTAACAACAGGACAAAAGCCTTGAACTTGTTACAGGAATATCTATGGTACTCGCATGTAATGAAATCTAAATTGAAAAACTTTTGTTTTTAATTGAAGTGACATCATTAAAAGTTAGATGCACATGAACAGCGTGACGCACAACCATGCACAACCTGTGCAAGTCTTTCTCTAGAAGTTATTTTTAAACTTTAGCAATTTGCTAACCAACACAATCAACTTTACCCATTTGTGTTCATCGCTTACCGCCTCACAACAATCCAGATCGACTAAAAAAACCGAGCAACGTTCACACTTCAACAATTCGCGTGCCTCTGTCATGATTTTCGTCACCAAACACTCGAGATTATTTTGTTCTTCAAATATGCTGCGTGCCAAATTTAAGAGGATTTGATTGCGTCGGTACTCTTGAACAGACATTTCAAAGAGTTGTGCATTTTGTATACCGATGCCGCAGAAGGTTAGATAACGGCGAAATATTTCAACATCATGTTCGTTAAACTCAAGCGAACCTGCAAATGGAGATTATGTAAGAGGCTGCTTATGTTGATGACGATGATAATGATGCATGTTTTTTTTTTTTGGGTACCCACCATTTGTCTTGTTAATGATTTGTGCAACACCTATGATGTCACCTTCATAGTTACAAATGGGCATCGAGAGTATCGTATTGGTTTTATAACCAGTCTTATGATCGATTTCACTATTGAAGCGTGCATCTTTATAAGCTTCCTTTATGTTGATGATTTCCTTGGTTTGCGCCACAGTGCCAGCGATGCCAATACCAAAGGGTATAATTATCTCCTCAGAACGCGCTTTTTTGACGGCTTCTTGAAGAGCTAGAATAGTGTTTAAGCTTTAATTTTAGTTAAATTGAATAATTAAAAGGTTTCTTAAATGTAAACTTGGAGAATTTTCCATGGTTGCGAATTTTCATTTAAAAACTTAAAACTATCTCATATTTTAAGCTCTCTTATTTTTAAAATCTATAAAACAGCAGCAGCTTTAAGCTTCAAATAGTAAAATTTTTTTTATAGGGAATCAAACTACAATATTTACTAAAAACATCACTTTGCAGCTTTTGTGTTAAAAGATGTTGTTGTTTTTAGTGTTGTTACTCGTATTTCTGCTGCAGCTAATGCCAATGTTGCTTTAGTTTTGCAAAAGTTGTTAAAGTTTTTGTTTCAAACTTACTTATAACTTTTCACGCAAGCTTTTAATACCGCAAAAGTTTATGAATGGTAAGCGTATCTACGTGAGGGCGTATTTGTGTGGGAGCATGTCTGTGTGAGTGTGTATTGAGTGCAAATAAAAACTTTGAAGGAATTACATTATTTTTTAATGTGAAATTTTTTTTACAAAATATTTGTGTTTAATTTTTAATAAAAATATATGTGCTGCAATGCACCCGATGTGTGCTATCATATAAAGCAATAACTATGTTAAAAGAGCGAAAATACATTAATTTTAAAAGCAAAAATTAAGTAAATAAGAAAATTTTTTAATCTATGTAAAGCAAATAGCAGCAAAATACAGCACAATATCAAAATTGTTAAAAGAAAAACCGGTTTGAAAACCGCAAGCTAATAAAAAGCATACCATTTATAATTCATTTGCGGCACGCGGCAGCACACACAAAGCACATTAGGGCACAAGGTTTATTTTTTAAATAAACAAAAATGGTGGAGTTAACTTTATGCATATAAGCTATTCTTATTTTTCACTAAAGCTAAGATCTAAGGTATTGATGAAAATAAAAAATTTAAAATTTAAACAAACTTTTTTCAAGTAATTTTTAACAGATATATTTAAAAAATTTTAACAAAAAAATTAACAGAAGTAGTTAATTCTAACTGTTGTTTTTTTCTCTATATAAAAAGAAAAAAGGAAATAGGCTGTGGGGAACTGCCGACTGAAGTGAAAACTCTAAGCATTGAAAAACTTTAAACTTTAAAATAACAGCATTTTCCTTAAATTTTTAAATTAATTTTAGTATGAAATCATTCCTATTTTAAACGTGAAATTCAATTAGTGGTAGATGTTTATCATCTAAAAAAAAACGAAATGGCCATTTCAGCCCTTGAAAGGACTTTGACCGAGCTTCTTATGATCAATTGTGTTGTGTGTGATGTGAAATGTTTGCACACAAATGATCGAGAACTGGACCTACATGTTTTACGCCGACTCCGAACGGCTTATGTTCTCAAGAAGCTTTTCATGGCAGTTTTTACTCTCTGAGGTTTGCCATTGTCTGCAGAGAGGTGACGGCCGAACAGAAAAATTAATTCAATTGAAAAAACTTTCTGTGTCGGATGGAGGATTCGAACCTGGGTTCTTTGGCGTAAGAGTCACACACTCTACCCACTACGCAACGGCCGCCACAAGATGTTTATCATCTGCAAAGTTAATATTGGAGTCTCCACTTAGTTTCATAAGTATATCGACAAATTTCTCGGTAAATCTTTTTTGGAGTATTCGAGAAAAAACTCTCTTCCGAATTGACTCCCAAAGAGAGTGCCCTATCACCTATCAGCCACCCTTCTGGGGTCCCAATACAAAAAACACCAAAAACTATTGATTACAGTTCATATATCTCCTGAATCGACTACAAGAGGGATTAAATATACGAGCTGATCCTATTATTTTTTACCTTTCAGCAATTCTTCTGAACTCACCTAACCCCTATCTGACACCCTATTGGGGGTGCCCATACAAAAAACACAAAATCTGTCGATTATAATTCACATCTCCCCCGAATTGATCCTTAGAATGGTCAAATATATGAACTGGCCCTATTTTTCCCCCCTTCAACACTTCAACACTTCTTCTGAAAACATCTACCCCCACTGGCACTGTTTGGGGGACCCAATACAAAAAACTCAAGAACTGTCGATTATAGTTCAAATCTCCTCCAAATTGATCCCTAGAGGTGTCAAATATATGTATGAGCATTTCCTATTGACCTGGTCCTGGACTTTATCAGTACCGACGTGAATTCATAACTTTTATCCCTACCAAAAGATAAATTACTTGAAGGAATTTTATTCTTTTATTCTATAAACATCAAAAAGGAGTTTAGAGTCAAAGAGTTTTGAAAAAATTTATAGAAAAAAAGAAAAATAGGAAAACAAAATACAACACACTAATCAATCCTTGGCAAATAGTTTTGCAACCTCAAAGCTTTTGAAAATCCATTAAAGTAATTTAAATGGCTGCTTTATAGTGAAGCCTCTCCAAGAATCGTTAATTAAATTTCCAATTGATGGGCTGCCAAACAATGCTATTTTCTTGAAATTATTTTTCCTATTGCTTTTCTAGTAGTTTTCCTTTTCGTTTCTTTTCGTTCAGCAGTCCTGTCTGTTCAATCAACCGTCAATTGCTCTGAAAATCATTCAAGCCCATCCCACCCCAACTTACCTGTTTTCTGAGTCACATCAAATAGTTTGGCTACCAGGTATCTATTGTTTGGTGTGCCTTTGGCCAGAAATAATGAACCGCGATCTGCATGAGTAAGCAAACCAACATTCACCAGAATTTTATGGCACAAAACGTCAATGTCCAATTCATTGGCAACATCTCGTATCAGCTCCATAAAAAGTTCACCTTCATCCAATTCCATGAGGTGGCGCCGTGAATCGAACAGCGATTTACCCGTAGATGAAGAGAGCGAGCGACTTTTCTGCAAGAAGTTATCAAAAAGGAAAATACATAGCTGATGTAGTACCACAAAAAAGTTGTTGTTTCATTATTTGAAATGTAATAAAAGAATGAAAGTCTTAATTGTATCTGAGCTATATAAAAGAAACACTAAAAGTAAAGTAATTATTTCAATAAAATCTATAAACTTGTTGTTATTGTTTGATCTGGGATATAAATACGGTGACCCAATTTGTTAAATCAAAACACAAAATAGAATACAGAACAAGAAAATAGCACAACTTTTCCAACAATAAAAACAAAAAACAATACTATCCTTATAAATAAAGCATATAGCATTTTCTTACTTTAACTGTACTTCAAAATAGTGTAGCATGAAATAGTCATTTTTCAAATCAAAATATATTTGTGGTCACAAGCAATAATGACATAACTCAGTGTATTGTAAGAAACAAAATTTTAATTTAATTAACTTCCACCATTTATTCTGAAATATACATATGAAAATGACTAAAAATGATAAAACATTATGTGAATTATTTTAGCGATTATTAAGGGCAGTAAAATATTTCGTAAATACTTTTGAAAGCCATCAAGCCGAAGCAGTTGAAGAGACTCAAACATTGTTTTCCAACAATTAAATAAAGGGTATAATTTTCGAATTAAAAAAAATATTTTCTATCTATACCACGAGCTACAGACCCTTGCCAATGTTGGTGAGAATGTATTTAGAAAGTAATAAATAAAAAATACGGGGTATGATATAAACATTTGTTAATAAAAATATAATAAAACAATGGATATTCAAAATATTTTTAGTTTTTTTTATTGTATTTCAAAAAACACACAAAATTTTTTTCCTCTAGACTAGAATACTGCCTTTATTTGAACGATCGCAAGAAGCGACACTAACACTAAAAACCAATAGTCGCAATGGGAGTTCACATTGAGTGACCGTTTGCAGCCTTATAGTTCTCATGCTGTTCAATACGTAGGTATGAAATGACCTGAAACTATGAAAAAAAGACCTTAAAACCAGATATGGCTAAAAATGACAAAAGAATACCCTCAAAATTTTTGGCCTCGGCACCTGGGGATTATGAACGGTGTTTTTGCATCATCAGAAAATGTCTATGTTAGAGCAGAAAAAAATTGACATGTCAACAAAATCCGAGCCCAGTTTATTAATATTTCAATAATACAAAAAAAAAAAAAAAAATTAGAAAAAAGTAAATTATAAATTGAAAAAATTACTGGCTGGTAGAGTGTGGGGAGAGAGGAGAGGGGGAGGAAATGCTAAAAAAAATGGTGCCATCTTAATAGCGATTTCAACCCTTTTAGTCATGAGAAAAATAAAGTGGCAACTGTTTAAAAAAAAAGATACTTTTTGGCCCCGTTTCAAAGTATTCGATTTTTTTTTTAAAATATCAAAAACCTAAATTTATACATAAAATTTTAATTTTAAGCTAATTGATCCTAATGAACCATGTTAAACGTGTTGAAAAAAGAAGTTTCGAGAAAAACGGGTTTAAAGATTTGAGCAAAGTTACAAGCAGTCAAAGTCATATAAACGGTCATTTTAAAAATTTAGAGGATATATTCTTAAAAATCGAATATATGAAAAATTTGATTTTTTTTTAAAATTCTACACTAGAATACTGCTTTAGCCCCTTGTGAAATTTCTGTAACAAACTAAAAAATATCCTACAAAGTCCATACGGGCCCTAACCATACTAACGAAATACTACACCATCGTACCCAGAGATGGTGCTATTAGTATGTTATTGAACGTTTATTTCGAAAGTTCAAATAACACGACAATTCGGTGCATGCAAAAAATTGAAAATTCGAGAAAAAATTGTTAGTTGTCCTAAATTGACACGGTTTTCTTTTGCACTACTGGGTAAGTACCTGAAATACATATTAGATTTCCACACAAAACGTAAAAAAATATTTAATATTAGCTCAATGTCACAGATCTGTCACACCCCTTTTATTCTGTAATAAATATATATATATAATAAAGATATTGATTCTCTAAAAAATACGTGTTTTATTAAACTTAAAAACAAGTTTATAAATGTTATTTGTTTTAAAATTTAATATGATGGGTTATAAGGGGTTAAGCTGCGTTCCATGCGTTCCATTAGTAGATAGATGGGAAACTGCATTTGAACCGCTTATGTTTTTATAACTTATTGTATTTGATTGTTTTTTTTTTTTTTTTTGCTTTGTTGATATTTTAATATTCGTGTCTTTTTAATTTATATTTTTAACTTTATGCTTATATTTCAAGTATTAAATTTATATTTATTTCTTCATATTTAAACATTATACCTTTGTAACTACATATATGATCATAACAGCATATGTACCTACTGTCGAATACTAAATAACCAGAAATTAATCTTGAGTACGCTATATTAAAAAAGAACTAGTTACATATATGACACAAAAGTAGAATTAGGTCAGTTTCCGGAAGTAGCCGAAAGAAACCAGAATTAAACTTTAAAACGATATACAGTAGAGACTCACAAAAGTTAAGACTCAAAAAAGCCGCCACAGGAGACTCTAAAAAGTTAACTTTTTCCCGGGCCGTAATGAAGAAGAACATAGTTTCAAAAACACTGCGTCGTTGGACACGCGAGAGAAGCGAAGCTTTTTCGCAGTTACATAGATTTGATAGCTTAATAATTTTTTCTTTTTAATAAATTAACTTTTAAATTAAAATATTTTAAATAAGATTAAATAAATTATATATGTACAGAAAACATATTTACTGCTTATTTTTTTATTGTTGAATGTCAAATTTCCACGCCAATTACATATACGGGCATATAATGCCAACGACTCTCCATTTTAACTCTCCACACATGGTTGTGAACTTGGCTGCACTGACTCATGCGTGCGTTTGTTAATTCCATATTTATTGATATCTATTTTTTTGACACTTAAAAACGCACTTGTCAACGCACTTGTCATAGAGTGTAAATTATTATCTAGAGATTGCATCAACTCTGCTAAATCTCTGGCATGTGTTAACAGAGTTATTTCACTTAAAAACATGAAGAAAAAAAACTCTGTTAACCTCTGTTAATACATGCCAGAGATTTAACAGAGTTGATGTAATCTGTAGATAATAATTTATACTCTATGCCAACAGCACCACAAACGCATTCACAATACAAACAAACCCATGCTAGAGACACCTTGTGGGAAATAAAAGCACATTTTTGATAGTTGTAGCATAGCAAATACACAATCCTCTATCTATTGATAGATGATGACGGTGTACTGCAGCATAGCTTCTGTTATAATTAGGATTGAATTAACAACTATTTCTAACAAGTCTTTGTGGCCTAGTGTATTGTGCATTGGACTCTCGTATAAGAGGACTTGGGTTCTCGATACCCACGAGCAGGCCAATAAAAATTTTTTAGTATTTAATATTAAAGTATTAAATTTTCTTGTTGTAATAAGCACTAGCAACAAAGAAACCATAAAATTTCCAAGAAAACATCTGTCGAAAATTATTCAGATTTCACTCCAAGTAAATCACAGAACGAGGAGTAAAAAGCTTCGCTTCAAAAATGATTGACCGTAGATGATTCAGATGATGACAATGTTACTTAAAATCCAGGGGTGAAATCGGCTAAGGTGATAGTTGACAGTCGCTGTTTTGATTGTCGTTGTTGAAAACGACACCTAATTAGCTGTCACATGAAAACAATAGGAAAAAAGTGTATGTCAATTTGATAATCACCTTACATGGAGCAAAAGCGATGATTTTGATTGTCAACTATCAGATATCACTTTAACCGATTCTACCCCAGACTTTGTTTCATACAACGATGTAATATGTGCGGTAAATACACTGATGTTTCACATAAACTCGAACTACTATCGGATATAGTTGAATAAAATCGATATAATAAATTCGCAAGGATTACAGATTATTTCACTGGTACAAAGGCATTTTAAGTGTCATCCGAATAAATGCCATCCGAATAAACTATTTCTTGTATTTAATAAGCAATTGAAAGAAATTTATATGAAAAAAGTGTGAAATATCAATAAAATATAAATATGATATATTATATGTTCGTAAATATACTGCTTTTTGCTATTTCATGTATATTTGTGTATATAAATTGCACTATTGTCGTTAAAAAGTTAACAATTCACAAAACTTGACAGAGCCAAAAACAAACAGGTTAACTTTTGTGAGTCTCTACTAAAGGGCTGCACAAGCATGCTTGTTAGAGCGAACAAGACATTCGCTTTGATTTCACTGCTTGCGTTGTCTTGCTGTGCACACGCAAATCGTGTTCTAGTCTTGTAAGCAACCGAAGTTGTGCATTACACGACGTGCTTGATCGTTTGTTCCATCAAGAAACACTGTCATATCAAGCACTGTTCCCAATTACACGCATGTCTTGCAAGCACTAGTACAATGCAGCGAGTACTTAGAGCCACATACGTTCATTGCGTGCTGTTGCTCTGATGTCTTTTGTTTCATGCATAATATTTTCTGTACATTATTATATAATTGCAGAATAAACATGAATTTTAAAACTTACTTAATATTGAACAAAAATAATTTTATTTAAAAAAAAAAGTAAGAAACATTTCATTTAAGCAGTAAATTAAAGTGGAAAAAGTAAAGCAATGAAGTATAATTTTTCATATTTTTTGGTAGCTTAGAGTATAATACCCTAAGTTACTTATAGCATGAAATGTAGCTGGGACGACATTAAGATGGCAAACAATCAAATTTTGTTCAATTGAACCTCACGCTTGGGAGCTAGACGTGGTTTTCATCCGATTTTTCAAAATTTCATAGCCAGGATTTAGATTGAAGATCAAAGCTTACACGCGAAATTTGAAGGCATTTCTTTAATTTTTGTGGATATTAAAAACATTTTACGGTTAAAATAAAGTCACTTTGTATGGGAGGTAGCCGTGGTTTTCATCCGATTTGGCCAATTTTTGAATTTGATCCTCCTTTTTTAAAAATAAAGTAATACTTTGAATTTCATTCCGATAGACAGACGGATAGACGGACAGACAGACGGACACACGAAAATCGACTCAGGAGGTGATGCTGATCAAAAGTATATATATTTTTCTATTCCTGCCACGCCTCCTTCTTGGCGTTACAAACGGAATGACAAAGTTAATATACCCCTTACGCAGTACGCGTTGGGTATAAATATAAAATTGAAATGCGATTATAAATTGTGCATATAAAATCCATTAAAAACAATAAAAACACAATAACATAACATTAAACTTATTAAGAGAGGTCGCAATTAATTTACAAAAAAAAAAAAAATTTGCACAAGCACTTTTTTTACTTGACACAGTTTTTTAACTTATTAACATGGCAAGAAACCATTATTTAACTACTACATTTTTTCACTAAAAAACTACGCAATGAAACACTGAAACATACCCTTTTTTCCAACATCACAAAACACTGTTGGCAGATTGTCAAAATACTTTTGATTGTCAAATTAAGCATACGACAAAAAATACGAATAACCTTATATTATTCAATCATGAGCAAAACATTTACTGTTACTTTGCTGATCTCGTTAAAATTCTCAAGCATCATGCATGGCTTGCTTGATCAAGCATAGAACATATTTTGAAAATTTTTCGTAAATACTGTCATGTCTTTGGCTTGAACGCAAGAGTGCTTGCAAGACATTGTACTCAGTGCAAAGTGTTTTGCAAGCATAGAACAATTCTTAGTGTGCTGTACTGTAGGGAATATTTCAAATATATTTGTGTAGCTGTTTAGTCTCTACTGTAATTGTTTTCAAGAAACTCGTTTATGAATACTTAAGACTTATGAACTAAAGTTAAAAACTAAATTCTTGACCATTATTCGACCGGATCAGAAATAAATTGTTTTCCCACAAAAGAAACACACTCTTCTTTCATTCGGTATTACATTTTGTCATATTTTAATAACTTCGTGTGTATGGAAAATATTTTTGAAAATTTTAAGTACTTGAAAATTCGAGATTCTTTTAAAAATATCTTCACTATATAGAAAAACTGAATATAAAGAGCTAACTACTCTTGAGCTCTAGTTTTATGTAAATATTGATTTTTTTATGAATTAAAAAAAAAAAAATGCGAAAACCTGCACTACAATTTGTTTTTTTTTTTTTTTTTTGTTAAAGTAGAAAAAAAAATAATTACAAGTGTATCATCGGTGTTTTAAGGGTTTTAAGTTTTATAAGTTTTAAAAAACATGTTTTTTAATTGTCCACTAAATTTATTTACATAAAGAGTAAGCTAGCTTCTAAATATGTGCCTTCAACATAGTTATTGTGTTCATGGGCCTATAATAAAATTGTATGAAAAATATTTTTAAAGAATTTCCTAACATGATGCAACTTTTTCTGTGGATATTTTTTGGCCCTTTTCAAAAAAAGTTTATGCTTTAAAAATATTCCTTGTAATATTTTAATATAAGTCTCTTTCTACAATATTTGTCTACAGCGCACTTTTGTAGTGATGTGTTATGGAGAAAAATAGTAAATTTTTTTAGAAAGCCCCTACAACAATGAAATCAACTTTTTTTCTCATGAAGAATACACTTTTTGCATTACGTCATTTAAAGCATTAAAGTTGTCTACATATAATTACGCTGTAAATAAATCTTGTCCGTAAAAACTTATGCTGAAGTTTTCCTAGGTTTATTATTATTTAATTTTTTATATATAATTTATTCAAAAGTAACTTTATTATTATTTTATTATTTTTAATATTTTTATTTAATGATTAACTTTGGTTGTTCTTATTATTTTTAGCACCACTGTATATATACTCGTAGCTTAGAAAAAGCTTTCTGTTTCACTCGCAACGTAAATTAAACTTCAAGTTGATTTTTGTTTTTTTTCGACTCCGAGTCACCACTGCACACCAAAACTCCGCCTTCTACATGGTTGAATGGTTTTCATATATCGTTGATTTTAGAATTTTACAAAGATGAAAAAAAATTGTTAATCCTGGTAGTTGATCAACAACTGTTGTTAAAACTGGAACTTTTAGATAGAATTTTTAAGCTTACAAATTTTCGTGCAATCTTCGAGCAGTCTAACATTTTACTGTTGTGCAAATTTCTATGGTAACTGTGTACCCTAAATAACCGCTTATAATTTACGATTCTCGAACACTCTTGTTAAACCATCTAATTGCTACCATAAATAAGCAATCTTAAAAGCATTGTCTGCTGTTGACCATTTAATGTTTATTTTGTTCTATCATAAATTTGACGCCTTACCTGCTTTATTAAATCTTTAGACTGTCTATTCAATGTCTTAGAGACTCATTTGCAGCGCAATTAAATGCCAAAGATGACAATGCTGACAATGATGACAATACTATATACATATATATTTGTTTATGTTGTGGTCATTGTTGTTGTACGAGTAGTTGTAAATACAGCCAAATTACTGATATACACAGCTTCAATTAATTCACCAACACCACGTACACAACTACTACTTATACAAACAACATCTAATGTTGAGCTCGACACGAAAGCAGGTGCTTAAATTAATTTGTGCTAATTTACATGCTTGCTTGCTTCCCAGCCAGAGAGTAGGCAACAATATACCTATAAGTTACGACAATAATTGGGTGTAAGAGGTATACAATAAAATACATATTCGTGATATTGCGCTATTAGAGAATAACAAAAAGTTTGCGCAAAAAAAGCTACAATTTGTGCAATAAAAAAATAAAATAAAAGTTCATTAAATTAAAAAATAATCAAACAATTCAAAGCGGAAGCGCCACAAAGTAGGCTACAAAAACTACTACTATAGCAGGTTCGCTAATTGGCTAGAAGAAGAAGGATTGCATGGCCAAACATTATTAATAGTCGGTTACATGTATTTAAGAACTCTTCCAACTTGAACTGACACTTGTTTTTATGTGAAGTTTTCCCAGGTTTTTTTTTTAGTGAGGTATCAAGTATTGCTGCAAAACAATAACAATAAAAAATAAAATGAAAACAGCTGATTCAGGATTGCATTTCTTATCACAGAGTGTATCGGTTTTTTAAGGGCTTTCTTAGTTAAATTTGAAAGTATTAACTATACCCATATATTCGTTTAAAAAAAAACGTTAATCTTTCAAGATTGTTGAAATTTAAAAAAAAATGTTATTATGGCTAGTATCGCCTGTGCCCGGAATACGGCCCAATCAAAATCGGGTTTTTTTTGTTTTGTTTTTTTATTGAAAGCACTAACACATAGCCTAAGCAGAAGTATCCCTGTAGGAAAATCAACTAATTTAAAAGTAGTTGATAAAGTAGTTTTTTGTCAACCACAACTAGTTGAAATTCTGAATTTTTTCCATAGAACGAACTTATATATTTTGTATGGTGATGTCCGCTAAATAAGTCAATTGACTTTCGTCTGCATATATTTTCAACTACTTGTTAAATTAGTTATATTTAAATTATATTTTTAATTACTTTAAAATAACCAAAACTATTACTCAACTATTACTGATGGCCTAATGTTAATAATATTTGATGAAATAACATGATTAAATATATATAAACTTGTAATCTAATAAAAATTTGCAATTAAAACATGTCAAAATCAGAGTAGTTGCCGCCTTAATATAATTCAAAATAGTTTATCAATCACTTGTTTTTAAGTAGTATTTCAATTACTTCATATATAATGCAATGCAAAACTATTTAGAATTGAAGTGAATGCCGCCTTAATATAATTCAAAGTAGTTCATATACTGATTTATTTTAAACTAGTTTATTAATTAGTTGTTTTTAAAAACAATTTAGTTTGTTCCTATAGGGATTGAACAGAATTAACAATTATAAATATCTTTGCATGTATTGTATGAAGCGAGCAGCTGTTTAACTGTCAACTGTTTATTTTGTTGATGCACAACTCTTTTGAAGTGTCTGCGACTCTCTCTCGCATTCTACTCTTGCTCGTGTATGCTACAGCCACGATGTTCAACAGAGCTGTGACGCTATGTATTCTGTTGTTGGTTTCTCATTATCCCATTGAGAATAAAGGGTTTTTACATTTGCTTAGTTTTACCTATCTTAATGACAATACATTCGAATAAAAATTGCACTGTGCACATCTACTCAAAAATACCTTTCCATCGATTTAAGTTTTATGTGAATATGTTGAAGATAACACAGATAACAAGGGATCATAAATTTTTTGATTGCGTATTAATATATACCGAGAAAATTGAATGCCTTAAAATCAAAGTACAAAAGTTCCTGTAAAACTGTAATAAAAATATCTTTACCGCAATGAAAAGATCGTTGCAATAATGAATTATCCTTTAACTATGCAAGTGCTGCATCCTCGAAACAAAAGACTGATATTTAAGTTCTTTGAAGCTAAATCAATGAAACAATCTTTGCCGTGAAGATAAAATATTTACTATAACGATTTAGTTCTTTGTTAACCAGATATTGAAAAAAGTATGTAAAATCAACAACTTTTCTTTGTTTTTTTGAGAGTAAGCTTTTTTGTTTCAAAGACAAAGTGTGTTATTTTAAAGAATGTTTTCTTCAAAATCATATTTGTATACGAAGAATAATTAAATCGTGTGCAAGTGCCAACATTGAATTGTATTTGTAAAAAATACACGTTAATATTCACACCAGTAAATTTTATTACATTTCGTCAACAAAAAAGAAGAGAAAAAAAAATTGTTTTTGCCCGCAGTGCGGAATTAAACTTGGAATTTTTGATGCCAGTCTATCGCTCTACCCACTGATCCAAACAGCCTTGCTACTTTTTGCAGCTATGTTAACAGATGCTGTAATAACAGATGCAGTATGTCACAGTATTCTGTTTATAGCTACACAACAAAAATATATTAATAGATTATTGTGTTTTGCTGCAGCATAGCTTCACTTGTAAT
Source organism: Coremacera marginata (assembly GCA_914767935.1). Taxonomy (NCBI): domain Eukaryota; kingdom Metazoa; phylum Arthropoda; class Insecta; order Diptera; family Sciomyzidae; genus Coremacera; species Coremacera marginata. Next base: position 201,674,451 of record OU612043.1, on the reverse strand, counting down.
TAATATTGAATCAATCACTCTAACGTAACGAAGAAGCTTGGCTCAATGCGTAGTGTAGTGGATTCTCAATCGGTGGTATCGGTGGGTGTGTGGGGGTTCAAATCTCCACGGCAGGCGAAGGTAAGATTTTTAATTTGATATTTAATTTAATTTATTTTAAGGTTCTTGTTGTAATAAACGCAAGCAGCAAAGAGAAGCCGAGAGACTTAAAATCAAGGATCTAACATTCTGCGTCTTTGTCGTAACGAATAAAAATCTTGTGCCAAAGTACAATTTTCTTTACTTTTACGACTTTTCCATGCTTTTTTAAAGACGTACGTATATGCCACAAGAATTTAAGTTTTTGATTCAAAGGAATCTAACAATCTTTGTGTCTTTGCCGTAACGATGTTTTGTCTTTGGGCACAATCTAACCAATAAAAATCTTTGTAGAAAAGTGCTTTTTCTTTGGATTTACAATTTTTTTCCCTGGGTGTATAAATTTCATTATATATCCCAACAACATAAAAAAAAAAAAAATTAAAAATTTCTTCTTTCGAATTTATAATTTCATTGAATTTATTATTCGTTTCTTATTGATTGCTATATGACAGATGAATTCCACCAGCCCATTCTTATTTGAAAAATTCTTCAATCACATGTCACCAATAGTTTTTTACATGCAATTTTTTTAATGCAACAACTAGTGGTTGAAATGTATTCAGTGTTTTATTTTCCTATAGTTTTGTGCTGAAAATTACACAGTATAACAAAATTTAAGTTTTTAAAAATGCCTTCTTTTTTTTTAAAAAAGAATCTTTAAAGATTTTAGGTCCACTAAATCCGACTATGATGTTAGAATTTTCACCATAGGTTTTCTGTACAGTATGTGGTTTGTCAAGAAAGTAACATTTGTAGATAAAAAAAATTTTTTCTGCTTTAATTTATTTGATTGCGAATTTTTTTATAAGTTTTTATGTAATGTGCTTTTAATAACTCTTATAATTTTTCAATTATTAAAACTTGTTTTCTGAAGAAAACAACCAACAACAGCAACAATACTTTGTATAGAGTAATAATTACACAGCAGGCTAGACAGTAGTTTTGTTGGCCGCTGCACCAATTCATCAGTGGTCTTGCGTGATTATAGCTGAGATCCACTAGCTTTCTTCTGAAGAACTGGCACAGGCATTGGAAAACGGGAAGTGGCTCCGTCCATATAAGGGGCTGTTCATAAATTACGTTCATAATAACATGTTTTCAGCACATTTTTGACCCCTCTTTCTATGTCACACTACCCACATCTACACATTTTGACTTTTATAAATTTTTTTATAATTAAGCAGTTTGTTTTGAAAAAAGCATAGAATACTTTATATTTATTACAAGTATTAAAGTATTATGGAAATTACATGGAAATTTCACGTTAGTCTATTGTTTGACCAATAATTTTATGAAAAATTTGACCTTATGAACAAAGCAAAACACAAATGAAAGCTTTTCTAACGTTAACAAGTAGTATCAGTTAACCAGTTATCAGTTAACAAGTGGTAACCAGTTATTAGTGTTAACCAACCAGTGGTAATACGTTATAACTTGGATGTTCAACAGTTGTGAAAATTGTTGTTTGCTTGTTACGTAATTTATGAACAGCCCTAAGCTAAATTTTCAATAAAGAACAGCTATGGTAGTAAGACTGACAGAGCATTGAAACTCAGAATGGAGTTACAGTCAACCCCGGTTAAGTACCTCTCCTTAATCTGTCAGACTTTTGAGGTACTCAAGCGGGAAAAGCACTTAAAAGAAACTCGCTTAAGTACCTCGAGGTACTTATAGAAAAAATAGCCTCGAGTTTCTTGTTTCTTTAAACAAACATTTTATTTATAAAAATTCATTATAAAAAATAAAAAACATTACACTGCAATTTGAGATCAATTGTTTACAGTTTAATTATTCAATAAATAATAAAGAATAAATATCTTTAAGTAAATACAGAAAAAGTTTAATTATTTAAAAAGAATTCCGTAATTTTTTTTTTGTCGGCAATTTTTAAATTTGCTCTTAAATAACTTTTCCTCCAAAGTTTCAAGCTCTTCACATTGAATATTATTGTTATCCGTAAATGTTTTCATAATGCTAAGGGCATTCAAGGCCTCAGCAAATGAAATATACTCAGACACAGTAATTTCTGAAGATTCTTCTGATGACAAATAATCAGCTTCTTCTTCTTCTTCATTCAATAATACACCCTCCACTATTTCGTCGTCCGTTAGTGTGCCAAAACAATTAATGCTTTGGTCGCAAGCAACGTATTCTTCGAATTCTTCGACTTGTATTTCAACAGGTATATTAACTATTTCCTCGATATTACCAAATGATTCGGCTCCCATTTGAAACCCTGCCTGAAAATCGAAGTTAAATAATTTGAAAATTTATTTAAGTTAACTTAGAACTCTAATGTATTTGAACTAAAAATGAAAAATAAATTAATAAAAAAGACCTACTTTTTTAAAGCAATTTGTTATAGTCTCGCTTGTGACAAGCCACCAAGAACGTTTTATAAACGTAAGGGCATCGAGCATAGACAACGATTTAATAAATTGTTTTATTGCCAGGCCTTTCTCGACGGCTAGCAGTAAGGTTTGGCAAGATTTGGCTGCGGTAGTATTCAGCTTTTACAGTGTCTGCATCTGCGGCCTCGCCTTGTATTTTCTTAAATTTAATGTTTTCTCTGCGCTGCCAACGCCACAGCCAACCACTGGATGGTTCAAAATCACAATTCATTTTAAGTGCGAATTCTTTGGCCTTCTGTAAAATTTGAGTACCAGAAATAGTCGTGTTTGCAGATCGTATCTGGTCAAACCATTTTGATAGAGCTTTTTCTACTCTATCGCAATTACTGCCACGCAACCGCTTGCGTTTTAAATTATTTTTGGTAGCTTGCGTTTTCTTAGGATGCGATGAATGGTCGAAACATCGCAATTAAAATCCTTTGCTATTTCTTTTTTTGGTTTTTCATTTGCGTCAATCAACACTAAAATTTTAAGTTTCTGTTGAATCGTCAATGTTGTTAACTTTCGCCCTTTTCCAGTCATTCTAATTAGAAAATTATAAAAACACGAAAAACTTGCAACTTTTAATGTGAAATTATTTTTGACAGTTAGTGGATGGACGATTACATTTTTTAAACGATTAATAATCGAATTATGTATGCAGCCACAATTAAGACAATGTTGCATTATTTTTACAAGTGGCACTAAAAAGGGCAAAATAACATACAATTTTTTTATAGGTGCATTGAATTCAGAGGCAATTAAGCGAGTTTGGTTCTTAAGCGAGAGGTACTCAACAGATGAAATATATATGTGTTTTGTCAGAAAAATGTAAGATGCAATAAACTACAGGCACTTAAGAGGGAATTGCACTCAAGAGGGGAGTACTCAACCGGGGTTGACTGTACCACTTGACGAGATCGCTCTACTAGAAGACTGGGATGGACATTGTACAAGAGGATGTGACTCCGTCCATGCAATCCGAATATGTTTGTTATAGTAGAATAGCTTTAGATGTAAAAGTCACATAACATTAAAACTCAGAATTGAGTTACTATTTGCTGATGTCCTGCTGCTGGAAAACTGGAACGGGCATTGGACAATGAGCATGATGTCAAACAAATTGTCTAGTAAGAGTTTTGAATATATTTATTATTTTCCAATACGAAATCAAGCATTTCTTATTTTCATGAAAATTGTTGTTTGAAATGAAATTAGTAAAAAATGCACAAAAAAACCAAATTTTTGCACCACCGTGCCAACTTTATGCGGTCAAATCTGAAAACAAATATCAGACTCTGATTCCTTGATACTAAAAACCTTAAGATACACTATTTCAGTAATATTGAAAACATTACAAATAATTTTTATATCTACAAATGTTTCTTTTGACGACTAACCACATACTATAGGGAAAACCTAGGGTAACCAGAAAATTCTGACTTCAGATTCGGATTAAGTGAACCCAAAAACTTTAGAAATTGTAGCGAACCCCGGTGTGATTTTTTGACTGTTGTATAGTGTTAAGCATATTTATCCATTAAATTGTAGTCTAGCATACGTGAACTACTATTGTCAGTTACGGTTTCCTAAAGCAATTATATACATTTTTGTGTGCCCCTAAAAACATGCAGCGTTTTCAGAATTGTTCATGTATGCGACTTACATGGGCTGTTTTAAAAAAATAGTATATAAATAACTTGAGCGGAAATGTTTCTCGTCATTGTTCTCACCAACCTATGTCACTGGGGAAATTTTCGAATATATTGCTTTTTGACATGCTAAACAAAAATGTTTTTATACCCTACTCAATAATATATTTGTTGCTTTCTTTCAAGTAGCGACGAATAGAATTCAATTTATTTGCATGGAATATTTTTTTTTTATTGATGAAATGGTTGATCATAAATTTTTGTTTTTTAGTTTGTATTATCACTCATAAAGAAGGAACCAGTACTTGAATGTTAAATAAAAAAAAAATATATAAAAATGGCCTTAAGACGATGCAAAGTTTATTTAACAGGACACATGTGTAGCCAGAATCAACTATAACAATGACATAATAGCTGTTGTGTTCAGTGGCTTATAGTAAAAGAAAGAAAGAAAACGATTGTGTATATTATTTTAACCCTCATATGCTTCATACCATACGCTTAATTTAATTTTACCTTTAGCTGCCACATAGGATAATTTGTAGACTGTTCAGTATGCTAAAGAATATACAGTGGCATCGCCAAATAATCGGACACATAAGCTTTTGAAACATTTTAAAATAAATCGAGCAAAAACAATATTTTTTGTATATATTTTTAAAATACCCTTTATTGGTATTTTTTTAAACATATTTACACAAAACAATTAAAAAAAAAAGGATGAATGAATTCAGAATCAAATAACAAACAAACAGATTTTTTTCGGAACAACAAATAATCTGACATATATATTAAACTACTTAAAAAGAAAAACTGGAAAAAAATTATATGAGCCTATTCTATTACTGCATGCAAGCGGTTTGACATTGATTTAACCAAATTTTGGCACAGTTCAGGTGGTATTGAATACCATTCTTGTTTAAGCGCTTCTTTAAGCTGCGTGAGTGAGTTAAACTTCCTCGTATATACCCTTTTTGACAGTTCCCCCAACAAATGTTCAATTACGTTCAAATCTGGAGACTGAGGAGGTGTCTGCAACAACTTGGTGCAATTGTGGATCAACCAAAATTATCAAAATTATCTTTTCAAATGACGTTTTCTTTTAAAATGTTGAGATAGATAAATCTGTCCATTTTACCTTCAATAAAATGGAGATTGCCTACCCCAGCACTGGACATACATCCCCAAACCATTGCAGACCTCCTCCGTGTTTAATAGTTCCTCGAGTATGTTTTGGTTGAAGCACTGTGTTTGGCTTACGCCATACATATTTGCTTTTGAATTTGCTTTCGTCTGTATAAAGAACCTTTAGAAAAACAAAAAAATTTGCAAAAACAAAATTTCAACTACAAAATTAGATTCTTACCGTGTTCCAAAAGTCGTTTGATTTAAGCAAATATTCTTTTGAAAATTTAATCCGCAATTTCTTATTTTTCGGGCTTATAAAAGGCATTTTTCTAGCAATTCTGCCATGAAAATCATTTTTATGTAAAATATTGCGAATGGTGGTTAGGCTCACATCTTTTCCAGTTTTTGATTTAAGTGAAACTTGCAACTTCTTTGCCGTTTTGAAAGAATCAATTTTTATTTCCTTAATAACACCACGCTCTTCTCTGTCATTTAATATTCTTCCTTGCCCCGTACGGCTTTTGTAGGTTAGTCGAAATTCAGCACGGTTGATTTACCTTTTCCAACCAGTTCTGCTATTTCTCGTGTTGATTTTCCTTTCCCACTTAATTTTACTATTAAATGATTAACTTCATAAGAAGTTTGTTTTCCTTGCGGAGCCATAACGCGTCTAACACCAAAAATCAACTAAAAATACTAACTATAAAAATAAATAGCATAATAGGAAAAAAGACAAGTTCACTCAATTGCAAATATCGGGAACTTGTTTACAATTTTGTTGCGCTGTCCGATTATTTGTTGTGCAGGAGAAAATGAGTTAATGTTGGTTATTTACTTCTGAACTCTTATTCTTTTTTTTTTTTAATTTCTTATGTAAACATGTTTGAAAAAATGCTAATAAAGAGGAATGTTAAAAAAATATAAAAAACAATTTTGTTTTTGCTCTATTTATTTTAAAAAGTTTCATAAGTTAATAAGTGTCCGATTATTCGGTGATGCCACTGTATGTGCAAAAGTGTATTGGTATGTGTATGTTATATGGGTATAGGTATTAAAGTGCCATTCCCCCCGTTTGATTCCGCACAATTTTCTAGACTGCTCATTATTCCAAAGAATATGTTTGGAAAATTTTGAAGAAGTCGGACAAAGGCTATATAAGGAGTTCGATTAAAATTAAATTGGCATGCCGCTATCTAATTCCGCCCAATTTTTTTAGACTAGTCACTGTTCATTTTTCCAAAGAATATATTTGCAAATTTTGGTTGCAGTCAGAAAAATTGTGAAGAAGGAGTTCCATTAAAATTAAAGTAGCCCCCTGTCTAGCTCCGCCGACTTTTATAAACTACCGACTGCTCTTTATGGTTAAGAATATATTTGCAAAATTTGGTTCAAATCAAACAAATGGTTCAGAGGGAGTTTAATTAGAATTAAATTGGCACGCTCCTTGTCCAATACCACCCACTTTGTAGACTTATAACTTCTTATTATACTAAAAAATTTATGTACGAAATTTGGTGGAAATCGGACAAAAGGTGTAGATGGAGTTAGTTTAAAAGTAAATTGCCACACCCCCTGTCTAGTACCGCCCAATTTTATATACTTAAGACTGCTCACATTACCAAGGATTATGTGTGCAAAATTTGGTTAAAGTCAGACACACGGTTTAAAATTAAAATTCCACACCCACTTTTTTAGTCTAAAGACTCCACATTATACCGAAGAATAAATGTATGGATGGGTTGGATAAACGTTGTTGGTGGAATTTGGGTACATACAGACACGATGTCATACAGTTTTATATATTTACGAAAGTTGTTCTATTTTGATGACATAACATTGTGTTGCAGGTAGGCGTGGTTTTCATTTGATTTTGCCAAATATCATATGGATAGTCTATATTATACAGGGTGTTCCGCAATTGAGTGGAACTATTTAAGGAGGTGAAAGGTTATGTCGAGCTGAGCAAAAAATCGTATGGTAGGAGGGGTCTATTTTCACATTCTTAGGAATTACAGGGTTAACTAATATTTCACGACTTTGATTCACGTTATTGTTTCTAGCAGAAAAATTAACCTATAAAATAGCTTAACAGCTTAGCTGATAGCTTATTGCAAAGGCAACGAAATCACCTTTCTAACGGTATATCAACAAATCCCACCGACTTAACCGTTACCGAGCTGTGCTCGTGTAAAGATGAAATCAATCGGTTGAAACTATCAAATTTTAACTTTGAGTGCAAATTTTTCAGAATTTCGCGTAATAAATGAAATTTGTTTTTTATGATCAATTTTGCAATTTATTCAATTTTTTTTCTAATGACACCAAAAACATACACATACCTCTAAAAATAAAAAAGTTGGCCGTATTAAAAAAATTATACTTATTAGAAAATAATGATAAATAATGACAGTACAATTAGTTCTGCCGTAGATAATACCATTGTTTTATAGTATAATTTCCTTAGTGCAGCCAACTTTTTTATTTTAAGAGGTATGATTATGTTTTTGGTGTCATGGAAAATAGAATTGAATAAATTACGAAATTATCTATACAAAAAATCAATTTATTACGCGAAATTCTGAGAAATGTGCACTCAAAGTTGAAATTTGGTTAGAAAGATGGTTTCATTGCGTTTGCAATGAGCTATCAAAATAAGGTTTCTGTAAGTTAGTTTTTCTGCTAGAAATAATAACGTGAATCAAAGTCGTGACATATTAATTAACCCTGTAGCTCCTAAGTATGTGAAAATAGACCCTCCCTCCTGCCACACGGTGTTTTGCTCAGCTCGACATAACCTTTCATCTCCGTAAATAGTTGCACTCAATTGCGGGACACCCTGTATATCAAAGCCTATGTGCAAAATTCCAAGACATTTCTGTAATTTGAGCCAATTTTTAAGAGATTATATAGTTAATATAAAGCCACTTTGTTCGGGAGGTAGGCGTGGTTTCCATCCGATTTTTCATAGTGAGGATTTATATTGAAGATCAAAGCTTACGTGCAAAATTTCAAAGCATTTCTTTTATTTTTGTGGATTTTTTAGAGATTTTACGGTTTAAATAAACTCACTTTGTGGTTTACGTGGCTTACGTGGTTTGCGTGGTTTTCATACGACTTGGCTCATTCTCAAACTTGTTCTCCATTTTTTAAAAAAAAAAACCTATATCCACAGACGGACAGGCAGACTGACACACGAAAACTGACTCAGGTGGTGATGCTGATACAAAATATATATACTTCTTTATACCTGCCACTCCTCTTTATCGGCATTACAAACGGAATGACAGAGTTAATACATATACCCCTTACGCAGTAGGCGTTGGAGTATAAACATCGATGATCCAATTATCACAATTATATAAGAAAACATCGACTTTCCCGATGCTTTTCGATGCATTGATGTATTTTATGCATTCCTACTATCGTCCCATTATTTCCTCCTGTAATTCAGTAAAAATATTAAATTACTGGAAACAAACAGTTATTTTATTTAGATTTGTTGAAATTTTAATAGTATTTTTTACGGTTCAGTTTTTCCCGTTTTGAATAGTTGTGCATAAAACACCATCGCCTGAAAATGTCAAAAACTAATATTAATTTGTTTGATATTTGGCCAACCTTTTATCACACAATGCTTTTCTAGCAATATTGTTTTGTTGGAATTTTACTCAACTATTGTTAGAAAAACATCAACGTTTTCACATATAGCTTGCATCTATTTACTTATTGTTGCCACAACACATGACAACAGCTGTCACTTGATGTATGCCTTTTATATGCCGAACACTTGCTTCCTTCCTTCGTTGGCATTCATGACATGACGTTAGAATATCACGCTCTTATCTGAATGTTATTCCAGACAATGTACGATTGTACAGATCTTAAATACAAACATTTATGTTTAAATACAAATACATATAATTGAGATATATACACTAAGGTATGTGTAACATCCCTGTAGGAAAATCAACTAGTTTAAAAGTAGTTGAAAAAGTAGTTTTTTGTCAACCACAACTAGTTGAAATTCTGACTTCCTTCCATAGAACGAACTAAAATATTTTGTATGGTGATGTCCGCTAAATAAGTCAATTGACTTTCGTCTGCATATATTTTCAACTACTTGTTAAACTAGTTAAATATAAATTATTTTTTTAATTACTTTAAAATAACCAATTGAAAACTATTTAATATTCCACTTACTGAAGATGAATTTAAAAGCATAAAAATTTTAAATTTCTATACATCAAAGAGATCATTTATTTGACTGTTTTGAAAAATACATAAATCATGCCAAAAAAATCATGCCTGGTCGACACAAATAAATTCTGAAATATAAAATCTGAAAGCAAAATGTAAACAAAGTTAAAAGTGATCAGAGTTTTTTAATGGAAAATTGTGAAATGTCGTTCTTTGTGGTGTTTTAATTGATTTTAAAATAATTCAAAAGTGATTCATGCCAAGCTTCATTGCCAGTTGATTCAAAAAAGGACTAGTAATTACATTTAAGGAGCGCAACAGAAGTACGATGCGATGGTAGATATAATTTCATTATTCCTTTCTTCATTGAACTATTTCTGCTTCCAACAGGTGATAGTTCCAGAAGCTGGAGGAACTCTGCGCATATATGTGAGCATGCCTACCACGGAAGCAGTTTACAAAAACGGGCACGCCACCGCCTGGGTACATGAGCGAAGGTGCCGATCCAATTGATCGGAATTGTGGGGATACTGCGCCTGTTATTTAACACGAGCCAGCTTTTTGATGCTTCATTTCAAAATATGAGCTAAACAAGCGTGTCAGCGGGATTTTCCACTCTTTGCAACCATCAATCATGGTCGATGGACACACCAATATTTTGCTTAGTGCTTCTTTTAAGTGTCAATCGCAATGAAGTGATGGAGCAGACTCGACGCTACGTAGGGAAAGGCGTGCGTCTTTACTACTGAAGTGATGTGGTGTTTGCTGAATGGTTAAGCAATCCATCAATTTCCGTACAGAGTCAAAATTGTCCAATGTTTGCTAAACACTACCAGTTTGTAATTTGAATATCTTAAATAATAAAGAATTTTTAATCGTTTCACAGAGCTTAGAGGCAGTTTATTAGTTTTAAAGTGTGTTTACCACGTATGTCTTGCAGCTGAATGTCGTAAATAAAAAAATATGTCTTTTTAGTGAAGCCTAAAGATAATAATATTTGATGAAATAACATGGTTAAATATTTATAAACTTGTAATCAAATAAAAATTTGCAATTAAAATATGTCCAAATCAGAGTAGTTGCCGCCTTAATACGTAGGGTGCCTTTTATATTTCGGGATTTGGCAACCCTGGTGTTGCAATCTGTCAACTGAAAGCTCTATCGCAAAGTTTGACATTTGTTGGCTTATACGTACTCAGAACGTTTTGACATACGAGCGATATTTGTGTTGTTTATAGTAACTTAAAAGATTCATCTCGGTCTAAAAATGGAATTAAATCGTGAACATTTTCGTGCGATTATTTTTTACAACTTTCGACGTGAATTAACACAGCAACAGTGCATGGATGAACTTAATTCAATTTTTGGCGATGAAGCTCCATCAACAACCAGTGTTTATCGATGGTATGGTGAATTCAATCGTGGTCGTAGTTCACTCCAAGACGAATTTCGTGAAGGTCGTCCGAAATCAGCTGTTGTTCCGAAAACCATTGATGCTGTGCGCGAACTGATATTGCAAGATCGTCATGTTACCTATCGTGAGATTGAGGCAACCTTAGGCATAAGTGGGACCAGCATACATTCAATATTGCATAAACATTTGACTGTCAAAAAAATTTGTTCGCGTTGGATCCCACACAATTTGTCAATCGCTCAAAAAAAGGCTCGTGTCGATTGGTCGAAGGAAATGCTCAAAAAATACGATCGCGGTGCTTCGAAACACGTCTATGACATCGTGACAGGTGATGAATCGTGGATTTACGCGTATGAGCCCGAAAGTAAACAGCAGTCGACTGTATGGGTGTTTCAAGATGAGCCAAATCCAACAAAAGTTGTTCGCGCACGAAGCACTTCCAAGCAAATGGTCGCCTGTTTTTTCTGAAAATATGGACATGTCGCAACCGTACCACTAGAACAACGCAGAACAGTCAACTCTGAGTGGTACACAACCATTTGTTTGCCAGTTGTCTTCCAAGAAATCAGGAAAACCAACCGCCGAAGACGGATCACTCTTCACCACGACAATGCGAGCTCTCACACATCGGCTCAAACAACTGCATTTTTGAGCACCCAAAACATCGATTTGATGGGTCATCCGCCGTATAGTCCTGACTTGGCACCAAATGACTTCTTTTTATTCCCAACCGTGAAGAATAAACTGCGTGGACAACGATTTTCGACGCCCGAAGAAGCGGTTGCGGCATTTAGAATGCATGTTTTGGAGATACCTCAATCAGAGTGGCAAAAGTGCTTCGACAATTGGTTCAAACGCATGCAAAAGTGTATAGATCTTAATGGAGAATATTTTGAAAAACAATAAAGTGATTTTCGATGCTTAATATTTGTTTTTGTTCTCTAATCCCGATATTTGGCATTATTGTGTAACTCGCGCTTGTGTTTTATGACCTTCTGAAGTTGACATGTTGTAAAGGAACATTTTCATTTATTTTTCTATCTAGTTTAATGAACTGTATCTGAATCGTTCAAAGCAGCCAGATTCATCAGTATTTAGCTTACACAAATTAAAACTGTTTTATCTTTTTTTGGTACTTTTGAAGTAAAACTTCTTAGAACTCAAATGTTAATTCAGATAATAAGGCAGCCGTAAATTTGAGCCGCCATACATATCTACGGCTCTATGTATACTAGGAGGATGAAACATGGAATGTAGGCTTACTAAGCACCTATACAGACGTGAACATACTATATTAATCGATATAGAATTCACTTATTGGACACTAGAACATTAAACAGAAATTCAACTTTAAAACTCTATAAGAGTTAAATCCTCACAAAGACGATAAAACGTACCAGAAAGAAAGTAAGTGACTAGAAAAGCGAAGTGGTAACGTATAACTTGCATGGCTATGCACTACATCCATCGATGAATTTTAGCACAGGGATGTCATAGCAAATGTAATATATCCCTTACTGCATAACACAGTTATTGAAGAATTCTTATATTACTCGGTAATTGAAGAGTTCTTATGGTATGTATGTAACGCAGGTTTTACTGTGTTACAATGTACTAAAAATAATACTAAATACTTGTTTTTGAGATTATGTGACTTATCATGTTTCTGCAATAAGTCCTTCAGTTTTAATTTTGAAGTGACACTTTTATAGCCGCGTATACAACAATACGGCGAAATGGTTCTTATGAAAACAACAATACAGCAATTCGCCGCACTGGTTGTATAATAACGAAAAAATGGCTATTTAAGAAGTTTTGATATTTTTGCTTGCACCGAGGATTGAACACACTACGCTTGAAGCCATGGTCGACTGTTCTACACGCTGGGTCACGACGACATATTTATTTGAGTAGCTCATACTTATCTTAAATTTTACAATCATTAAAGAAATTACCAAAGACTTTTCGATGCTTAATATTTGTTTTTGTTCTCTAATCCCGAAATATAAAAGGCACCCCTCGTATAATTCAAAGTAGTTTATCAACCACTTGTTTTTAAGTAGTATTTCAATTACATCATATATAATGCAATAAAAACTATTTAGAATTGAAGTGGATCCCGCCTTAATATAATTCAAAGTACTTTATATACTAGTTTCTTTTAAGTTAGTATTTTAACTAGTTGTTTTTAAAAACAAGTTAGTTTGTTCCTATAGGGATGAACATGGTTGACATTGGATGGAATCGATGAAGGAAGAAAATATTTCATTAAAGGAACATAAAGTTTGTATTATTACTTATTATTAATTTATATTTTTATAATACTTTATTATTTTTTTATTCAACTTATCTTATATTTAAGGCTAAGTCTATGTTTAAGCGAAAAATAAAAATAAATGACTTGATATACATACTATTATTTTAGGGATATATGGAAAGAAGAGAAAGAGATGTTAAGGGTCTAGCAGGAGTGCAAACACCCTGTATATGAGCATATTATACGATTACTCTTCGGTATCGACTGCATTATAGTTTATAGCCGGCATCGTTATTGTTGATGTGATTCAAATTTTTTACGCCACCGCAACATTAATTGCAAAAAATATTGTAATAAAATAATTGTGGTCATAAAGTGTAAAAATAAAAGCTCAACAACGATGCCTTTCACGGCTATAGCTATGAAAATGCTTACTTATTTGTTTTTATACCATATAAAATTGTTAGTTTTTACATCCAACAGTTTTAATTCAAGCTAGTAAAAAGCAATTTTTGGCTATTGTGCGGACAAGAACTTTACGAGCAACCTTTTGTTTCGCCTTTTTTATGCATAAAGTTTTCCTGTATTCCTACAGTACTTGTATTAAACCCATTTTGCACTTTCATCGCTTCAACTTTTTCTATAGTTACTGCCACCTCTTTCTCGGTCATTCCAATTTTTTATCACGCTATCATAAATTTTACTCATACACACAAGGTGATTGTTTTTGCAAGTTTTTCACTTGTAATTTATGACAATGCAGGCAGGGGAAAAATGACAAACAAAATGGCTGCTACAGCTTTTTCTGCGGTGATTTGCTTTACATGGTCTTGCCTGCATTTGCGGTGACTTACCAACACACTAATACATATAAAAGAAAAGCACTGGATAAGCGCATTTTTATTTGAATTTTTTTAATTTTGTCGATCGATTACTCTGCGGTTTTTATTGTGAATTCATATTAAATTATTTATGTTCTGCATCTTTTCTTGTTCTATTTATTTATTTTGATTTATTTAAATAAATTTTTTGTATGGCTCTTTACCATCATGAACCGTTGACACATTTTTAGATTCTTTTTGTCTTTCGAATGAAATTTTCATTAAAATTTGGGCTATAAACATGTTTCTTTTTAGAAAACTATTTTAAAAAAACTCAAACAAATAGGTCCATCAGAAACAAACAAATTCCTGGCAATTTTTTGGCCTTTCCCACAATAGATATCGCAAACAATGTTCGAAGAGGAAAACCTTTTTCCCAAGAAAAAAAATTCATGTCACAAGAAATGATAAATTATAAATGCCATAATGTGAAAAAAATGACAGGAGAAAATTTCAGTAACATATTTTTAATTTATTTAATTAATAATTATTCTTTTGTTAAAGAAAATTAAAGGGAATTTTTACTACATGGAACACAGTCAATCAATTTCTCACAAAAAAAAATTTATAACATGTATCAAAGTTGTTTTGGAAATTCAAAAGAAAATATAAAATGGTAGGCTGTCACAAGGGACGGCAGCTCTCTTAACGTTAGTACCCATAAACGTTACTACCACATAGAAAATGTGTGTGAGCAACTTATTTTTCCCAGCATACCAAAGCATATTTTGAAACCAAAATACGAGTAGCTTTATCAAACTCAATTTTCGCAATGTAATTTGTTTGAAAACTGTATGAAATTTTTTGAACTAGATTGTGGTGAACCAAAATTAAATTGATTTTTCAATATAACAGCCACTTTTGTAAAAGAAGGTGCGTGTGTGTGTGTGTGTGTGTGTGTGAGAGAGACAAATATTTCCCGGAAAACTTTTGTCTGAGGCCTATAGGCTCAAATCCCAATTTTTATCTTCTTTGTGTTGGCATTTTTAAAGCACGGCTTAATAAAATCTAGACGCACTCTAGAGTGTCAAGACAACTTTTTACACATCACTGTTGACAATTCTTGTTACTTGATGGTAAAGATAGAAACAGTAAAGATATTTTCAATAAATGAATCTAAGATCCGACATTTTCGGAATAAAAAAATAACTCTAAATTTGGGCAGATCAACTAAAACGGGAACACGTTACTCGAACTTAAGGTTAAAGATCTTAAGATCAATCTAGAAAAACTCCGGGTCTCTCAGATAATGATCGTGCCGAAAAATTTGGCACAATTAAGAGTACGGCAAGATTAACATGTTAATCGCCACGTCAGCATATGTGTCTGACACTAAAAAGTTCTCCATGAGCCATAGAGCCAGTTAGATATATGTAGACGCGTTTTTTGAAATTTTTTCCCTCAAAAAAAAAAAAATCGTCACATCATCGCTTCGATAGCATCGTAAGTGCATACGTAGAATTTATTGATTGATATATCTGTTGTCACAAGTCATAACAGCCTAACTCAAAATATCGTAAAAAAACGATCTAGTATTTGTACAAAATGAAGGGACATTCATGTATCTACAAGTTCCATCTTCGATTGTTCCGTTAACTTTCGGGAAACAAACGATGTAAGGAAAATAAAACATCCCGTATTTACGATATTTTGAGTTAGGCTTTTATGACTTGTGACCACAGAAAATTGGTGATAAATTTGTTGTTCATGTTCATTTTTATGTTGTTTAAAAGTAAAAAACGAAAGAAATACATTTATGTAAATTTACATATAATATCAATAACAAAAACAACAATACAGGCAGTTACTTTGAAATATTCGTCAAGCGATTCGTTTCAACAAACGGCACGATGTTTCGTTATTGATTTTGGCACGAACCAAACTAACATTTTATTCAAGATTTGTCTCACACAAAATATGAATTTTTCTTCTTAGATTTACTTTTCTGTGACTTTAGTAAAAAAGTGACAAAATTAAAGTGAAATATTCCTTTTATTCGCCATGTAACTGATATTTTGACATATATTTTATCCTTGTACGATTAATATTAAAGGCTGTAGGTATACCCCAAAAAGTGAACAAAAATATTGCATGTGCTTTGCGAAAAAGATCACTATACAAACGTAATTCTACATTAAAATGAAAATCAAGTTCAAAAGTAAGCAAAATTGGATGAAAACCAAGTATACCGCTTTTGCAAAGTGACTTCATCAAAACGATAACATCTCTTGAAATTCCACAAAAATTAATCTGACAAATGACATGACATTCCGCACATAAGTGTAAATTTGGCAAGATCTAATAAAACTTCGCCTTTCTTCCATGCAAAGTTAAGTTATCAAAATAGTAAAACTTTTATAAATTCCACAAAAATTAACACGTATCTATTGGCTTGATTTTTTCACATGAGCTTTGATTCAATTCTTTTTAATAATTTAATGAAAACTACGCCAATACAAAGTGACGCCATTAAAGTAATACTATCGTCGTAACTTCGAATATTCATAAACACGATTGTGCGGATATTTTACCTTCCGCCAGTTCAAAGATAATTATTAACTAATATTTTCTCAGAGCAGAAACTATTATTTAAGTTTAAATGAACTGTTGTGAAACTTAGTGACACAGTGCGAAAGCTTTTACGTGTGTGTGCATCAAAAGATGTCCAAGTGCAGCCATTTAATAAAACCCCCGCGATATTTGGCATTATTGTGTAACTCGCGCTTGTGTTTTATGACCTTCTAAAGTTGACATGTTGTAAAGGAACATTTTCATTTATTTTTCTATCTAGTTTAATGAACTGTATTTGAATCGTTCAAAGCAGCCAGATTCATCAGTATTTAGCTTACACAAATTAAACCTGTTTTATCTATTTTTGGTACTTTTGAAGTAAAACTTCTTAGAACTCGAATGTTAATTCAGATAATAAGGCAGCCGTAAATTTGAGCCGCCATACATATCTATGGCTGTATGTACACTAGGAGGATGAAACATGGAATGTAGGCTTACTAAGCACCTATACAGACGTGAACATACTATATTAATCGATATAGAATTCACTTATTGGACACTAGAACATTAAACAGAAATTCAACTTTAAAACTCTATAAGAGTTAAATCCTCACAAAGACGATAAAACGTACCTCAAAGAAAGTGAGCGACTAGGAAAGCGAAGTGGTAACCTATAACTTGCATGGCTATGCACTACATCCATCGATGAATTTTAGCACGGGGATGTCATAGCAAATGTAATATATCCCTTAATGCATAACACAGTTATTGAAGACTCTCTATATTCCTCGGTAATTGAAGAGTTGTGAAGTAATTGAAGATGTATGTAACGCAGGTTTTACTGTGTTACAATGTACTAAAAATAATACAAAATACTTGTTTTTGAGATTATGTGACTTATCATGTTTCTGCAATAAGCCCTTCAGTTTTATTTATGAAGTGAAACTTTTATAGCCGCGTATACAACAATACAGCGAGCTAGATGGGGGCGTAAAACCAATGTAACGAAATGTTTCTTATGAAAACAACAATACAGCAATTCGCCGCACTGGTTGTATAAAAACGAAAAAATGGCTATTTAAGAAGTTTTAATATTTTTGCTTTCACCGAGGATTGAACACACTACGCTTGAAGCCATGGTCGACTGTTCTACACGCTGGGCCACGACGACATATTTATTTGAGTAGCGCATTAAATTTTACAATCATTAAAGAAATTACCAAAGCTTGCTGCATAAGCCAGACTTGCAGAATATTCTTTAGCGCTTCTGGCTTGTATTCGTCAATAAGGGACTTGCAAAATATTTTTGAACTCATCTGCATTGGTTTCGTCAACGTTAAAAAAACAAACAGAACAAAAAAAAAAACAACGAAAACCGTAGAACCGATAACTCTTCTCTCTTGTATTTCTTGGCAAAAATTCTTTAACGCGTCCGGCTTGTGTTCGTTCATTAAAAAATTTGTCGAAAATTCTTCAATCAATTCAGAATCATTTAATGTGAATCTTTTACCAGAGCCAGAGCAGAAAAAATATCCGCCTTTGTTCAGTCAGAATAAGATCAAAAAAAATTATAAATTCTCTCACGACGTTGCTTTTCTTTTTTCGACATTTTGAATACACTTAAGAAGTAACCAGCATAAAATTTTAACTAGTTGTCAATATCACATTGGCCTCTCATCATCATTTCAGTTATTGATGTTTTTACACGGCTCAAAAGTTGTCCAGATTTCA
This sequence comes from Coremacera marginata, assembly GCA_914767935.1. NCBI lineage: Eukaryota > Metazoa > Arthropoda > Insecta > Diptera > Sciomyzidae > Coremacera > Coremacera marginata. The sequence continues at coordinate 201,656,149 of OU612043.1, read as the reverse complement.
TTCCGCATACGTTATTATATACAAATGTTTCACTTTTTTGTTACATGTTTATAAACATGCATACGTGTTTTTTGACATTTTACACTCAATAAAAATCGTCACATCGTAACCTAAGAAGTTTACTTCAAAAAATGGTGGGGTTGTTTCTACAGGATGCATCAAAATAAGATGCAGCCTAACCAGTGTTAATCATTTTTGTGAAATCAGATTTTTCAGAAAAAGCACTCGGTTTTAATCTAATGGCATCTAGCCTTGCATATAAGAACTGAAGTCAATAGTTCTATTGTTTTTATCTGATCTATGCAAGTTAAACAAGCTGTAAGTATTTTCGTTGACTCTTCAAAGATTTTACCTTTATGACAAAGTACTTTGCGAGTACAGCATCTTATGAGGCAGGCATAGTTTCAATACGACTTTACTAATTCATAAACTTCAATCCATTTTAAAAGAAAAACTAGTTGATGTTGCTGACAAGCTTCATTTATTTTGCAAAAATTGGTTTTAACACTCTGGTATTCCACAGTGTGTCACAGTTTTAAGATCTTGTCAATTTTAAATTTGAAGGGCTTAAAACGTGCTGAAAACGCTTATTTTATACACTATCAATATACACTGCAAAGATTTTATTTTTGTCCAATCAATTGTGGTTTTTATAGCAGAAATCAATATTTTTTTTATTGCATTATTTATTTTGTTTCACACTCTACAACACTCTACAGCTGTCACAAATAAACTATACTGATAAGTGCATAAAACTGTTTACGACAAAACTAAGCATAAAAGTTAAATGAAGTTTTAAGCTATCACTTTTATGGCACAACGGGAAACACTTTACTCTATAAAATTGCAAAAAATGGTATGATTGCCAGGAAAATACAAAAGAAACTAAGCCAGCGTAGCGCATAAATTAGCCTTTTGCTCCTTAGATATCACCACTATCGAACAATTTAAATGTATATTTTTTCTTTTACAAAAGTGCACTGCGTAAATATACAGCCCACCAGTGCTCAACCTGTGTGAACTTTGTTCGTTTTGTTTCGTTTATACTCGTGGCTAACCAGAACTACAAAAAAAAAAAAAAAAAAAAAAAAACAAAAACAAAATAAGTGGGTGCCATGATAGTTGAACTTACTTTAAGAGTCACCTTAAGATTGTTGTGAACAAAATAAAAAAAATAAAGAAAACAAAAAAATTAACGAATTGAATTAACTACAGCGGCTAGAGAAGTACATTGGCGCTTTGGTTCATAAAGGTTGAACATGGAAAAGTTAGGTTTGTACACTTAATTAAGGGTCTTGAACCGTTTGCGTGAGGTTAATTGTTATTGCTGAATTGCGTTTCACCTAGTTTTTTTTTTAAGTATCCTTTATATATTTTTTTTTTATCGGAATTATTAAATTTTCACGTGATACACGGAAAAAGAATACGTTAAATCAAAAATGGAGAATTTTTTCATCCCTTTTTTATTTAATAAATTTGCAGCCTTAAAAACTTATCTAACGTTTTTTTTCGACATTCTTTTTTCGTCAGAGTAGTTATGTATAACTTTAATTGGATTTTAATGAATTACTTAATTTGGGCTCTTAACAATTGCCTTATCAATTCTGATGCTGTAAAAATGACCAAACTTCAACCAAGATGTACACATTCTTTGGTAAAATGGTAGAAAGATTTATATTCTTTGGTATAAGATATTTTTTGCTTTAATCTCAATTCACAATCTATACTTATATATAAAATCGTTCCTAAGGGTTAGTGTCCGTTAAGATCTCAGAAACGGTAACACCTAAGGGTACCAAATTTATAACATCTGTTATTAAGGCTAATATCTCAAATAATAATAAAAAAAAGAAATCACACACTCTATTACCTACCAAATATCAACAAAAATGCTATATTTTTTTTACTAATATTTTGTTATTTAGTTCGTATGCGTGGCAACAATAGGCTTGGTCGAACTTTAACTAAGCCCATTTTTCAGAAATCATTATAATTCCCAGGCCCGTAGCCAGGATTTACCTTAGGGGGGAGGGGGGTTTTGATAAAAAATCTTTTAGTAGATACCAGTAATAACCGAAAGAAAGGATATGAAAATTTTTAAGCAAATCCGTTTTCCTTTAAGACTATTTGTGAATATGCCTGTTTTTAAATGGCCATAAGAGATATGAGATTTTTTTTTTACAAATCAATTTTGAGTACTACCTTTTTTGATTTCTGCCTATGGTTTGTTGAAAAATGGTCCAAATTGAGCATTTTGAATTTCTTTAAAAAAGTATTATTCCGAAAATTAGCACAAAAAGTACAAATGTGTGGGACAAAATTTTACTAATTCAACAATATTAATGTGAACGGCAAAAATAGGTTAGATTTCTTGCAGTTTATTAAAATCAAAATTAAAATCTGCTATGAAAAATGCAAGCATTTTGTAATAAGTTCAGCTGGTGAAGCTGTATTCATAACTTTTATGGACATTTCATATAAACAGGAGAAAAAAAAATTTTAGTCTTTAGATTTGGTTTCTTTTTGGCTATCTACGCTTTTATTGATCACCAGCTTGTGTACAACTATTTGAACCTGTGTGAACCCTATTTCGAGTTATGGTTAAGGGCTAAAATATTACTGTTCCCGAAAACGATTTCGACAATTTAAATAAATTAAAAAGAATATATTTTAAGATCTTTAAAAATTTAACAGTTTCATTTTCTCATGATTCAATGTCAATAACAATTACTATATATGTATATATATTTTTTTTTAATAAAATTTTTTGAGCAGAGGAATCGACTCCGATAAGACTATTCAGACTATTCAGACTCAGACTATTTTTCAAAAACTTAATTCGAAAACTGGTTTTTGTACAGCACCAGTATCTTATACTCAATTTATTATATAATATATCACATGAAAATAAGTTCATGCTAATATTAAAATAATTACTCATCTAGATAAATTTTTATAAAAAGAATGAAACAGCAACTTTTTTTGGATATTAAAGAATTAAATCAGTAGTGGATTTATATTTGAATTATTTGCAAGCTAAAAATACTAAAAACAAAATTTTTTGAACTTCCAAATTGTTCTGTAATTTTTTAAAATAATAAAAATAGTTTCAAAAAAACTTAAATTAAAAAAAAAACTTAAATAAAAAAGCTTAAAAAACTGTAATTGTTAATTTTTTTAATGAAAATTTGGTAACATGATTAAAAAATTCTTCAAATAACTATAGAATTGGACTGTATAAAATGTTTTACAAAAACTTTTTCTATTGAGAATTTTTTTTTTTGACAAAAAGCATATTTAGATTTAACGTGATTTTCCGAAAACTGTTATTTGGAAAAGGTTTCGCACATGGCTAAATTTTTGTGCCAAGTTGGAAATCTTAGATCTCTTATATGCCAAGAAAACAACAAAATGAAATAGTCAAACTTTTTAGTCATTCGCTTTACGTTTAATACCCCATAATGTGTTAAATGTTGTGGTTCATGTTACTTTATTATTTTAAAAATGAAAAAAAACCCACTCAAATGAATGCTTTTTCAAAAATTTTGGGTCTAATAAGCTTACCCAGCAAACCATAGTTGACGACTTTGTCGAAATTCCGACGAATTCATAACTATATCGAGCTGTCTGCAAATATCGGAACAGTTTCACTTTTTATACGAATTTAGAAAGAGTTTCGTTATGCGACTGTTTGTAAAACATATTGAAATGCAAACTTTCCTTTCTTTTGAACTGTCTGAACGAAATCGTAACTTCTTCGTAACGTTTTCGTTAAGACTCGTTACGACATCGTTACGGCATTTCGTTGCGAAGTCGTGTCCACCGCTTCATACGATATTCTTTACGATTTCGTAACGAAATCGGATTCCGAAATCGGAAAGATTGCGAATTGTTTGTAACGATTTCGTTAAAAATATTTTTCGTTAAAAATATTGCGAAATCGTAATGAAAATCATATGAAGGGGTTGACACGACTTCGTAACGAAATATCGTAAAGATTTTGTAACGAGTCCTAACGAAAATGTTACGAAAAAGCTACGATTTCGTTCAGACAGTTATATATATGCGATATTGGTTCTAATTTAATACCATGTACCATGTGCTTTTCAAAAAATTGATATGACCCTTATTTCTTATCTAAACAAATATTAATAAATACACAAACGAGAATATTTCGTAAAATGTTCTAACAGTATATTTCCTGCACTTGTATTTGTCAGAGACACTTGTCGGAATTGCATCTCTTGATAGATCCATTGATGTTACAACAAAACTACTTATTGTGGTGGCATTAAAATAGGAAGGCAATACTGCACAATGCAAGCAAGCACATATTGTCGCCGAATTTGAGAAGAAAAATAATTTGGAAAAATGCATCGCTTTGGACTCGGTGGATGTTTTAAAATAAAAAAAAAAATTTATGTATGTGGCCGTCACACACAGTAGAAGTGAAACTTTTACCCAAAAATGGAATTTCTGTTCTGTTTAATTTATTTTATTAACATTCTCTCCTTCAGTGCAAGCAAATGGTTATTAAGCAGTCTACCTTCATACCAGTAGTAGTTCAAGAACTGTCTTTTTTCATAAAGCCAACTAGTATTTTCAACATAGTGATATCATGTTCAATATTCACGTACAGAATTAGATCACAGTTTTTTTTTACTTTCGTGATACAGTTGGTTATCAAGCGGATTTTTTTATTTTTATTTGATGACTTAAGTCATCCCAAGCTCGATTCTCATAGCACAGATGACATATCTTGCTGTTTTATTTTTTTGTATATTAAATTTTTATTTAAAAACCTGTGTCGGGAATAATGCACTTTTCCCTTTCCGTACTCGCATCGAACCGAAAACAGAAAAAAAAAACGCCGACTGCAAGTTGAACTTGCTACCATCGCACTGTTACCTCCCTTGCATCAAAACGAAGAAAACACGAACAAACCTAAAACAAAGCATAGTATACAATAATCTTTTTTTCCTTAGGAGTTTAATTGCATGTTCCAAAACGCTCCGCAAAAAAAAAAATATCAGATGCATATTTTAAAAAATAAAAAAAACTTAGAAAAACTTAGACTTTTATAAATGATTTTTTATCAAAATTTATTCAATATGTGTTTCGGTTTGGGTAACACATTATTCAAAATGATTTAATTCGTGAATAGCTTCAAAACGACCTCTAAACGATTTACGCAATGTTTAGAGGTCAAACTATTTTTGATCTTAAGCTATTTTTATTTTTATTAGAAAAATAACTTTCAGAAAATGGACGCGCACCGAAGTATTTTAACAATTTTGTAAAGTGAACTGGTCGTATATATGTATTGAACTGGTGAACTGGTTTAATATATGTGGGCTAGTCGCTTCTGTATTCAAAAAATATCTGCTCTATTTGCCTTTTGAGACTTTAGTTTATTGGAGTTTACTCCCCTAGAAACGATTTCATATATAGCCCGCAGTATGAAAATTATATAGCAAGTGAAATCAAGCATTCAAGCAAAAACTTAAGCGTTGCGTTTTCTGTCATTCGTCTTGTGATTCTCGGCTCAATGGGAAAATTTCGTTTTGACAATTGTGGTGCTCGGCTCTCAGCCGCGCAACTATTCGCAGCAAAATACCAACAACGAAGAAATACTAACGAAATAAACACAATAGCAATCTATTGTATTATTTATATTATATATTATTTATATTGTACTATTGTATATAATTGAAGTGAAAAAATTTGTAAAACTCCAAAAGTACTGGGCCAATTTTTATGAAAAAATTTTAAAAATATTATATTTGTGCAACAGCACAGCAGAGGGATATTTTTCTTTCGAAATTTTAATAGTAAGTATATATAATTAAAATGTAAAGATTTGTATGAAATCATCGCCGATGCCACGCATTGCTTGGTCGTTTTCTTTTCACGAGCTTGTGTTGCGAGAAATTCAATAAACTCAGTGTTGCTCTCTGTTCTACTCTTTTAATGCTCTGCTAGGAAAGCACAACAAAAAAAAATTTGAGTGTTTAAATATGTGCGCATTCGTATCGTAGCTGTTGCTCATAGCTTCTTAATAAAGAACCCTTTTAATAGAACTGATTATAATATAAAAGCTTGGTTAATTATAAATCCAAAAAGTTGTATTTCATTAAAATCAGTTCAAATTTCTTCATGCTGTTTTGCCTGAACAGAGTTTTTTCGCAAGTAAGAACAAACAAAACAGAGTTATTTTAGTGGTTTTGTGGTGAAGTAAAAATACTTCACATTGAATAACTCAACAAATTTTCAACCGAATTTCATTTAATTAAACTTGCTGAATTTAGAATTAGCTATGATTTTTTATTGCTTCAACATACAATATGTTCACAAATTAATCTCAAAGAGAAAATATACGAAAACTTTGAGGAAATTTTTAATTGTTTCATCATAAAGATGAAAGACTTCGCTTAGTACAATTTTTGAAAGCAGAAGTTCAATTATATTTTAATTCTGGTAGAATACTGGGAATGACTAGATATGGTGCAACCATTAATGCAATATTTTCAGGATTCGTAACTCATGTAACTTCCGATGATCACGTATCATATTTTAGTTGCACAAACCTATTGTAAGAGTATTTAATAATGACGTTCCTATCAATGCAATTCATTAACTTACCTCATAATGAATTTATGTTGTACATAATATGTTCTTATATGTAAGTTATATATTTTAAATTAAAAAAAAAAAAAAAACGAAATGGCCATTTCAGCCCTTGAAAGGACTTTGTCCGAGCTTCTTATGACCAATTGTGTTGTGTGTGATGTGAAATGTGTTACGCCGACTCCGAACGGCTTTTGTTCTCAAGAAGCTTTTCATGGCAGTTTTTACTCTCTGAGGTTTGGCATTGTCTGCAGAGAAGTGACGGCCGAACAGAAAAATTAATTCAATTGTAAAAATTTTCTGTCAGATGGAGGATTCGAACCTGGGTTCTTCTGGCGTAAGAGTCACACACTCTACCCACTACGCCACGGCCGCCACATATTTTAAAATTAAAAAAGTATATAATGCTTTCAGTAATATTAGAGTCGCCTTATTAACCCCCTTTGCCTTTTATATACATCACAAATTCTAAGTTAATCAATCTAGATATAGATGATCTAGATAATACGCACACTTTTTTTTAATTTAGAGGCAATATTAATTTTGAAATTCTCGAAAAAAAAACAGTCACGCGCAGGAACTGTATTTTTTATGTACGGGTAGATTATATTTGCATTTTTGTTTTCATTTCAAAAAACATGAATTACGCAAACAAAAACAAAAACAAGTTAGTGCAGGATTTTAAGCCTGGCCAATCCATGTGCTTGATGCTGAAACTTTTAGAAAATATTTGCAGTTTATCTTGTAGGAAATATTAACATATATATGAGTGCCTGTTGGATTGTGGTCAACATGATATTTGCAATAACAAACTATGTTCATAACCTCAACCATCAACAAAATATTATTCTTGACATGCTTGGCAGAAAAGATTTAAGAACAAATATATTTCAAAGTAAAATAAATATGCGAGATCAAATGAAAAATGAAAGATGCTCTATGCATGAAGTACGTTAGGAACATATGTATATTGTCCCCTTCATGCCAAAAACGTGCATTTTTATGTTTTTTTCGGGAAATCGATATTAAAGATTCGAATGGCTCAGAAAAATCTTTAGTATTGATGTAATCTTAAAGATAAGATTTTCTTAACAGTCACTAGGATAAGTTTTTTAAGCACAAAAATTTGTAAAATCAATGATAAAAAGAATCTTGTGGTGGAATTTATTTATCTTTTTTATGGTCCAGTTGTCCGAAAGCTTTTCATGTTCCTTCATAAAATTTAATGTTATAGAATACATTAAATATACAAAAAAAGTCTCGAATTAAACGACAAACACAAAAACATGGCAAGTAAACATATCAAAAGCATAGCTTGAGGGGGTACTCAAAAGGTTACAATGTCGCAGCCAATTTGCCAATGCAATTCTAAAAATAAATTCAACAAATAGCAAGAAAAAAAAATATAAAAATAACAAAAAAGCGTTAAATACCGGGGAAAATGCTAAAGAGCACTGCTACAAGTTAAATTTTAAAGTGGCTCGTTTTGGTTTATTTTTTATTTTGCATTGGCTGCAATTGCTTTGCAAGTATTGCAAAAATTGGACACAGACTGTTATATATATACTAGCTGAAATACCCGGCCCGGAGGTGGTGTAGCATTCAGGGTGTGTATAATGTATTGAACATAATGTATCATACAATACACAACGATCAATGGGTCCAAGCTCAACTACATATTTTTTCTAATATTTCTGGTAAAAAAATTTCCAATTTTAAGACAAACGGCTTTTATTTCAGTCTTTATAAAAAAGTTCAGTTAAAATTACCAAACACAAATTTTGTTTGTACGTTGTCACTTACATATAAATTACACAAAGCTTCCGGGCCAAATTGTGTAGGACTTGAATTTTATTACATTTGTAAGCAAAGTTCAAAATGTTTAAATTTGAATACGTATGGTAAACTAGATACTTGCCGAAAAATTTTTAGCTTTTTTCTCATTTATATAAACTTAGCAAATCTTTATATATAGTATGCTTGGACAGGAAAGTTTAGAAAAAACTATTTTTCAGCTTAAGCTTTTGAGCTGTACGGTCATTTTTAATACTGAGGTATTGTTTTAAAAAAGAATGTCACGCTCCTTTTCTATTCCCTTCCACTTTTTTCATAGTGCTTGAAACAGCTCCCACCCACCCCTATGCCAAAAGTCAATACCATGGTGTAGATACTTACTGAAATGAAGTATTAAAATTGGCCGCCTCCTTGTCTAATTGAGAACAATTTTCTTGAGTACGGACTAAAGTAAAGTGGCCTATTATCTAATATCGCCCACTATTCTATTCTGCGTACTATCCAAAATACAAAAAATGTGCAAAATTTAGTTGACGTTGGGCAATCAGTGTAGGGGCATTTGGGCTATTTAGTTATTTATTTATTGGAGTTTACTCCTTTAAAATCGATTTCATTTATTGCCCGCGGTATGAAAATTTTATGGCGATTGAAATCGAGCGTTATCTAAAAAATCAAGCGTTACGCAGTCAGCGTTGCACAGCAAAATACCAACAACGAAGAAATACCAACAAAATACATACTCACAGCAGAGAGAGTTTCAATTAACTCGATGTTGCTCTCTATTCTTCTCTTTTTATGTTGAGCTAGCCACAGCACTACTAAAAAATTGTGTGTGTTTGAATATGTGTGCATTTGCAATGTAGCCGTTGCTCATACGCACCCTGTAGGAAAATCAACTAATTTAAAAGTAGTTGATAAAGTAGTTTTTTGTCAACCACAACTAGTTGAAATTCTGACTTTTTCCCATAGAACGAACTAACTTATTTTGTATGGTGATGTCCGCTAAATAACTCAATTGACTTTCGCCTGCATATATTTTCAACTACTTGTTAAATTAGTTATATTTATATTATTTTTTAATGACTTTAAAACAACAAATTGAAAAGTATTACTGATGGCTTAAAGTTAATGATATTTGATGAAATAACATAGTTAAATATATATAAGCTTGTAATCTAATAAAATTTTGCAATTAAAACATGTCAAAATCATAGTAGTTGCCGCCTTAATATAATTCAAAGTATTTCATATACTGGTTTATTTTAAACTAGTTTTTTAATTAGTTGTTTTTAAAAACAAGTTAGTTTGTTCCTATAGGGCAGGTATGGGCACCACTACATTTAAAGATTAGTGTTGTTTTGTGCTCTTTGCACTGAGACAAATTTTTATGCATATCTATCTATACTATCTATATCTATACTATTAATAAATCTGTAGCCACTTTTTATGTTCACTCATCACGTTTAAACGACAACTCAGATTTTTATAAAATTTTGTACACATATTTATAGGTCAGCAGAGAGTGCAATAGGACACTTTATTTTAACCCATTAACAACCAATGTTACTATATGGAAACATATGCGTCTCGAATTTTCATTAAATACTGCATAATATTTCAAAAGATTTAGTGCCAGTTTTTTAAAAAAAGTAAAATTGGCATGCAATAATAACTTATTTCTGCTCAATGGCATGCATAGTTTTCACCAAAATGTTGCTTCAAGTCTAAAAATGTCTGTTTTTTATGGTTTTCTTTCGGCCTTAATGGATTAAATTGCACTTCGGTTAAACGAGAACAAAATCAATAAACGCTTTTAAATTTCCTTCAATTTGATACCAAAATCATGTATGTAGTTTGAAAACTGTGAAAAATTTTAGTACCAGATCTTTTTAGTATTAATTATAAGCTGAGAATGAGAGACGACATGAATGAGAGAAACGACTTGAAATTCACACTTTTAGCTTTGAAGGCAAATATTTCAGTCAGTTTGCAATGGATTTCAATAATTTTTTTTGAAAAATGTTGTTTGTTAAAATATCCTTCAAACATAAGTTGAAATTTTTACTAAACCAAAGTATTAATATTTTTAAAAATTTTTTTAAAAAATGTTTATTATTTTTATAACTTTATTTTTTATAACTGTAAATCATTTAGGCTTTCTTGCTTGCCTTATCATCTCCAACTAATCATCAGGAACGAAAATGCTTGGATGGAACTTTTTTCGCTCTTCGATTCAATCGAATTCCTTATCGCAAGCTTTATAAAAATTACCCGAAACTAAGAGATTATGGTCGATCTTGCAATAATTACAACTAGTGTACATTTTAATGTTTCGGTTAATTCAATTTTTGCAACAAATTTAACAATATACAACTTTTAGTAAGTGGGTCAGACCACTTTTCCATATCCACAATGTATTTTTTTAAAAAAGGCAAAGTGACACTATTTGTTATAACAGCTTCAGTTATGCCAAAATCTTTAGGAACAAATTTGTATACCAAAATATCAACGAGCGCGTCAAGTAGCATAGTGCCGAAAAAATTTTTTGTGGGTTGGACCAATTTACTTCTGAGCGCTTCATATAGACAGCAGTACAAGCGCATTCAAAAGAATGCATTTAAAAATAAACTGTACATTAATCATACAGTATAGATATTAACTTTACAATTATTTAATATGACAGTTTAAGGTCCTAAGCTTACTCTTGTTATAAAAATTTTTAAAATAAACCTTGAATGTTAATATTTTAATCCAGTAAATACATGGAATGTAGATAAATAACTAAATAATTCATTTTGTTTCTCCAATTATTTAAAGCACACAGTTAATTCATTAATTTTCGAGCATTTTGCCAAATTTGCATTGAAATAATCTCGACAAACTGACTGCAATTCAGACGTGTACAAATTTATGCAAATATCGATGCAGTTGTATTGCACAGCACCTGCTTTTTGCTGGGCTTGCCTAGAATCTCTTTTAAGTTTTCTTAGAGCGGATAATTGAAGAAAAATAGGATTACTTTATTTTACGTTAAGTCTGTTATTTGCATTAAAAACAAACGAAGATTTTAAATAAAGTGAACGTTGACTTAATTTGAGTGCTTCAAACTAATAAATGTAATTGTAAAGCTAACAAGTAAATTGCAAGTTTCGTAAACTGACAGTAGAGGATTAAGAGGCTGATTTTGACTAGCAAAACACTCAGGTAAAAAGTTAGTACATATAAAATATACGTTTGACGGGTCGACACTAAGACACGAACTGGTGTCGTTCAAGTCGCCATTAACAGCGACTATATACAAAAGTATATAAGACTAGTAAGGGTGGAGCTTCGGCAAGGTACCGAACCTAAAATACTCTCCCCCCCCCTCCCGCAGCCACATTGAAGTATATTCAAAGACTTTAGCCACGACATACACCATGACATTAAGTTTTATATATTAACGAAAGTTTTCCTATTTTGATGACGTCACTTTATATGGGAGGTAGGCGTGGCTTTCATCAGATTTTGCGAATATCATAGATAAGGTTCATATTATATATAAAATCTAATATGCAATATTTCAAGACGTTTCTTTAATTTTTGTGATTTTGAAGAGATTTTACGTTGAAAATAAAGTCGCTTTGTATGGAAAGTGGGCGTAGTTTTCATTCGATTTTGTCATACACCACAGAGATGTTTTATTTTAAATATCAAAGCATATGTGCAAAATTTTAAAACATTTCTTTAATTTGATCAGCTTTTTAAGAGATATAACTTTTGAATTAAAGCCACTTTGTGTGAGAGGTAGGCGTGGTTTACATCCGATTTTCCTAAATTTCATAACCAAGATTTAGATTGAAGGTGAAAGCTTACGTGCCAAATTCCAAGGCATTTCTTTAATTTTTGTGGATTTCAAAGACATTTTACGGTTAAAATAAAGTCACTTTGTATGGGAAGTAGGCGTGGTTTTCATTCGATTTTGCCCATTTTCGAACTTGATCTTCTTTTTTTAAAAATAAACTTATATTTTGAATTTTATCGTTCCGAAAGACGGACAGACAGAAGGAGACACAGTAGGTGATGCTAATCAAAAATATATATATTTTACCATACCTGTCACGCCTCCTTCTTGGCGTTACACACGGAATGACAAAGTTAGTATACCCCTTACGCAATACGCGTTGGGGTATAAATATATAAATATATAGCATATATCTTATAAATATATAGCATTCCTGGGAAAAAAACTATTTATAGCCAGTTCAGAATAATTGCAATTAAGCGCTTGTATTGCTAGAATGTTTCCATAATAAAGCAAAAACATGCAATTGCTTTTTTTCTATTTTTAATAAAAAAAATAATTAAAATTTTTCAAAGATTAATTAAAATCTTTGTATAGAAAAATGGTTGAAAAACCATTTTTTCAACATAGGTAGGGCACATTCAATTTTACGGTGTATCTCAAAATCAAGAATATACACTTATATAGAAAAAAGAAAATTACCTAAAATAACTCGTTTCCAAATAGAGTTTCCATCATTTACTAAAACATCCCAAAGGCGTTATGTGTACGGTGATAATTTTGTTTTTTGTTTTATTTTTTTCAATCAAAATACAGAACATAAAAAATATTAATCTAAATTTTAATTATTAAATATTCAATATGGCAAAATGTTGGATGTTTCCAATCTTTCTCGAGAAGAGTGGGTGACTGAAAACCTTCTACTAAACAAAACCATCGAAATCTACGCTTATGGATCAAAATAAGATAGCAAAATTGGAGTAGGAATCTACTCAGACACACTTAACATTAATTCAGCTTTCAGGCTCCCTGTCCACTGCAGTGCTTTCCAAGCTTGGCTTAAGATGAATAAAATGTCATCTATAGCAGTGCCGTAGTCAGCGAAATATTGCTCATAGAACTAACAAATTTTTTCAAAATAAGAAAACACTAAAATAATAAAAATTAAGATAGGTTTGAACTAAAAAATACAAAACATAAAAAAACTTTGTCGACGTTCGGGAAAGTATATTTATAAATAATTTGTCTATTGAAAGCAAAACATCTCGTTGGAAATTTTAAAAACCCTTTTATGATATTTTTAAATGACCCAATATCGCGTCTTAAAATAATTACAAAAAAAAATTTAATTCAAAAGCCTTCTTAAAAGTTTTAATTTTTACTAGGTACCTACTGTTTTCTAATTTATAAAAAAATTTTTCAAGTCTGCGAGCACTATTTTGCTAGCTACGGCACAGATCTATGGATATGTGTATTAAGGTATAATATACGTGCAAATTTTAAAAAAAAAAAATATTTCTTTTGTTTGCTTAATATTTTCTTCATAGTTTCTAGAATATACATACATGTTTTAAAACGATGCCTGTCATTGTAGATTAAATAATAGTAAGTTTATCAACCGATAATTTTAAAGCTATATATGCAAAATTTTGAAAAATAAACGATTACGGTTTCCATTAAACTGGTTTTTTTTTAAAACGGTTCGAGACCTAACTCGAAATCTATTGATTTAATTTAAATAAGTCTTTTTGCATTTTGCTTGTAATTTTGTCTTTTAAGCATCCCCCTAAATTCAAGTACCTACTATTTTTTGTTTTTTTTTTTTTTTATTGACAAAAAAGCGCGCGAAAGTCTACCTCTTTTTTTAATTTTATACTTTAACTTTCACCATAGTTATTAAAAAAACCCTCCAGGGGTCGTGCGTAGTGGGGATGCCAAATAAGTGGTCTGTACTTTAAAATGACATTTGATTTTTTTTGTTTCAGATACATGGGAAAGGCGATATCCATCGAACCGTTTCGTTCGATTATTTTCGAACAATTATTATCAATTATAGTCGATTATTATCGACTATTTTCGAAAAAAAAAAATAATTTTTATAAAGTACTTTTTATGTACAATCAGCTGTATAAATTTGAAAAAAAAAAAATAATAACTCCTTGTATTTAAAAAAATTTTGAAACTAGCGGCGTTTTTGTTACACCTTAAACCAACTCGAAAAAAAAGAAAAAACGAAGTGTCATTTTATTTGTGAGCACAGGGATAAAAATGTTCGATTATGTATGGAAAACAAGTCTGTAGCAAAATTTCGTACGAAAATATTGCAGTTTGTTACTCGACCATAGACGTCGGTAGGTGGACGTAGGTGGTGCTGCGCCAGTTATTAAAGTTCACTGAACTGTAAACCCGATAATGATACAATACATGAATAATAATGAGGTTTTTTAAAGTCTAAACTTAGTTATGTTTTTGAAGTCGCTGAAGATGGTGATATAATTTTTGATTTGATCTGCTTGCTAGATTTAAGGATATTGAAAAAAAAAAATCGGCAATACTACAAAAAAATATATTTAAAAATTTCATGTTGAAGGCTTAATACACGACTTTTTAACAGTATTAATTAAAAAATTTTCAAAATTTTAATTAATATCTATTTTTATAGTCAGCATTTTTAGAAAAAAATGAGTGTTCGTACACCATCGACACTAGGATCAGTGCGTGCGAGAGAATGCTGATGGTAGAGGCTTTGAGCTCTTCCAGTAGAGTTTGAACACATGGGCTAGTGGATCTTTCCAATAAAGATATAAATGAACTAAATATCCACGATTTGTTCACGCTAAAAAATTGACACTAATGGGCATATAGTCAAGTCGCTTTGAAAAGCCTAGAATCTGTTTAAACAACATCTAAAACAGCACTCAGCTGCCGCATATCTCTAAATGAGATGGCAGAGCAACCTTAAATCTTCCTATGCTGGATTCTCTACTATGGAGACTTTCCAGAAAACTAAAAAGCAGATAATCTCACTCGCAACGGTACCACCAAACAACTTTCGACGGATTAGAAATTTTCTGGTGTACCTCTTAAAAAACTTACAAACGAGCAAAAAGTGTCTATAATATTGTCCTGGCCAATTCTAACCCTGAAATGCTCAAAAGAACTGACTTCCCTAACAAGGGATGAATCCAGTACTATTATAGGCTTAACTGGACATTGGCCTTAACTGGATATTGCCTATTAGGTATTCACTCCCAAACATCTCTACAACTACTTCTGCAAAAGTTGAGTTTTAAAGCAACACTTTTTGTTTACTTGAGTTTTCCTAAGAATTAAAGCTCAAAAGCAGCATATTTTTTTTTTTTAGTGAATTATAATACACTGTAAATGACTTCAATTGAAATTAATGTTAAAATAACACCTACCTGTAGCGGTGAAGAGGCCATCCATTGTTGAAACAAGTCCGACGTCACTGACAGCCGCTTAGGTGGCTGCTTACGACTTTCGATAAATTCATGTAGGCGACTTAGTGCTTCCGCCGGAGCTCGTTCAGTTAACCACTTTTCAAAAGCCTCTGGTTTCTCCATGTACAGACGCGCAACCTCATCAACATCATGTTGTGTCACCGTAGATGATTTGTTTGTGCGGCTTTTTAAGCTGCTGCTGCTGTTGACAGGACTGCTGAAAGTTGTAGCGGGTACGCTGCAGTCAAACGATGCTAAAGATGGTGGTTCTGGTGCATTTTCTGTGCTGCTGCTTTGTAATTCATCTGCAGCTGGTGGCGACATATTTATGTAGACGGGAGGTAGCATTTGACCATCAGGTGTAGTCGATGCAGGTTTAGCACTGGTAGAGATGCCAACAGCATGCTCGGCTTGTGGCCGCCCGTGGTTGTTATTGCTTTGCAAATTTTGCTCATCCTTATCTAATCGAGATAAACTTTGAGTGCTGCCATTCGCTTGTGTTTGACTCAAGGACGTGACTTTCGTCCCGCTCACCTCAGGATGAGCATTAAGCGATGTATCCATGTTGCTGACTTTCACGTTAAAGTGTATCTAATAGATTGGCTTAGCACGAAAAACTTAAACATATTCAGATTTGTAATAGTTTATTCAATGCATGGGAGTTAGTTATTTGACATATTTATTTTATTGACATTTCATTTGGTCTATTTATATTATCCTGTGTCCTTTGGCTTAACGTGGGTTTTTTAAAAGTCAGTTAATCTTTTTGATTGCTATTCAAAGCTACCTGAGTAGGCATAAAAGAACTGTGTCTCTTTGTTGCCTCGGTTGAGATAGGCACGTTTATTATAGAAGTAGCCTCTATTATTCAACGATAACGTCACGTACGCCTGCCTGTAGTGTTGTTAAGTCAGTGTTTACTATTTCAAGTGGATGTAGGTGTCTGCTGCATAACAACCTGTTGTAGTTGCTAGCTTTTAGTGCTCTCCTCAGGATATCTCCAACAGCTTGGGTCTTGAGCTCAAGTTGGCTGTAGTAGCGTTTATTTTTGGGTAATGACTGTTGTTTTGTTTAACAATCATTTATTTCCTGTTGATTGCCTGTTTACCCTTTCGTCTGTATTTCGTTCCGTTTGTTCATTTAACAGATTAATGAGTTTATTTGTTTTTTACTCAAGTCGTCGTTAGCCTTTTTAAGCCTTTCACCTGAATTGCTTTATTTTTTCTTTCCTTTCTGTTCCGGTAAGCTGTATATGTCTTCGAGTGTCTTTTTGCCCTGTTCTGTTGTTGTTCTCTTGGCTGTCTTTGGCCATTTAGCAGCTGATATTCAGTACTCTGCTTTTATTGTTTCTTGGATGTTATTTTGCTTTGGATGTCTTGAATCTGCAATAGATGAGAGAAAAGGTTAATAGAAAAGCTTAAGCAATTAAAAATTTTTTCTTATTGTTGTTTTGATTATTTTTAAGAATGCAGCCAATGGTTCTAACGACGGAAGTTACGACATATATTATTTCATATATGTGCGTTAAATATACAACTTGTTCGGATACTTAAGAAATTCTCATGTAAAACTTTTATGTGAAGGTAATAAACATAAATCATAAAACAAGAAACTTCAATAAAATTATACATTAAACCTACAAGAAAGCAAAAGTAATTTTTTATAATGCTTTATGCTGAAAAAATCATGTGTGAAACAGCTAGATTAACAGGCCTTGCCATTACTTAGCCAGTCAAGCATGCAGGGTGTCAAAAAAGTTTACATTCACCTTAAATTTTTTATTAAAATTGCATTAAAATAATCCTTTACTTTAAATTTTGAACGTTCTCGGCAATGCAAGGGTAGTTTTTTTTTTATATTTTGGCCAAGAGATTGCTTTTGAGGTTTTTATTTTTTCAAAACTGTGAAAACAAATTTACCGCAAATACGTATTAGAGATCTGCAACAAGTAACTCGAAAATCAGGTAACTTGAAAAAAATTAAGTTTCGACTTGACTTGACTTGTAGAAACTTGATTTGCTTCTACCCTACATGTTGCGGCTTGCTTCTGAAAAACAAATCATAAGCCTGGCTTGATTCTATTTTGTTTCTTCCCTACATGAGTTGGTAGAAAAAAAAATCAAGTTTTCTACTTTTCAAGTCTGTTTTAAGCCTATGCGACTGCGCTGCAGTCGAAAGCGACTGAAGAGCGTTTGTTGGTTTGTTTGTTCGTTTCATATATAATGTGGAGTTGGTGTCGCGTTTTTTTTTTGTGTTGGAGAAGTTATTGCGTTGGGAATTTTTTATTTTTTTTTTTGCTTTTAATAAATTTGCTACTTTATGTATGTAGATGCGTTGTGCTTTTGTTCATATGTATGCATATGGAGTATCGTTTTGATCTTGAAAAAAAGAATAGAATTAATGCTGGAGTAATGAAATGAAGGTTGCGATTGGACAATGCACAGTGAAGAAGATAGGGTATTTTAAAATTTATCAAATGCTATATCTCAGTAAATAATAATGTAGGGATAATGCGATTGAAAAACGCGGAGGGGGGATGTTAAGACTACATATAGGAAACCATATAACCAAACATTTTTAAAAATGGTATTATATTAAAAATTTTAGAAAGTCATATAATAGACACCTTCGAGGTACTTTAAACATTTTGTAGTTAAAGTTATATTCTTATGATACAAGAACTCCCACGCAATGAAATATGCTGCAATGTGTTAGTTATAAAATTGTAAAAACTTAATTAAATAACAGCATTCGTATGTATATCAAAAACTTCTGACGTAGAATTGCGTCTCATAGTCACAAAATTGCAAAATTTAAGAAAAACAAAAATTGCATTTTCGTTTAGTAGCTTGCTTATGTTATTGCTGCTAAAACCACGAATGATTCAGAGCGATGGAGCATTTAAAGACGAGACTTCCTTGTTTCTTATCAGATCAAAAAGACATTGTTCTCGCCTTCTATAGTTGGGGCGATAAACCGGTTTTTATTCGTAAAATCGGCTGGGAAAAATGTCACTCTCAAACTGTTCGATTTTTATTTGGACTCTCTGCATTGTAGGTCACTCTACAGTTATAGCGATAAGACCGTATGAGTAAAAGCTGCTCGAAAAATGTAATTCTCAAGCTATTATTTTCTCTGATGATAAGTTTTATGATTTTTTAAATCAATATTTTTTTGCGTTTAACTACGTTTATTACATTTTGTTTTATTTACTTGACTAAATTTTTTAGCTATTGTTTTTTGTTTTTAAGCCTAATAAATTAAATAATGCAATGTTTAGTTTGTATTTCAATCTTCCAAATAACTCGTATTTTATTATACATGAAATATATATGAAGTTTAAAATAAATATCGTCTTTTAAAATTAAAAATTCAGCTTTTTTTTTAGGACCAGCTCAAAATTTGAAATAATATTTTTGATGAATTGATTGCACCTTATAGAAAGTAACAAATTTAAATATACGCTGCATCAAGCAATCTTTTTAAGATCCACAACTTAACTCATAACTTTATTTGCTTAAATTAATTTAAAGAATTAATAGCTTAATTCTTTTAAATTATTTTAAAGTAAGTGATATGTTAAAAACTTTTTTTTTACGCTTTTAACGCTTAAAACAAAACTCCACTGTGCGCACCACCACAATGAAAACAACTTCACACCACAGCTGAAAACGCATCGTTTAACAAACAGCACAGCCCTGTATTAAAATCAACTAATTTAAAAGTAGTTGATAAAGTAGTTTTTTGCCAACCACAACTAGTGACCACAAATTTTGACTTTTTTCCATAGAACGAACTAACATATTTTGTATGGCGATGTCCACTAAATAAGTCAATTGACTTTCGTCTGCATATATTTTCAACTACTTGTTAAACTAGTTATATTTAAATTATTTTTTTAATTACTTTAAAATAACCATTTGAAAACTATTACTGATGGCCTAACGTTAAAAATATTTGATGAAAAAACATGTTTAAATATATTTAAACTTGCAATCTAATAAAAATTTGCAATTAAAACATATCAAAATCAGAGTAGTTGCCGCCGTAATATAATTCAAAGTAGTTTAACAATCACTTGTTTTTAAGTAGTATTTCAATTACTTCATATATACTGCAATAAAAACTATTTAGAATTGAAGTTGATTCCGCCCTAATATAATTCAAAGTACTTCATATACTAGTTTATTTTAAAGTAGTTTTTTAGTTAGTTGTTTTTAAAAGCAAGTTAGTTTGTTCCTATATGGAAAGTTTGCACTGATGACACGAACTTAATTCCACGAACTTCGTAAGCAGACTTGAAAATAAACAAATAGTCGGCAAAATAATTGCTTTTTGCCTACATTTTAAGTTTCCACATTTATAGTTTCCTAGACCCAAAAAATAATTTATTAAAATCCAGGAAATTTTGAGCTAAAGTCATCATATCCTATATTTAAAGATGCACTTCCCTTAGTTTATGTAAGTTTTATCCTAAAACTGAGGATATTTTCTTTGATTAAAGAAAACTTATTTAAAATAAGGAAAGTGCCATCTTTAAATGTAGGATATGATGACTTAGCGCAAATTTTTCTTGATATTAGTAAATTATTTTTTGGGTGTACATTTGGCGACTTGATTTTTGCTGCGACTTGATTCACGCAAACTTGTTGTTTGGCTGCCTCAACTTGCAGGGAGTTGAAAATTAAAGGAACTTGAAACAGCAAATGAGTCCAATCATGCAGATGTCTGATACGTATATTTTTTATATTATATATATATATATATATTATATTACATATATTTTTTAACGCTCGCCAAGCCATTTTTTCGTCTAAATGCGTTTATCTCAAAATGGGGGTTTGTCGCGCAGTGGACACGATTTATCGGTCGACTTACATTTTTGCTCATGTGTTTATTGAAACAGTTGCTCGACTGTATTCTACAATTAATTCTGCAAATTGAACCTAAAATATTTTATTTAACTTAAGAAAAGGGTGCAATAACGTTAATCCAAGTAATTTTTTTTTTTTGCAGACTTGCATTTTTTTTTCTACTGTCATATCCTTGATCTCGTTTAATGGATGTTATCGCTGTAGTACAGTTAACGACAAACTTAGTGCCTTATTAACTCCTATTAAATACCTCTTCGAAAAACATGTTCTCTGCGTACTTTTCGTGTAAAAAATGTGAGTTGTCCTTGGTTTTCTCAGCATGTTCTCAATTCAATAAAAAATAGAAACAAGTTGCACAATTTATGAAGAAGTAATCCGTCACCTTCAAACTGGGAAAACTATAGGAAAGCGAGAAATGAAGCTGTTTTAACAACAAGGCAATCTAAGTCTAGATACTTCTCAGCTAAGCTAAACCTATCCCTGCCTTCTAAAACTTTGTGGACGAATATTAAAAAAGTCGGGGTATGTAATAAGAAAAATTCTGACTGCCAAATTGACCCAGAAACACTAATTAGCTATTTTTTAGACAATTCATCTCCCTTGACTGACAATAATTTGAATGTTAGTTGTAATATATCCGTTTTGCATTCTTTTAATTTTGTGCCTGTTAATGAATTCAGTGTTGGAAAATGTGTGATGCAGTTAAACTCAAATGCGATGGGTGAAGACAATATTCCGATTAGGTTCATAAAAATCATATTACCTCATATAATAAAACAGCTTACACACCTAATGAATTATTGTTTTACATCGTCTTCATTCCCGGATATGTGGAAAGTAGCTATTGTGCTACCTGTGGCGAAAAAAACGAACCCTTCAGGAGCTACTGATTTCAGGCCTATAATGGCTCAACAAATAAATAGTCAAATTCAGGACAAGAAACTTCTGTCCGCATTTCAGCCAGGATTCCGAGCAGGGCATGGGTGTTCCTCTGCTGTAGTAAAGGTTTTGGATGACATAAGGACGAAATAGGATTCTGGTAACATCACATTACTAAGTTTGCTTGATTTTTCAAAAGCATTTGACAAGGTAAACCATAAATATTTGTGTCAAAAACTCAAGCTCTTATTCGGATTCAGTGTAAGTGCTGTCAATTTAATCTCAAATTACTTGTCTAATCGGTTGCAAAAAGTTCAAGTTGGGAATAATTTTTCGCAGAATCAATTGGTACTAAATGGTGTTCCACAAGGTTCTATTCTTGGTCCATTTTTATTTGCATTGCTTATCAATGACTTATTTTCTGTGTGCAAACACTTCTCTGTTCATGCATATGCTGATGATGTTCAGCTGTATCTTTCTCTACGCATTGGGCTACTTGATGATCTTTGTTGCAGATTGAATGAAGATCTCAATAACATCAGTGAATGGTCCAAAGACAATGGTCTTCAATTGAATGCTGCCAAATCGTATGTTCTACCTATATGTAAACATAGAATTAGTGTTGATAATATCCCTGACTTGTGTATTGGGTCTAACAAGCACAAATTAGTGTTGAAAATTCAAAATCTGGGTTTTTATATAAATTCGTCTCTATCGTGTACTGATCACATTAATAGTGTTGTCCAAAAAGTGTATTATGTCCTTCGTAATTTGAGAATGTCCGCTAGTGTTACTCCTGTCAATATTAAACGTAAATTGGTAATACAGTTGGTACTACCTGTGATAACTTACGCAGAATTGGTGTTTAGTAAGCTTGACTCCTCTACTCTGTTAAGACTACAAGTTGCTTTTAATCATGCTACGCGCTATGTATTTGGTTTGCACAAATTTGATCACTTATCTAGTTATAAAAATGTCATACTCGGGTGCGATCTACCATCTTACCTTGATGCCAGAAACTGTATTTATCTACATAAGTTGATTCATACAAAAACACCTTTCTACTTAAATAATAAACTGCAATTTCATTTATCTAGAAGAAGTAATGTTCTTATAATTCCAAGACATGCTTCATTAAATTCATCGCGCTTGTTTTTCATTAATGCCATCAGACTGTGGAATGCTCTGCCACGCGGACTGAGAGAAGTGACAGTGAGAATTCTTCCCTCTAATTATTTTCTTCACTTTCTTGAAATTCTTAAAATTCATTAATTTTTATTATATGTTCCGGTAACTCTTTTATATGCTCTTATATATATATGTTAATTTTAGAGCATATTATTATCTTTTTAAACTTGTAATGTACCCTTAGTTAAGTTAGTTCATGAAAGAGTTGTTATCATATCTATATTGAATGTATTTATGTTGTACTATAAAAGAACTTAGTTCTTACTTTTTGAATAAATGTAAATGTAAATGTACTGACTTTGATAACTAACTTGGTTGTAGAATATAGACAGGATATATATGTTATATCTACTTTAAGATACCGTTTGCTTCTATTGTTTCAGCAATACTGGTGCAAAGGTATTCTGTTCACCGCACTATGCACGGTTTTTCAAGAGACAACTTCGGCGCCCCCTGGCGTAGTTGAAATGAATAATGTAATTAAATAAAATAAAAAAAATAAAAAATATGCAGACAATGAATAGCCAACCGAATAGAAAATGTAAAGATATTTACAATTTTCCAATTTTCCACTTTCCACATTAGATTTCTTTTTGGACCTCTTATTACAATTATCAATCACTCTCGATTGATACAATTCCGTTCGTACCATTTTGCGTTACAACGTTCTTTCACTCTTTCTAATTGTATTTTGATTGTGATAAGGTGCATAATTTTGGCTGATTTGGTGTTTTAGCAATACAAGAGAGTTATGTTAACGGTAATCTGCAAAAAGCAGGTTTGGCAAAAAGTTTCATTTACGGCCGCGATCCTTCAATTAATAAAAGTTTCGTATTTTTATTATGCTTCTGACAAAAAGTTTTTAATCTTTCAAGAGATTAGAGAATATCAAGTTTTTCTGATGAAAAAAAAAGGAAATGTATTTCCGTAAATTGTGAAATCTATACTTGCTTTCAGGTCAAATCTTGATATACAAGTGATTTTCCTGCTGTCGAGAAAACAGCTGATTTATCTACTGCAGTTGTTCCTGCTATTTTATCATCTGGTTCTCGTTGTATTAACGATGGTGCTTCTTATGCTGCTATTGTTTCTGCTACCGAAAATACAGCTGATTTCTCAACTAGCGCTAATATCGTTGACGTTGCACATGGTGTTTCTACTGCTGTTGTTGTTGTTGAACATAAGAGAAGCAATAAGCGACATTCTCAAGAAGTTCTTCTAGTTGGTGTAAACAACAACCATGAGCTAGAAGTTGTGCCCAAACTGAGGTTTGTTCATCTATCTGCTTTTAAGCCGAATGTCACTGAGCGTGATATTATGAATTATATAGTTAAACACACGAATATTGAAGAGAAGAATCTGGCGTGCTACAAACTTATAAAAAAAGGCGTTGCTCGTGAAGATGTAAAGAAAATATCGTTTAAGCTCGGTGTTGTTGAGCAATTTTTTGAGACTATCCTCAGTCCATCGCTTTGGCAGGAAAACATAAAAGTATCTGTGTTTAAAAATTTTCGGACGGAACCGAGAAAAATGCATCCAAAATAGAATCCTGTGAGCACTCTATTGCTAAATCTATAAACAACTCATCTGCATCATCTGCTCATCATAGCCATTTTTCTTTATATTTCCACAATGCTGGTGGTATTCGTACTAAAACTAATCAATTGTTTTCTGCCGCAACTGCTCATGATTTCGACGTGATAACTCTTGTGGAAACTTGGTTAACGTCACATTTTTGTTCTGAAGAGTTATTTGACGCGGATTATGAAGTATACCGTAGAGACCGCATACTTTGCCCAGGTGTGTCAAGAGGAGGCGGTGTATTAATAGCAATTTCATCAAAATATGCAAGTAGAGAAATTCGCTTACCTCGCGAGCGTGATAATATTGAACAAACTTGTATTGCAGTCAAATTTGCCAATGATCCCGCAATCAGCATCAATGAAATTGTTTTTATTGTAAGTTATATTCCACCAAATAGCGATTATAATTTATATAATGACCATATTTTCAATATTTCCAATATTGTATCGTCTTTAAGCCCTCAGCAAACTCCTTGTGTTTTAGGGGATTTCAATTTAAGTAACATTGAGTGGAGATATAGTAGTGATGACAAAATATTAATGCCTTTTAACGTTAAAAAAGATATAGAGTTGTTACTATGTGACTCACTTTATTCCTTAGATATGTTTCAGATTAATGAATTCGAGAACGAATTGAAAAGAACTTTGGATTTAGTTTTTATTAGCAATGATCTTAAATACTCCATGAATATGTGTCATATGCCGCTAACTTGCGAGTCAATTCATCACAAAGCACTCGAGCTGAAATTTAGTTTTTATAAACCAAATAATATTTTAGATAATTCTTCCAATTTATCTTATAATTTCAAAAATGCTAACTATCCTGCGCTAAATAATTATTTTGACTCTATAAATTGGAAAATAGTTTTTAATTCTATGGATTTATACGGTATGTATTTCACATTCAAAAAAATTCTAGAATAAGGCTTATATTTATATGTACCAATCAAAAAAATTAATCGGCAATTCAACTTACCCTGGTATAATTCTCGATTATTACACCTAAAAAATTTAAGAAATAAAGCGCATAAAAAGTTTAAGAGAACAAATACTGATGTTGATAAAGCAAATTTTGTTTTACGTCGCAAGGAATTTGACTTTCTTTCTAACTTCTTATATAAAAAGTATTTAAATTCTATCGAATCTGGAATTAAATCAAACCCAAAATCTTTCTGGGTGTTTATTGATTCCAAACGTAAATCTCATGGACTCCCGAAATCTATGGAGTTCAAAAATAAATCTTCAAATAATCCGCAAGAATCTTGCGAACTATTTGCAGACTTTTTTGGGTCTGTCTTCAATAATGCTACATTACCAAATAATTATAACGATTCCTCAAACATTAACCAAATTGTAAATGTGTCAAGTATGACAATTTCTTACGAAGAAGTCTTTGAAGTTTTGCGAGGTTTGGACACTAATAAAGGCGCTGGTTTTGATTTGCTTCCTCCGGTGTTTTTTAAGCAATGCGCTTCGACACTTTTTATTGCTTTAACGCTTATTTTAATAAATCACTCTCCACTGGCATATTCTTAGATGAATGGAAAACTGCATTTATATCTCCAATTTTTAAATCTGGTCAAAAATTTTTAATAGAAAACTATAGACCGATTGTTAAGCTATCAGTTATTCCTAAGCTTTTAGATAAGATTGTCAATGTGAGATTGTTTTCGGAGATCAAAAATTATGTTGTAACGCAACAACATGGTTTTTTCGCGGGTAGATCAACGTGCACTAATCTAACAATTTTTACAAATTTTTGTATCAATTCTGTCGAAAATGGCTTGCAAGTTGACGTACTCTATACCGACTTTGTTAAAGCATTTGATAGCTTGGTTCATTCGATTTTGTTGCAAAAACTTGAAAAGTTGGGGTTTCATTCCGTATTTTTGGAATGGATTTCTTCCTATTTATCGAATCGACAATTAGTTGTTAAAGTGGATAACCATTATTCAAAGCCCATTGTCGTTAATTCAGGCGTGCCTCAAGGTAGCCACTTAGGTCCCCTGCTTTTTAACTTGTTTATAAATGATATCCCACAAATATTTCAGTTCAGCGAATGCTTGTTATATGCGGACGACTTAAAAATTTTTATAAAAGTTGGACATATTTCTGATTGCTTCAACTTGCAGGAAGACATAAGATCATTTCTCTTATGGTGCAATAAGAATGGAATGAATTTAAATTATTCTAAATGCAAAGCTCTGACTTACTCCCATAAGAGTTATCCAATTTTATATAATTATTCTTATGGCAATAATAACGTTTTCTTAAGAGATAAAATTGTAAAAGATTTAGGTATATATTTTGATACCAACCTTTCTTTTAGCTACCATCGTGAGTTCATGATATCTAAAGCTTGTTCTCAACTTGGATTTCTAAAAAGAAATTCGAAAGAATTTTTAGATCCTTTGACTGCAAAAACACTTTATGTTAGTTTAGTTCGATTTCAACTTGAATACTCAAGTATTGTGTGGGACCCTTATTATGAATGTGAGATCAGTCGTATTGAACGAATTCAAAAAAAATTTTCAAGATTTGCTCTACGCCGTAGGTTTTCATTTGAGAATATGCCATCTTATGATGAGCGTTGCAACTTATTAGGCTTGCAAAACTTGTCGCAAAGAAGGCATGCACAGAGCGTTTTATTTATTAAGCGCATTTTAGATAGCAATATTAATTGTCCGGAACTACTTGCTTTAGTTCCATTCTATGCTCCGATACGACCATTAAGGGAGAATGCTTTGTTTTACGTTCCATTTCATAGAACTAATTATGGCATAAATGAGCCCATATCTAGATGTTTGATGTATTGTAACGTCATTGCGAATTACATTGATTTTAGTAATGATTTTAATGTTTTCAAAAGGAATGTTTTTGAAATGTTTAAAAAACTATCACTGGTATTATATTATAGTATTGTATCTATTATTATTATCACAGGTGGAAATATTTTTGTAATTATGAGATAGTCTGTAAGATATTATATCAGTAGACTAAATTTAAATAAATAAATAAATAAATTTAAATAAATAAATAAATAAATTTTTTTTTTTTACCTAAAATGTCCAAACAAGAACCACCTGTATCTCTTTGCACTACTTTGTCTATTAACATATTTATTGATACTGCAACATATATGTAAAGTTACTTTGTCACAATGAGTCGGCACACATGGTATTAAAACAATTTTCCAGAAATTTATTTTAAGAACTATTTCTTGCTATACAAAAAGACGTCTGCACGCAATTATGAATAATGTCTCATTTAACTGATTGTTTCCCATAAACACATCAAATGTTTTAAAATTAAAATTGCAGCAACAAAATATTTTACAACAGCTGTGACTTACATGCACGTCATCTACATATGTTCGTAATTTTAATATAACTAGGTGTGTACTGGGTCTCTGAGTAAGTGTGTGTGTGTGTGTGTGCGTGCAATATTGCTGTTTCACTTAAAAATTTATGACCCAATTTAAAATTTGCAAACGAGCGTGTGATAAACAGTTTTATGCTATTTTATGATAACTGCTGTTGTTGCTGCTCTGTTGGAAGGCAAAATATTCCAGCTCGAAAATAATTGAAACTGCAATAATTTGAAAGCTTAAACATTAAAGGCGTGCAATGACTCTGAATGACTGCGCTGGCATTGTTGTTAGTGTTAATGTTGGCGTTTGTGTGCGAAAACAACACTTAAATGCAGCAATAGTGTTGGTTACTTTATAGTTATTGCTGCGATGCATCCGTTGTTGGCTCTATTTAGCATTTAAAGAAGCTATAAAAAGAAACTGTTAACAATATTACCTGATTTTCTTAGAGCAGCATTCTAATGAGATTAGAGCAAAAATTACATCTTTTCGAATTAATATCTTTATTTTTGAATACATGATCGTAGCCAGAATATCAGCTAGGGGGATTTTTTTATGTAGTTAGTTATTAAGAAAGTCAATGTTGGACAATTTAAGCCCCTTTAAATCCCGGGATTTTCTTTTTGGGATCCCGAGATTTTCAAATTTCAACCAAGCTGACAAAGCTGCGTAGTTTATGTGACAAGAGCTAGATAGCATAAATTCCTTTTTTGGTTTAAACCCTTTAAGGTTCACTGCTAAAAAGATCAAGTAACGCAGAACAATATATCCTGCCGTACTCAACTTCCATACAATTGCTAAATTGAACTTAACCAGATTTGAAGAACCGAACAGCTGCAACTTAACCACATTAAAAATAGAATAAGAAAAACCTTTATAGAGACTTAAGAGTAAGGAGGCTCTTTCCTGTATAAGAAGTATCTAAAGATTGTAAAGGCGATGAGTGTTTTAAAGTTTTAGAAAAACCTGCAACACCAGTATTGGAAAATTGTCAGATATTGTGACTCAGGATATTAATCTGTTTTGTGGTGGAGGCAATCGTAGTCGAAATTTACAGATTGCTTACGATTTTCTAACAACTAGATCCCCAACGGTGCTTGTCGTCAGCGGGTTATTTTTGTAATAAAATCCGAACAAACCTTTCTGATGAAACATTCGACCATTGATCAGCTAAATGTATTACTTTAATAATAATTAACCCTTAGCGGCCACACCTCAGCCAGGCCACATAGCCACCACACGGGTTAACTCATTTACCCACACTGAAAAATTTAGTTGTACAAGCCATACGTACGTGTTTTAAGACTTTTGACTGATTTTTAATGATTTTTATCAGTCAATTTATAGATGGCAATCTAAAAACTGGTCATACATGTGGAAATTCATCAAAAATGGCTTTTTTCAGAAAAAAATGCATTACTCCGCCATTTTTCAATATTAAGAACAAAATTTTAGGATTGTACGTACAACATATACCACTACCATTAAAAAATATAAGTATTCGCTGATAATTTAAAAAGTACATTTATTTTGCAAAATTACTGGAGGAAAAAATGATATTCTTCTAAGTAGTGAGAACTTTTTTATGGTAAGTAACCATATTTCTAACAAGGCTGCAAATAAAAACTTAACAATGTCAAAACAATTGTGCTTATGTCAAAATGTTCCTCACAACTTATCTTTTCTTACAAATAAACTTACGCTAATTGATTAGAAATTATATTTCCCCCAAATTTTTCAATTTTTATATTAGAACCTTATTAAAGCTTATAGTATAAATTATGTCATTTCCGTTACATATTTTAGTCACGTCCGCTACATATATTTTTTATACATTTACACATATGAACTAGAAAATTTTTTTAAAAAAACACTTTATACAAAATGTAAGCAACATCATTTATAATACAAATATTATACTTTTTTATATAAATATGTACGTATAGGCAGGCACTGTATAAGTTGTCGTCGAAAAGCAGAAGAAAAAAAAAACACTGAAATAGTTCAAAGAGCTGGCGACACGCAGGGTAAAATGTTGGGCTCCCTAATGTCGCCATTGAGTGCCTAGCATGAGTGGCAAATACTAACAAATTGACATTAATTTCTAACTCAACACATACAAATACCACAGCAGCAGCAGCAGCTGCAGCCACAGACAGGAAAAGGAAATGTCCACCATGTTGTTTGCAAGAAAAACAAGTAAAGTTTTCATACGGGTAGATGTTAGAATTTTGTTTTTATTTTCTTCTGCTTTCTTTTTATGTAGATATGTTTAAAATTGCCCACAGGCGGCAAAGAAGTAAAACGTCAAAAGTTATATATGAGTGAGCGTCAGATACTGGGCAATACTGGCGAAGAGGGAAAAATTAGCTTGTACTATATTGTACCTGCGTGTTTTCTGTTGTTATTTCATGTATGTATGCAGCTACATATAGTGAAACATATCTAAAAATATTGCATGCAAAGCATATAAAAATGTTTACATTCGATTAAATATATCCTTGGAAACGTATACATATATATATATACATATATATATAGCTGCTTGAAAATAACTTGAAATTTAATTTAATTTTCAGCCACTCAAGTAAGACGATAATTTTGTTATTGCTGCAATAAACTTAAATATAGTAGACCACATTACACACTTGAAAACATTTCAAAATTGACCACATTTTTTATAACATTTATAAAGTAGGTTAGCACAACTTAAGCGGAAGTTGATATTTTGTTGTTTCACTTAGTTGAATGCTGAACGAAATGTTATACAAACCAGGATACATGACACATGATGGAAATTTAATTAATTTTTATTAAATTATAAGAATGCACGTTGTTAGCAAATATTTATTTTTCTAAGTAAATTATTCATATCCCACTATTCAAAGCGTACATTTTTGAACGCAATACACGT
The DNA here is from genome assembly GCA_914767935.1 of Coremacera marginata. Lineage (NCBI taxonomy): Eukaryota > Metazoa > Arthropoda > Insecta > Diptera > Sciomyzidae > Coremacera > Coremacera marginata. The sequence continues at coordinate 201,625,675 of OU612043.1, read as the reverse complement.
ACATAAAATGAATGGATTGGTCCAAAAAATTAATCCAATGTGCTATTTGATTATTTCAATGAATATCTGTTCATTGTGACAATGAATAACGTTTCGAACTTTATCGTTAAATGAATCAAATCATAACAACCATTACCTTACAACGCACTCCAGGTACTTAAATAAAATACCGGTAATACACAGACCTGCACTGAAAAAAAAACCATCGTATTGAAAGCGAAATATTTATTACATTTCACAAATTGTTTGTTATTTTCATCTTACGAAGTGCTTTATACATACTATATATGACCGTTTGTACATTGCACGAAACAAGAAATTGTATATTTTCCAAAAAAAAAAAATAGAAAAAAAAAATAATTAAATATACGAATGATGGTCGTTTTACTATGTACCAAGCATTTGTACATTCTACAAATAGTCTCCATTTGTATTTGCACAACGATTTAATTCGTATTTTTATCCTAATTTTTTTTTTTGTATTTGTGTGTATTCCGTATTTTTAAGTTTATACACAAGTCATATATGCCATATATGTCATATATGCCACCCAGAGAAGTAAACCTACTGGGTGACAATTTCATAAACACAAAGCATAGCCGGTGCCCTACTATGTTAAAACAATATAGAATACACACCAATATAAATTGGATACAATAAAATATTTCGCACTTGTAGCTACCCTGTAGGAAAATCAACTAATTTAAAAATAGTTGATAAAGTAGTTTTTTGTCAACCACAACTAGTTGAAATTCTGACATTTTTTCATAGAACGAACTAACATATTTTGTATGGTGATGTCCGCTAAATAAGTCAATTGACTTTCGTCTGCATATATTTTCAACTACTTGTTAAATTAGTTATATCTAAATTATTTTTTAATGACTTTAAAATAACCAATTGAAAACTAATACTGATGGCCTAAAGTTAATAATATTTGATGAAATAACATGGTTTTAAATATATATAAACTTGTAATCTAATAAAAATTTGCAATTAAAACATGTCAAAATCAGAGTAGTTGCCGCCTTAATATAATTCAAAGTAGTTCATATACTGGTTCATATGTTGAGTAGTTCATATGTTGAGCGGCCGTGGCGTAGTGGGTAGAGTGTGTGACTCCTACGCCAGAGTACTCAGGTTCGAATCCTCCATCAGACACACAGAAATTTTTTTCAATTAAATTAATTTTTCTGTTCGGCCGTCACCTCTCTGCAGACAATGGCAAACCTCAGTGAGTAAAAACTGCCATGAAAAGCTTCTTGAGAACATAAGCCGTTCGGAGTCGGCGTAAAACATGTAGGTCCTGTTCTCGATCATTTGTGTGCAAACATTTCACATCACACACCACACAATTGATCATAAGAAGCTCGGTCAAAGTCCTTTCAAGGGCTGAAAGGCCATTTCGTTTTTAGTTCATATACTGGTTTATTTTAAACTAGTTTTTTAATTAGTTGTTTTTAAAAACAAGTTAGTTTGTTCCTATTGGGTAATACAAGGTTTACGAAACTGTATAGTACCAATTCTACTACCAGTAGTTGACCTATCTTAGCCCTTAAATTGCCAGACTAGATCAACTGAATATTTTTTTAATACACTCAGAAAAAAACATCCTGACAGCAAAGAAAATTTACGAAATTTTAAAAACAAATTTTACTTGTATTAGCGCCAAAGAAATTTCTTTATATCAATGTGAAATTATTCTTTGAAAGAAAAAACCAAATTATTTTTGAAACAAAAAGAAGTATTTTTGAATCAAAATATAAAAAAAAAAATTCTTAAAAATTTAATATACCAGAAAATCTCATTCAAGCTAGTGGTAGTGTGTCTGTAAATTTGACATAGTTGCGGATATTTAGTGACAAGGAGTTTAATATGATTATTATTATTTATATTCAATTTGAGAATTACCACCGCGGGAATTGAACTTTGGCCACTCGCGTGCCAGTCTGTCAATTTTCCTACGCACCAGGTCAGCTGTTGTCAAACATTGGCGTAATTTACTCTAAAAAAACTTCGTTTACAGAGCGTTTTACGACACATTCAATAAGGTGCGAAAATACATAGCATCGACGCGTAAGGGGTTGTTTTCGTTTCATTAAAAAAAAGTTGACGAAAAAAGTAAAAACCAGTACTGCCTCCTTGAGGTGCGAAGTCACCGACCGACAATGTAGAGGGTCTGACGTCCTATGCTGTAGGCTATTGGACTGTTGTAAAAAATGAAAATATTTCTCTCTTACTTGAAAAACATATTTTTTAAATAAATTTCATTTTTAAATTAAAGTTCTTTGTTTCTTAAGGCAAAGGTAAATATTTTTGTTTTAATTATTTTAAAGTTGATTTTTTCTGAGTGTAGAATTTTTTCTATACTATTTAAGAGCTGGAAAAGTGGACTCTGAACTCAGTTTAAAAAAAAAAAAATAAATTTTGTTGCCGATAGGTGAGAAAGGTGGAAGACCGTCTGAAGACAGTCTTGACAATTAGAGCGAAAAAAGAAAAAAAACAAGGGTGCAGTCGTCGAGATTGCCGACGGCAGCGTAAGTTTCATAGCATTAGATGTAAAATTAAATATGGTATAAATTTAAAGAATAAGCATGCGCACACTTTTAAGTTTATAACTATTTTTCAAGGTTATTAATGAAATTGAAAGTAAAGAAAATTATGAATTTTGGTTACACTATGTACAGTGAAGGACAAAATTCTGCATACAGCATTGAATTTTTAATTCCCGCAAAACTTATGAATCCTAATGAAAAGATAAATTTGCAGTTTAATTAGGGATGACTTTTAAGCAAAAAAAAAAAAAACTTTGATTTTAAACCTATCAACAAAAAATTTACAATAATACGAAAAACTTAACGCGACAGAAGTTTACATACAGAGTAGTGTGCTAAGCTTTTCAAAGCAAACTCGGCAAAAAGAAGCGATACATTTAAATATGTTTTGCTTCTCATTAGAATACGAATTATCTGTTTTAATCGGCAGCACTCACAAAAAAAGAATGAATGTCAAATTCCGATATTAGTAAAATTTTGTCAAGCCAGAGTCTAGACTATTATAAAAAATTATATCAACTAAAATTCATTACGATCGAACCACGCTATTGCTGGTATAAAAACTTTCTCGAAGGTTTTTTGGACCTTTCATGGCAATGTGGACCAACATTCGGGAATCGGGAATGGTTTAATACTAGTGAATCACTCTGGCATAGTTTCTCACAAGTACGTTCATTCCAGAAATTTGTAAAAGAATTCGAAAACTTATGATTTCTTCAACACAATTTAAAATGAAAAAATATTTATGACGACCAATAACTGCCACTTCTTCTTCTCTAAGAAAATTAACTTTCTGATAAGTTATTTTTTTCTGCAAACATGATAGAAAATGAAGTAATATAAAAAAATTCGGTTGAAAATTCTTTTGTTTTTTTTTTTTAATGCGGTGAGTTTTTGTAAATTCTCGAAATCGTAATATTTTTTTTCTCAGATATTAACGCTTTTAAAAGTAAGGTTGTTTTCAAAAATCGTTTAAGTTTAGAATGTTTTGCACATTTTTTTGAATAAACGTACTTACGAGAAAGTATGCCGAACTAATTCACAAGTTTTAAGCCATTGATTTCTAGATTATGATCCACTTTTTTCATGCTGTAGCTGAAATATCTTCGAGAAGTTTCTTGGCCGGCCGTACCGCGATCGATTGTTATGAACTTTGAGTCCATTTAATGTTTTATAATAGTCTATACTCGGGTTCGACTAAATTTTACGTATTATGCAATTTTACTAAAGGATTCTTTATGAAATTTTTACATTTTCCCACAATATTTAAACATTTGTTTCGGGGTTCAATTACGTGAGTGCTACCGATTAAAACAGATCTTAAAACATAACTAAATGAGAGTCAATAATTCGGATTCTAATGAGGAATAAATCAAAGTTAAATTTATCGCTTCTTTTTGTCAAGTTTGCTTTGAAATGTTTAGGACAATGCTCAGTATATAGACTTTTGTCACGTTAAATTATTATTTTTTAATATTATTTTTTTTTACATAAAAGTTGTCTTTAAATAAATTGTATAATTAAACTTACATTAAGTTACATAAGCTTTGCGGAAATCAAAGGTTTGATGCTGTATGTAGACTTTTGCCCTTCACTGTACATAGGGTTATCAGAATTCGTAATTTGTCGTTATCAAATTCATTAATAAACTTAAAAAAAAAAATTATAAATTTAAAAGAGCTTGCATGCTTATTCATTCTTTTTAAATTTATTATTTTACATCTAATGCTAAGAAGTTAACGGGTTTTTCTGACCCCGGTTTTTCTTTTACTTTTCCTTCTCTATACTATTTTTGACAAAGTAATGTTCGCTAACAGAATTGCCACTACTACTTTGATAATTGTATATTGAGCTAACTTTTCAATAAAAATGCAATTAGCATTCATTGCGTACGAATTTCTAGTCCACCAACAAAATACACATGCAAAAACAGTTTCTATGACAATTCAATACACGACAATAATTCAATAGAGAAAGCAAGTTATCCATCTCTTTTGACTCAATGTGTTTTTCGGCTCGGCTTAGCAATAAGTGTGCACTATAAACGCGGCCTTAGCCATCGCATACAATAACGATGCTATCAACATCAGCATCGTCAAGTGAGGCTTGTGTTTTATTGCGTTCGCATGTTTGTGTTGTTGTTTAAGCTAGTAAGAAAATATGCTGACCATCGAGAGGAGCTTGTGTTGTTGCTGTTTGTACATGTTTTTGTTTTTTCTTAAGCGCAACTGACGTTTTTGTAAAGTTTTCATTTCACTCCCTTTTATACCATTGCTAAAGAAACGAACGCTTCAAAAATATATTCCGGGATTTAAATTTTCCGACATCTCAAAATTGGGTTTCCTAATTAGTCAGAAAATAGTTCGACGATATGAAGCTGAAGGATCATAGGTGTATAAAAATGTGTGTGTGCTAATCGTAAGAGAACGATTAGTAAAATTATTGTAGAAAGAAAAATGCGTAGCGAATACGTACAAGGCAACAACAGGGGTATTTTTATTGGTCGCTAATAATTTAATATATCATCAAATTAAAATTCATACAAATATAATTACGTCATTAAACATTTTAATCTTTAACACAACCACCTCATTGCTTTGGAATTGCGACAAATTTTTAGTAAACGTTTTTATTTAAAAGCATTATAGTGTATATAAAAAGCATTTAAATTATGTTTTGATGCACTTTTTAATTAGCTCTGAAGTGTCAAATATATGATTTTTCAAAAATTATTGCATAAAAAGCTTACTTTTATGCATTCTTTTTTTTTTTATTAAACAAATTCAGCAAGTTAAACAGTAACGTGCGCTTATTTCAAACACAGGCTGCTTACCTGTCGTGCTTACATGAATCTTTCAGACATCGATGCACACTCATATACCACACCGCACAAAGCAGCAGCTGCAACCACAATAACAACAAAAGCTGTTTACGCTGTAGAACCAACATAAACAACAACAAGTACACCTGTTTTGCGTCAATCGTAGCAAGGATTAAGCAAGGACAAGCCAAGTGCCTAGTTAGCTTAGCATCCTGTGTGTAAGTTGGTGTGTTTATATGTCTACCTTTGTGTCTGTTTGTTCATGTTTTAAAGGCATGCATAATCTTTGTAGAACATGTTATAACCTTTTCATGACCACCTTCAGTTTTTTGATCCAGACACTGTTCACATGCATGTGTTACTGTACATAATAACTCTGTAGGAAAATCAACTAATTTAAAAGTAGTTGAAAAAGTAGTTTTTTGTCAACCACAACTAGTTGAAATTCTGACTGTTTTCCATAGAACGAACTAACATATTTCCTATGGTGATGTCCGCTAAATAAGTCAATTGACTTTCGTCTGCATATATTTTCAACTACTTGTTTAATTAGTTATATTTAAACTATTTCTTTAGTTACTTTAAAATAACCAATTGAAAACTATTTAATATTCCACTTTCTGAAAATGAATTTAAAAGCATAAAAATTTTAAATTTCTATACATCAAAGAGATCATTTATTTATCTGTTTTGAAAAATTCATAAATGCATAAATCATGAAGTGATGAGGTATTTGCTGAATGGTTAAGCAATGCATCAATTTCCGTACAGAGTCCAAATTGTGCAATGTTTGCTAAACAGTACCAGTTTGTAATTTCAATATCTTAAAAAATAAAGAATTTTTAATCGTTTCACAGGGTTCTGAGGCAGTTTATCAGTTTTAAAGTGTGTTTAACACGTCTGTCTTGCAGCTCAATGTCGTAAATAAAAAAATATGTCTTTTTGAAACAAAATTTTAGTGAAGCCTAAAGTTAATAATATTTAATGAAATAACATGGTTAAATATATATAAACTTGTAATCTAATAAAAATTTGCAATTAAAACATGTCCAAATCAGAGTAATTGCCGCCATAATATAATTCAAAGTAGTTTATCAACCACTTGCTTTTAAGTAGTATTTCAATTACTTCATATATAATGCAATAAAAACTATTTAGAATTGAAGTGGGTGCTACCTTAATATAATTCAAAGTACTTCATGTACTAGTTTATTTTAAATTAGTTTTTTAATTAGTTGTTTTTAAAAACAAGTTAGTTTGTTCCTATAGGGAAGTAACCAGTGTGTGTGTGTGTGTGGCTAAGTGTTTGAGTGCAGTTTATCATCACATCAAATCTGTTGCTCTTTGGTGCTACGCTTGTGGTTCAAAATTTAACGATTATTCGGTAGCAAGGATATTTAAGGTTTTGAACATTATTCTTTACTAGCTGAAATACCTGGCCTTACTACGGACTTTATATAAATAGTTTTTAAACTCATTCGTCAATTTTGAAAAACTTTATAAGGAATGCTGTGTGCATCTATCTTCCAATGCATAACATTACTCTTGACATAAGCTTTGTATCTTTTTTTTAAACCCTCACAAAACTAATGTATAATTCACGAATACTTTTTTGAAAAGCTATAATTATATGAGCAAAAACCAAAAATTCTTAGTATTTCTTAAGAATACATTAAAACTTGCCATAGTAGAAAGAACGTATGGAAAGCAGAGAACTGCAATGAGTATCCGACAGAAATCGAATACTCAAATCATATCCGAGTTTCTTGCTGTTCTCTACTCTATCCATACTCAATGAAATATGTAAAATACTTATAGGTATTCGGCTCCCCAGTGGGCAAAAGCAGTGCTTCGAAGCTCTACTAGCAGGGGTTTCGTAGTCCTTCCGCGGTCGTATCCAAGCCCAAATACTTTTTTATATGAAATGGCCAAATTTTCCAGGCCTTCTGCTCTCCTTGCTTTAAAGAGGCCTGCTTTAAGCACTCCTTTGGAATGGCTTAAAGAAGAGGTTAGTAACCAAAACAATTAAAAAATATTTTTTTCTTTTTTATTTCTTTCTTTGTATATCTACCTATTTATACTGTGATTTTATTTTATTTTACATATTTTTGTCAGATAAGAATATTTCTGAGTCATGACGTTGATTATTATTCAGTATTTTTAAACTAATATATATTTCAACTTTTAACGAAAAAGTTACCCTGAAATATAAGCAGAACCAATTTTTGCAGGACAAATATAATTGTTGTACTGCCCTGGGTAGCGCAAAGTTAAGCCTCATAGAAGCGCTCGCAGAAGCAGCGAGGAAGTCATGTGTCTTACCGCCAAAAGTAGCAGTAAATGCACACCTTCGTTAGAAGAGGCCTAGCTTCATTGCCTATTGGGTCATAACCATATTTTCGGGTATAAGTAAATACTTATATCTGAGTACGGCGTAGCCAGAGCCACTTCGATTCCTTTTAATCTGTGCGTTGAGTATGTGTATTGTAAAGGCGCTCGATCCGAATGTATTTTGAGTGTACTCTGAGTACTGATCTTTCTCTGCCAAAGTCTATAAGTGTGAATTAGTAAAAGGCTTTTATTGAATCTAAGGCTTTTATTGAAATAAAATGACATTCAAAAACTTTAATAATTTTCGGAATGCCCAATTTAAATTTTTGTTAAAATTTGTAAACAGCAATGTTTTGTTATTGTTTTCTACGCACAATCAAATGCGATTGCTGATTATTTGTTTGCATTTTGTTCTTTTTTTGTTTATGTGCAGCTCTCACAGCTTAAGATAAAAACGAAAAACAACACAAGAAGAAAACGTGTTTTCTCTTGCTGCCAGTGTTGCCATATTTTTATTAAACTTTAATTTTCAGAAAACATTATTTTTTTTTTTGTAAAAAATCTGGAACTAAAAAAAGAATAACTAAAACATATATTTTTTAAATGTGTGCTTTCAAATTTTTATTATTGTATTCGAAATAAAGTATTTGAATTAAATTAATAATTAAACATAACAAATACAACCGCATTCATTAACTAAAGTCATTTAAATTATAAATTCATTAAAAAACATGAAGATTTGTAAAAAAAAAAAATTGAGATTTATATGAATGTAAATATCATTACCAATTTTTGAAATCATAGTTAATTACATCCCATAGTAAATAGTTGTACACATTAATAAATTACATTAATTTAAAGAAAAATTGTTGTTGTTTTATAGATTCCAGAAGCACCAGCAAATGCAGGAAGCATTCGCTTGCAAATCTGTAGTTATAAGCCCAAAATCAGAAATAAATTTTATATCAAACCTTTTGTGAAATTTTGGAAGGACGATGGAAGGACTGTTTAAGAAAAAATGAATGAAACTGCAAAAGTCACAAATGACAAAATCTGAAAAATAAAATTATTTGTTATCAAACTTTTTTATCATTTCTGATGATTGTTTGAAATTTGAGCAGTTCGAATCGTTTTTCCAAAGGTTGGGAATTTCTAATTTATTTTTAATTTAAGTCTTATTAATATTTATTTGTGGAAAAATACGTAATACAATACAATAATAACAACAGCGCTACCACATAAATACATTTTTGAAAGGGAGTGAAAAGTAGTAGTAGCAGCTTGAAATGTTACTTATTTTTTTTTTTTGTAGTAACATACAGTTTATTTTATCTATTGTATTCGATTTAAAAAAAAAAACTTGAAAAACTGGGTAAAATAAAAAAAAACTGGAAAATTGTCTACCCTCTCAAAAAACTTGCAAAAAAAGTTTTATCTGCCCATATGGTAACACTAGTTGCTGCACACTATTGCGCTCTGTTTCATATCTGTGGCAGAAGGAGCCGAATGTTTCGGGTGCTTGTGTCGATCATGAGTCTTTCGGTAAGTAGACGACAACAACCAGAAGTATTTATGAGCCGAAAAAACCAGATCTTTACCCGATCCGACTCACGATTTAGGATACTCATATTTATTTGAGCCGCCGCATTGTTGCTTCGTAGAAGAGAGTGTGAGTCGAGTTGCGTGCGCTAAGGGTTGAGTAGGTTTTTGTACTTATTTTTATTTTTTTCGGATATACTCAGAGTCGCAAAAAAGCTATCCGTTGCAGATCACTGATGGACAGAAAAATTTGTACGGTAGAAGGGTTAGGCGTGGACTCTATACAAAATAGGGAATTTAAAAAGAAAATAAGTTCCATTAATGAATTTTGATAGTAAAACTGTAGCAACTTTTGCTAATGAATATTATATCAAATGAAATGGAGTCAAAAATAAAATTTTGAATTTAACTTTGTCTCTTTCATATTTTTTTTTTTTTTTTTTTTCTTAAGTTTTTTGATGAGGTATATTTTTTCTGTAGAATCTATTTTGTTTCCTATACTTTTCTCAGTATAAACATTTTTTGAAAAAAAGAGCACAAGTGTGTCGTTGGACACACTTTTTCATATTTTTTGATGAGGTATATTTTTTCTGTAGAATCTATTTTGTTTCCTTTACTTTTCTCAGTATACACATTTTTTGAAATAAAGATCACAAGTGTGTCGTTGGACACACGAAAAAACCGAAGCTTTTTCGCAGTTTCATAGATTTGACAAATTAATGGGGGTTGTTTTTTTGTAATTAAAAAAATTTAAAATAACTTAAAGTAAATTAAAAAACACACATTTATTTTCACACCAGTAAATTTTATTAAATTTTGTTACATTCATTGTTCCTGTTTCCTTCGCGGTATGCAAAACACAAAAAAAAAAAGAAACATAACACAAGCGCATTCACATAAACAAAAAAAAAACAAAAACAAAAACAAAAAAGCATTTCTAGGGCTGACGTGGGAATCGAACTTGTACCCCATCGATTCATAGTCTTACACTACACCCACCGATCCAAACAGCTTTGTTACGCTTAGTCATTGATTTAATATTAAGTTTACCTAAAACTATGTTGCAGCAGATCACAATAATCTATTACTAGATAGCAATAAGAAGCAACATTAAGGATTGGGGTCTTAAAAGCCTAGAAATTGTATGTTAACCTAGTTTACTACAATTTATAAAATAATATTCGTAAGAGGTATAATTTCATAACTTTTTTTTAACACTTTTTTTTTCTGATGTCAGAGACTTTTTGAACATTGAATTACTTAAAGGCTTTTCAAATATAATAATTGTGACTCTATAAGAACAGTTAAACTTCCTTTTACCAGAAAATTTTAAATTGCTCAAACAAATTTTTTAAAGTTCAAAAAGAAAATTATAGCGTTTATTCTACCGAATAAATTTACATAGTTATCTGAATTTTTCTTAAGAAGGAAAATATAACTTTTTGATTTTAATATCATTTTTTTTATTATATTAGTGGCGGCTGTGGCATTCTGGTTGAGGTGCGTGGCTTGCATGCGATAAAACCCAAGTTCGAATTTCGTCTGGCACAGAAAGTTTTTTCAATTGAATCAATTTTTCTGTTCGGCCGTCACCTCTCTGCAAACAGTGGCAAATCTCTGAGTGTAAAAACTGCCATGAAAAGCTTCTTGAGAACATAAGCCGTTCGGAGTTGGCATAAAGCTTGTAGGTCCAGTTCTCGATAATTTGTGTTTAAACATTTCACAACACGCACAACACAGTTAATCATAAGAAGCTCGGTCATAGTTCTTTCAAGGGCTGAAATGGCCATTTGTTTTTTTTTTATTACGTATATTATATTTTTATTACTTTGTAGACTCTATGGGAAGGGGTTGAACTCCTTACTCTTCCCCTCCTTGGATACGGGTCTCATTATATCTAAAAATTATATTCAGCAAATTAGACTAATTTAAAACTGATACTAAAAATACTTAACATATATATCCTAACTACTCGTAATAAAGGCCACCCATACGCTCACGCGTAATGAATCTAGATAATGAAAATATTTAATTATTTTTACTTGACACTTTTTGCTGCTTTTGTTTCCCTGAGGATATCTGTAAAAGTTACTGTCGTCATACAAAGATTAACATGAATACTCACACCACGCAAGCACAAAAGCATAGCCGTAGGCACACATACACACACAAAAGCAGTTTTTGTTATAGTGCAGTGAGTTTGTGACATGTGCGCTTTACCAACCAACTTATGTCCGGTGGTACTCTGATCTGCAGTTTGCACAAAAGCTTCATTACAATTAAGCTTTCAGAAGCTCGTTACAATACTCGCACATTACTCTATATGCAATGGACAACAGCAACAATAATTGTGACAAAAGTTTTGTAGAACAATGAAGCCACCAACGCGTTTCCACGCCAAAAAAATACCCCAAGGGTACAAAAAGAAAAGAGAAAAATCTCGTAGTGCAAACCATATTCATTGTGAATTTTATAGTGGCAAAACACAGTGTAGCGAAAGGCATTTTTCACTGCTGTCCATGCAGTGATGCAATTTCAAGGTAGTAGAAAACAGTAAACAGCAACTCATATTATACACAAACATTTAAATCGGTTTTAAGTCCAACTAATGCTTGCAGATCTATGCATATAAAACTGTAACGGAAAAAATCTGTATATTAAACATTTTTTGAAATTATACCTGGTCAACATATGGGATAGATGCTTTTATCAAGTAAAAATAGGAAAATAGAGAAAAGAAATAATTAAAGACTGGTTTCAAAATTGAAGATACACAATTATAATTTATGATTCAAAAATAGGACCGTCTAAAGGAAGAAATTGCCCAGAAGCAGCTAGCATTGACCAACAGGAGAGGAATTGTGTTTCATCAGCACAACGCCAGGCCATACACAGCAATAAGTAGTGGCTCACCAGAAGCCCTTTGAGCTTGATTGGATAGGTTCTTATGCATAAACTTTATAGCCCGAACCTGGCACCAAGTGATAACCATCTATTTTTGTATATGGCGAATGATTTTGATGCTAAAATATTCGCCTCGAGATTAGCTTGTGAAAATCGATTGCTCCAGTTTTTTGCCAATAAAGGTGAACATTTTTACGAGAGAGGTATAATGAAAATACCTAAAAAATGGCTGAAAGTTATAAAAAAAAAAAATGATTTAGGCTTGATTTTTCGTTTGTATGAAACATTTTTAACATTTCTATTACAGAAATTCTGAATTAAGCCTACATTTATGTACATCATATGAAAGAAAATCAAGAAACGAATTTTTGGATTTCAAAATATTTACAACAAAAAGAATTTTTAGTAAGTTTCAAACGAAGTTAAAACGTTACTCTGCGGAGATTGAATCACTATTTCAAACAAAAACAGAATAAATGTAATCCTTTGGAACATGACCGAATTATTCATTTTTAAAGTCACCGAAAGCGGTTTATAAAAAAAATTGTACGCTTTTATAAGTTTTCACAGAAAAACAATTTTATTGAACTCAACCATCAAAGGATATGAGCGACGCACTGTCTTTACTTTTCAGCAAGTAGCAAAATTATTTCGAGAAAAAATCTAATATGACGTTTTTTCTACAACTACTTAAAATGTGCTTCGGAACGGAGCTGCAAACAGAAATAAGCTTTTGATGGCACAGAAGTCATTCGTGTGTGCTTTTATAAAAATACATTCGACGTCCAGTAAAACGAGTGATATAGTGTCGAGCCCTTTCGTAGAATCGAAAAATTTGTATTACTGGACTGAATTTACGCACTGTACCGCACATAACATATGTATATCCAATAACAATAATAATAGAACATACATACAGTGTTATTGTATATAATTATAACAAAACCAAAAATATTATTTACCACAAAGCTTTGCAATAGTCAAGTGCAATAATCGAATAATCAATTGTCATCAAAAATATAATATCTTGAAATTTAATGTAACAAACAACATTTCCTATGACATTCAAACTGAAATTAATTCATTTTTTATTTTACAAGCATCAATCCAACGTACTGGACCATAAAATTATTCGATGGCACTTCATCGATGCAGCGCTATCTATTGAAAACAAAAACATTTTCGATACGAAAATTAATTTTAGTTAGAACATTGTCTGCCGGGCCACTATACCTATATAATTTTTTCAAAATATCCATCTGTATTTTAGTTACATTTTACGTTAATTTTTAAATTTTTAAGTTATTAAAAACTCATGCAATTACATTTTTATATCATCTATATTTGCTTAATTTTCCCTAAAATGTGAAATTTTTCTGTTCATTTGTGTTAAAATAAAAATTATAGTTGCTGTAGTCCTTATCTATATATAAATATAAAATGAATTTTTGTTGGTGTGTCCTTTATAGAATCAGAAACCATCCGTTCGTTTTACTTCAAACTTTCAGAATATGGTTGTCTCGATTTCGAAAACGATGTTTCAAAAGACTTTAATTTTCAATGAATTTCGTCTAATATAATGTGGTTTGATTTGATTTGCTTTGATTTGATTTGATTTAAATTGATTTGAGTTAAGTTGAGTTGAGTTGAGTAGAGTTGCGTTGAGTTGAGTTGAGATGAGTTGAGTTGACTTGAGTTGAGTTGAGTTGAGTTGAGTTGAGTTGAGTTGAGTTGAGTTGAGTTGAGTTGAGTTGAGTTGAGTTGAGTTGAGTTGAGTTGAGTTGAGTTGAGTTGAGTTGAGTTGAGTTGAGTTGAGTTGAGTTGAGTTGAGTTGAGTTGAGTTGAGTTGAGTTGAGTTGAGTTGAGTTGAGTTGAGTTGAGTTGAGTTGAGTTGAGTTGAGTTGAGTTGAGTTGAGTTGAGTTCAGTTCAGTTCAGTTGAGTTGAGTTGAGTTGAGTTGAGTTGAGTTGAGTTCAGTTGAGTTGAGTTGAGTTAAGTTCAGTTCAGTTCAGTTCAGTTCAGTTCAGTTCAGTTCAGTTCAGTTGAGTTGAGTTGAGTTGAGTTGAGTTGAGTTGAGTTGAGTTGAGTTGAGTTGAGTTGATTTGAATACATTTCATTTGGTTTGATAATCAAGTTGTGTGATTTGAAAATTTTAACATATTGATATATCTCATGTGATTTCATTGCAGTTCATATTTGATTGAATATCAAATGGTGGACGTAGCACCTGTAACGATATGCGTGCGATATGAAATAGATTTTGAATTATCACTTATATGAAACTCAGTACAAAATTCCTTTTTAGTCATGTACCTTAACTGGTGATTGAGTGAAATTGGAAAAGGAAAATTTTTAACAATGAATGAAATGAAAGTATGAAGTTACTTATTGGCCGCGTCTTTCTACTATTAAACTGTGTGGCGCGACCCATGCACGCCTTATTTTTATTTTTGATAGGAAATAGCTATGGAAGTAAGAGTCATGGAACATTGAAACTCAGGATAGAGTTACTATTTGGTGATATTTTGCTACTGGAAAACCGGAATCTAAATAAAAAATCACTGGTGCGTACTCATGCTGCTTAACATCTCACGAAAGGTAACACCTAAGTCCACCCAATTTAGAAGGTTAATATTTAGATTTATGAAAAGAAACCTGTTGACATACCCCCTTTTACTGGCCATAAATCAACAAAAATAATATATTTCAGACGGTTTTACCAAAATTTTGATAATTTAGAATAAAATTAGACTAAAATTTGGTAATTTAGATCGTATGGTTGCTAACGGTAACTATACAAAATGGGGCGTGATCTCACTATAGTTACGAACACTTTTCAGTGGATAAGCGCGGAGCGAAGCAAGGCGCGCCGGGTATAAACTAATATATATATATATATATATCAATCACGTTTTGTCATCGCAAATTTTTTCGTGACTTCTATATACAGTTTTGTTTTTTTTTTTATCAATTATGTCTGTAAATATTTGGATTCCTTAGTTGCCACAGCGAGTTCGTGCTGTGATTGAGTTGCAATTCATTATTGTGTAAATAAAAAAAAACAATTTTATGATATTTTTGTTGTTGTTTACTTGATGTAGTTGCTGCTGTTATTATTTGCTAATAATAATGTCAACATCGTTGCCGCCGTTGTTGGTGATATTGTTGCTGTTGATGTTCTGCACGTTGACAAAACGCTGCTTGAATAACATGCTGACAAATATGAGACATACTTTACAGGCGCTTTGAAAATGTGTCAATACAAAGTGGCTTCTTTGTAGGCATTATATATATACATGCATGCAACGTGTGTATTTGTGTGTGTGTATGAAGTGTGTGATATTGTGTGTCACTGCATAATATGAGTACCGACAGACCTCTGTGGTCTACCAAAGTGGTATTTGAAGCAGTTTAATGCCTTTCAAGCTTCACATGCAAATTAGTTGCAGCACTACTACGTTACGCTACGTTCTCGTATGTCAATAACTCTTAAGTTGATCTTGTGGTTGCTTTTCATTACACTATCCAATCAGTTTTTGTTGGTGTGTTTGTTGTTGCTGTTATTGTTTTCAACCAGCTTAAAACACTAGCTATATCATTATTTTAATGAGATGGGAAATCTAATAACTTCAAATTTTGATTTAATTAAAGCTTTCATGTTGCACCAACGCCCTCCCACCAACATTCATTCCACAAGTGTAGCAACGTGAGTCATGACAACATAGTAAGTGTTGCTAATGATGGTTGAGCAGATTGTAATTAAAATTTTTTTCTAGTCTTCCTAATAGCTTCGTGTTAAGGATTAGGAACAGAAAATAAGCAGTTCTAATGAGAATTGCTATAGCAACTCGATGAAATCAGAGTAGAGATGCTGGTGCAAATGTTCATCATGGCGTATGTGGAATTGTTTTAGTTGGAACGGATGCGCTGTCATAATGCTAAATAGTGCGAAGAGGTTTATTTAAGAGATGCGAAATAAATTATTTAACTTAAAATTTACATAACATTGCTTTTTTTTTTTTTTTCGAAGAGTTTACATATTTGACAGATAATTAATTGATTAAAATTTACGAAGAATAATTGAAGTAATAATTCAAAATGTGCAACGAGAAAAAACAAAAAATTAATGAGTTCATACAAGTTGACTTTTGTGAATAAAATAACGACTAAATTGAAGAAATTATATGCAATCACAAAAGTTTTTTGTGCCAGCTAGACAAAGTTTTAAGACAAAAACTTCGATACTTCATACCGAAAAAAAATTTTTGGCTTACTAAAATTTCAATATTTACCAAATTTTTGCTTAAACATACAAAGGCTAATTAAAAAAAAAATCTGCTTGCAGTCTGTGTTATTTGATTGCTTGCTTGAACGTGCTATCTACGTCCGGACCGCAGCCAAGATTTATCTTAGGCAGGGTTTTGATAAAAAACATTTATCGATATTTTCTGATATCGTGGAATCAAAAGAATTAAATATGAAACTTTTTTCATGTTTATAGTAAGAATTCTCTTTTTTTTGCCAATTCTAACAACGCATCGTTCTCTGTGACTTTGTGAGCCTTATGTTTTTTTAAGGATGCACAACCTTTTAAGCGAAACCCGCCCATAAAATTTTTAAGGTAAGTTTTAATTAACTTAAGGGTGTGCTTTATACTTGTAACACAGTAAGTAATGCACATTTGGTAAAGAAATTTTAATGGACTCCTAAAAAAAACAAATGGAAAATTACTATAAAAAAAAAACAAAAACAACTGAAGTGATACATTTAAAACAAACAAAATACATTTAAAATATCAATCGCACTTCTACGCCTATAGCCACACTTTCCTAGTATTTGAGCTAGCATCCGCTGCGAAATATGGATTTAACTTTTTCCAATGGTATTGTTATCACAGCAAGGTTTGCATATTGCATAGTGTTTGCATGAGGTTGTATATTGTTTAATTAAAAATGTTGATTTTCCTTTGTTTTCAGATGTCGTCAAAATCATGTTGAACGATGACAAAAGCCGGTTGTGCTTTGTAAATCGTACCATATTGTATCCATATTGAAAATTTTTGCAGCAAGGAAAGATACATTAGAAAATTTTTCACACTATCAGAAATGGGACCTAAAGTTTTCAAGAGAAATTCCTTGCAAAAGATATTTTCTGAAGCGTCTTATTATAGTATTTTAAGAACTTATTCTTACCTACAATCTGCTATCGGGTAAAAATTATGTATAAAACAATGTTAAACTATAAGCCACTTGTTAACTACTAGAAAAATGACTATGATAAGAAGACTAACATTTTCTTATAAGTAAATTCTAAACCAACTCCTAAACTATAACAGATCATTTACCAAAATTTTTAACTTTAATCGACTTTTTCGACAACATCCAAAATTTTTGAAAATTTTATTTATAAAAATTTTTGTTTTGTTGAAAAGAGAATGAGATCTTACAATAAGCTGTTTTTTAAATTTGGAGTAAGCTAACTTATGCCAACGGTTCAACAAAGAATGCTTAAATTGCAGATTACGCGAACCACTGTCAAGGCGGTTTGAAACTGGTTTGAAACTGTCAAGACGGTTTGAATCGAAAAGGCTTTTCATGAAATGGAAAATATCGTTACTTGCACCTTTATGTACTCGTACTGCCGAAGTCGAAGGCAGTTCCGATGTTTTAAGTGAAATTTCTGTTTCTGGAACAACTTCTACAGCCATACACACAAATCTAACAAATCTTGAATAATTAACATAAAAAGTAAAATTTTATTGATATCACTGCGTATACGACAGCTTTCAACATTACTGTGAATACTACCACCTTCTACATCTGCCGGCTCGAAGGTTCGAAAGATTCATGAATGCTTTCTACAATACAGACGAAATACAATGTTACATTATTATGTTTTAGCTAAAATTGTAACCATAGAAAAATATAATATAGAATGGATCGCTAACATTGATCAATACACCATTCTGACAGCGCTGCACTCGGTTTGCAAATCAACAAAGTAGTTGTAATGCAGCTACAAACATAATTAGCTCGCGAGCTAAAAGCTTTTTCAAAAATGTATACGTATAGAAATTCTTCCACTGCATAAAAAGCTTTCAGTCTGCAGGCAGACTCGAAGCAAATAAGGTCACATCACTTTGTTCGCTGGATTTCAGAATAATGACGTTGTGTTTGAACACCGAAAAGAATAAAATAAGGAAGCGATGCGTAGTTCTGTTATATTTGCTTACATTTGATACTTAACCCAGTGAACACATGAGACAATTTGTCATAGCTTTTAAAAATCATTTAAATATATTGAAATTTTTTAACCGACACTCTCACACTTTTTCAATTGTCAGCTTAATTGCTTGGTACAATCAGGGTGCAAGTTGGCTGGCAACAATTTTGACATAGAGTGGCATAGATTTGACTTTTGTTTCTGAAAGTGACAAAAAAAAAAAATGAAGTAGAAAGTAACAGAAAGTTTTTTTTCCATTTTCTTTTTTCAGAATGATTTTTGAATATCAGTTGTCAAACAATCAAAATAATTTTTTATTTTCAAACAAATGTCGTTTTTTGCCATTCTATTGTTATGCCACCTACTCCACTAACGGCAGTTGGCTTGGTGACGGCGATAATTTGCCAACTTCTACAGTAAATTGTTATGACAAATTTTCACGTGTGTTCGCAGCGTAAGAAACGCAGCGTTTTTTATTCATGTAAGCCAGCATTGTTTTTATAGTTTTTAAGTTTAAAATAGTTTATTTTATATTTATTTTATATTTATTTTAATTTACGGTAAATTTTCTCTATACAAGGCATTATTAAAAATGCCGAACAAATGTTATTATGTATATATATTTAGTAATTAATTAAAATTTTTTTGATGTTAAATGAAAAAATAAGGGGCAGGAATAAGGTAAGTACAATTCACAACTGTAATAAATAATTTTTTGTACTCTTTCTAAATTTATTTAGATATTCATCTAGAAGTATGACTGTCTTTATAATTGGAATATGAAGGTCGCTTTTTTTGACTTTTCTTACATATTGTGCCAAATATTAAGGGGTTTCATGCAAATGGGCAAAACCCTCATACATGATAATAGCCGTATAAGGTTTTCTAAAATATATATGGCATAGGGAATATATTTTCTGTTTTATTTGTATACATAATATTGATAATAATAAATACAATAATATTTGCAATAATAATATAATAATATAATAATATATAATAAACATTTAATAATAATATATAAAAGAAATTTTAAAAAAATTAGGTTGTTATTTCTTTACTTATCGCGTTTTTTTGTTATTATTTTTGTACCTAAAGATTTCAGGAAGCTTTCAAAATGCTTTAACGTTCTATTTCTTTCAGTGCAAAGCTTTAAACGTTACACATACACGCAAGCAGCTTAAGTTGTGTGCGTTTAGTCATCACATTCATCATATTTGTACCCTGTAGGAAAATCAACTAATTTAAAAGTAGTTGATAAAGTAGTTTTTTGTCAACCACAACTAGTTGAAATTCTGACTTTTTTCCATAGAACGAACTAACTTATTTTGTATGGTGATGTCCGCTAAATAAGTCAATTGACTTTCGTCTGCATATATTTTCAACTACTTGTTAAATTAGTTACATTTAAATTATTTTTTAATTGCTTTAAAATAACCAATTGAAAACTATTACTGATGGCCAAAAGTTAATAACATAAATATATATAAGCTTGTAATCTAATAAAAATTTTCAATTAAAACATGCCAACATCAGAGTTGTTGCCGCCTTAATATAATTCAAAGTAGTTTATCAATCCCTGGTTTTTAAGTAGTATTTCAATTACTTCATATTTTGAAGTGGATGCCGCCTTAATATAATTCAAAGTAGTTCATATACTGGTTTATTTTAAACTAGTTTTTT
This sequence comes from Coremacera marginata, assembly GCA_914767935.1. Lineage (NCBI taxonomy): Eukaryota > Metazoa > Arthropoda > Insecta > Diptera > Sciomyzidae > Coremacera > Coremacera marginata. The sequence goes on along the minus strand of OU612043.1, from coordinate 201,605,621 downwards.
AATTAGTTGTTTTTAAAAACAAGTTAGTTTGTTCCTATAGGGTAATTATTCAATTCTGTAACATTGGATCAAAGTATTAAAGAAAATACAGAAGTTGTCATAACAAGGACGCAAATTGCTAAAAGATAAAAGTCCTTTAAAAACAAAGACTTACTTTTCTCTTTTTTGTTCTTTTTAATGGGGGTTTCTGCAGCCAATTAAGTACATTCATTTTAGTATTTTGTCACAATAAAATAATCAATAGAATAACACTCAACAGAAATGGTTTAAATCTTAGAAAACCACAATAATTTTAATCGTAAAGCGTCAATCTTATCCTAAATTTCGTTTATTACTTTCCAATTGAATGTATCGAACTTTACCTTAAGAGATATCTTGAGAGTGTTGTTGTTGCTGCTTACATTTGCTGTTTACACTGTTACTGAAGAGAGATGTAGGCGCATTAAGTGTCCGCACCTAGAAAATGCTAAAGTAATGCTAATATTTTATTTTTTATACTTTCTGGACCCTGGCGATTAACACCCAAAACCGCCCTTGTCTTCGAGCCTGATCTACGTTTTATTTTCTAATAGAAACGTTTTTTTGTTATCAACCAAACAAAACTAAGCAGTGTAAGTAGTTGTTGTGGTGCAATGTCAACCTTAAAATTGCGAGAAAATGAGTTCGAGTAAGGGATTTGACAAGTGTATAAGTGAATTATCAACAGGGCTCGAATTATGATGGCATTAAAAAAACACTTAAAAATAACTTAAAAAACAAAATTACATATGCCCTAAGAAAGCATTCAAAATTCCTTAAAAACCCATAAAAATGCCCTTCAAACTAAAATTGTCATATAATTTTAAGTGCTTTTTATTAACATGTTTGCAATTGCAATACATTGCAATAAATTACAATGCACATGTTTATATTATCAAACTGAAACAACCATATATTAACGGAATTGTCTTATATATCGAAATACTTCTTTCCAATTCAGCACTGATGAAAGACGCATATTTAAAAGAAGAAATGTCGCTTGCATTTACATTTCCTTTCAGTTGTATATCTCCAAAATTATTTCACTTAATATTTTACCTTCATACACGGAATATTTTTCAATACTTGATGAAACCAAAAAAAAATTCTGACCAGCATTGATGCGCACAACGCTGAGCTTTACTTTTATACTTTTAATCCAAGTAATTCCATTTTCCAAAATCAATGATGTGGTACCCCAAAGTTTCTATGACTTGTGGTATGGATTGAATATGTCTTTTCTTCTTAATAAATTTGGAAAATTATAACCTTAGTCTAAAGTTAAATTATACGCTGAAAAAAATATTTGAGGCTCTTCAACTGCTCTAACTTGAACGCCTTCCAAAGAATCTACGACATTTTTTAGTGTCCCTAAAAATTTCTAAAATTCCTAAAAATTATGAAAAAGAAAATGCTTTAATATGTAAAATATCACAAAAATTACTCAAAAAATAAAAATGACGAAAACATGCGCTAAATATTTTTGGTTTTTTGGTTTTGGTCATGATCTACATGAACGGTGTTTTTGCAATATCAGAAATTGTCTATGTAAGAGCAGAAAATGTTGACATACCAACAAAATCGGAGCCCTGGTGATTAATAATATAAAAAAATTAAAAATGATATAACCAATTTAATAATGTAATAAAAAAAATGCCAATAAATAAATAGAGCATTCGAAAAATTATGCAAGTTGCATGTATAAATCTATAAATATATTTTTAATTCATCATTCCTATAAAATACGGTGGATCAACAATTAAAACATTCTTGTCTTGACCTAGAACTGAACAGGGTCTAGATGTTCGAAGGCAGTCGATAGATTAGCATAAATTTTTTGTTAACTTACCTTTTGTTTTTTCCCGAATTAGCGTCCCAAACCGAGAATCATTGAAAATAATAATTGAAAATGTGGAATGTGACAAAAAACCGTAGTGAGATCATACAAGTTGATTTTAGTGAAGAAAACATCGGCTGTCTTCTATCGTCCGAAAACGAATGCCACGACGCAGGAATTTTATTTTTTTAATAGAAAAAAAGTCAGGCCGAGCAATATCAGGTGAACATGGTAGTTCATAATGATAACCATGTGATACAAAAAACACAGGTGCGTCGTTGGACACACGAGAGTAGCGAAGCTTTTTTGCAGTTGCATAGTTTTGATAATATAATGTTTTTTTTTTCTTAATAAAATAACTTAAATTCATAAAGTAAATGAAAAAAACACAAAACAAATTTTATTAAATTTTATTATAATTTTATTTATTTTATTTAATTTTAATTAAATTTTAATTTTTAATTAATTACGTTAATTTTTCTTTCGCACTATGCACGGGAAAAAAAACATATGCCAACAACAACACAAACACATTCACATTAACAAAATAAAAAAAAAGCGGTAATATTCTTGCCAGTAAGTCTTATTTTTCATTTCGTTATTACGATACTGTTTTCTTAATATTGATATTTCTTTTTTGCGTCCATTACTTGGTCCGCAGTGAGGATCAAACTCGTGCTCCACCGATTAAGAGTTCAATACAATACCAACTAATCCAAAAACGTCTGGTACGCAGAGTTGTTGATTCGATATTAAGTATGACAGAAGCAATATTGCAGCAGCTTACCATAATCTATTAACTCACTAGATCTCATCAGCATCAAAAATGTTTATGGACCAATTGTGATTATTTAATAACTCTTAAAATATTGATGTAATCTACAAAATATTCTCATTAGAATAATGAGAATAAAGTAACAAATTTTTGTTTACTCAAATACACTGCTAAGTTGCATGAAAATTTAAATCAATTTTTGGCTTATATCTGCCTATGCCTTTTGATTAATTTTTTCTAATAAAAAAAAAATAAAATTAAGGAAAGCATTTATAGATTCTACATAAATAAACATTTTTCTTTAAGTCTGCACGACCACATTATAAAAACAGAGCGGTCGGAAAAATGATTTTTCTCCGCCAAAATCTCACTGTGCGGCTAACCAAGAAATATTTAATATGATATGTATTGTAAATATTAAATTTTCTTGTTGTAATAAACGCAAGGTCTGTGACTTTTGGCTTGACTTATGAAAAAGTCAGTTCTATGTTAGCCTTCTGTTACATTTTCAGCAAATCGGCACTCAAAATTCCATAAGTGCTTTAAAATTGGAGACCAATTCTTTCTTCATTGTTAAAATTGTAAAACACACTTCAAACTAAACTGACAAAATCGAGCACTGTAAATAAACTTAATGACAGATTGCGCTCAAACTTCTCGTTAGGTAATTTTTTGATAGAATGAAAGTTTTATTGTTACTTTAATTAACTTCGCCAGGTTAGTACCAAGCAGATGCTGCCTGCCTGTCCAAAGCCAGGAAAAAAAGAATGTGATGGTTGCAGTATAAGATGTGAGGCGAATCATGGCTGCTAACAGGAACTAGTATTGTCTTGTGTTTTGAAGCCCGATGTTGTCTAGTTGAACTTGTTAGCACGTGGACTCCATTAAAATGAGGAGGAGATTGGATGAGATCTATCACCGACACATGGAGCTTTGAAGAGGATATTATTAGAATTCCTAAGAAAGAAGTTTGATTTATACACTTCCGAGTTGTATAGTGATGGATCGAGTATCCTGAACTGATAACGTGGTTGATGTCAGTCAAGCCAATTTAGTATTCAAACTGGAAGCGTCAAGTTTTAAAAGTTCTTTTGAACTTTAGGTATTTTTGTCGGTGATTTTAGAGAGCTTCATCTGTCGGAACCCTTGCTCGGATGACTATTATGGGCGGAATATACTGCTTTTGCTTTTGATTTGTGTACATCGCTTGCACAAGTCTGGAGTGACCGGCGGGAGTCGTTCTTAATACTACCGGACTGGTATACCATTAATTAAAGAACAAGCTCTAAATATACAAGAGATTTTAGATGGGTCTCGTCTTGACCAGTAGATGGCTGTGATGGATGCTTCAACTACTAGATGTCTGGATTGGTACTGTTGAATTCAATATTGAAGCGTTCATATAGTTTATGAATCTTGTATTACTTACAAGTGCGAAATTGTATTGTACCCAACTAAATTGATGTATATTCATATTGTTTTCTAAAATAGGGCGCTAGATACGTCAGGCTTCATGAAGTTCATACCTTTGCTTTTCTGGGTGTCATAAATACTTTAATCGTTTACACAGTACTCAATTTATTGCTGAATGCATGAGATTTTTTTCACACCAGGAGTGTGTTAGTCAACTACTGTCTGCTGCTTCATAACCCGGAAGCTTCAGAGCCAAGGGGCTGAGTAAAATTAAGCCGTAAAGGCAGGGGTCTACTATAAACACAAACACGGACGTTCTGTTACCTTAATTTTATTTAAGCAGAAAGATAAGTTGTTTTTTTATGATGAAACCTGAAATAAGTTATTTATTGGCAGAGATAGAATTTAAAGTCAAAAAGGTTGAAGTTTGATTTATAAAATATTTTATTTTTTTTATTATATGCTTAAAGCTTCCTTAACTGGAAGGAGTTGAATTTAAAGTGGGCAAAAGTTGAATAGCAAAATAGTTTCTTCCTTATATTTTTTATTTTTAATATAAATAATCAATAAGTAACGCATTTGATTAAATAAAAAAATTATTATTATACTATTTAATTCAGTGTTTTGCCTTTTTTCCATTTATGCGTACGCATAAAAACGAACCGATTTGTATTGAGATTTATCGGTATACGTATTAATAGAAGCAAACTTGCATTATTTTCGTACAAGTTTATTATTTTCAATTCCTCAATCCGCCTTTTTGATCGCTGTGCACCGTACCAAACATATACAAAGCGAAACGGTCTGTCAAATTGTTATTTTTCGCGTTGATTGTACAAAAACAAAAAAAAAAAATTATTGCTATTATTTCATTATTTTCACTTAAATTACTTTTAGATGAATTACTTTTTTTCTATATTGACCATATAAATTAACAATCAATGCATTTAGCATATTATTATTTATCATATTATTATTATATTATTAATTTTTCACACCAACCCAGCCCAGAGCAAGCGTTGAACTTGAAGTGTTAACGACACGTCATAAATGTCAACAGCAATAGCACCAGCAATAACAATGACAAAAATAATAACTTATACTGCACACTTCTGACGGTCAACAACAGACTGACATTGCTCTTAAAATGTATCTGAAACGCTTGAAACTATAAAGCTAGCCGAACTCGTAGTTTTATTTTGAGTGTGTTAAGCAAGTAAGAACATTTTAAAATATTTCATGTAAAACTTTTTTGACATTTTCTGTGTGCATTTGTGTGCGAGTGTGAATGATTGTTGTTACGCTACAAGCGGTTCTTATGGTTATATAGTCCAACTGCTACAGAAATGATTGTTATTGAAAAGGGTCGCACATGATCTGTATTATAGTATTTTGTGGCTTACACTTTGTGTTAGTATATTATTTTGATATTTTTATTAACATTTTAAAAGCTCTATGGGGGAAATGTGTTTTGCACGGGTCTTAAAGTCTTAAACTACTTATTTAAGTGATTTTTAAATAAGTAGTTGTACCCAGAATCCCTTACAAAAATAAGCTAAGAAGAGTTAAATTGCAGATTTTTCTTAACCAACTGTTATTCTATACTAAATACCTTCAAAGTTGCCGAACCTTTTATTTATCTACGGATTTAAATTTTTTTTTTATTTCGAATTGAGGAATTAGGTTGTAGAGCAATGTGACAAGCAAACAAAACTTGTGTAAATGTATATAAGTGTGTGTGTGTATGGGTGTGTTTATTTGTGTGGATCTACGTGTGCGTGCATGCTTAAAGTTGTTGTGCTGTTTGCAGTTTTATGTTTTGTTCTACTTTTTTTTTATCTTAATTCATGTACATCTTTGTCTTGGAGTACAACATGGCGTATGAGTGACGCAAACTTTATTTATTAAATTATGTTAATTACTGCAATATATGTAACGGCTAAAGTTTTACATCAATTCTCGAGAGTCTAATAAAAGATTCAGATAGTTATGTTAGTGGTGGCCGATAGTTATGTTAGTGTTGTCGTGGCGTCCGTGGCGTAGTGGGCCCATACGCCAGAGAACCCACGTTCAAATCCCACCTGACACAGAAAGTTTTTTCAATTCAATTAATTTTTCTGTTCGGCCGTCACCTCTCTGCAGACAATGGCAAGCCTAAGAGTGTGAAAAGCTTCTTGAGAACATTAGCCGTTTGGATACGGCATAAAACTTGTAGGGCCCAGTTCTCGATCATTTGTGTTCGAACATTTCACAACACACACAACACAATTGATCAAAAGAAGCTCGGTTAAAGTCCTTTCAAGGGCTAAAATGGCCATTCTGTTGTTTTTTTGTTTTGGTTATGTTAGACATATAAACATTAAAACAAAAGTTGGGCGCTTTTATTTGGGCTTTATTACAGCGGTTAACATTATATTTGTGGCAAAATGTCAAAGTAGCTTCAGTCAAAAGAACAAGTTTTGCGTTACTAATATTTTTAAAAATCATTTTTAAGGTTTTTATATAATAAATGTGTGCGACGCAATGCGAAAAGTTGACATAATAACGCATATTGAAATGGTTGACTTAAGTTGACTACTGTAACTTATTGCCGAAGATATATGGCACACTACAATACAAAACAGTCACAACTCAAAATTTTTGAATATCTAGGAGAAGCAAAAATCTATTTAATTTATGAAATTTTGAATTTTTGATAAAGTATAGAGAAAGAAGATGTGTACAAAACTTTTACAGTCAAAAAAATCATCTTTTTTTTAAAACTACGAATAGTTTTACATAAAAAAGTAAAAATTTGTAAGTTTTGAGTTATGACTCTTTTGTATTTAGTGTGCAATATATTAAGGCAAAAGATCCAAGCAAATTGTCTTCAAGAAATAGCTATTATTTATTAAAGTTGTCTATCTTTCACAAAAAAGTTATTGTACAACATTTTACTGCTGCTTATTACAATCTTCCAAACTAAATTAATTAATTAAGCACACATTTTCATATAATATGCATAAAAACTGAGGTCTCACAGCCACCAATTTGAAGCTGTTCTTCTGTTCTATGTTTGTTTGCGAATGTTTACTGTTGTAATACTTTATTACCTGTTGACTCATTACACTGCAAGGTTATTTCTCATAAGCCAGTCAGTTGCTTTTTATTTTTCGTTTTATTTATTTTTTTTTTTTTGTGCAGATGTGACTTGCTTTGTTAGCTGATACCATTTGTTAACCAAAGTATGAATTGGCTAACAAAGCCAAAGCAAAGCTTTGTGTTAACAGCAAACAAATATATAAAAGTTTTGGTCAATTCAGCATAGGTAAACAAAAATTTATTTGCGCTTTAGTGGTGGTAGAGTAAATATAGAAATATTCAGGCATACACAAGTATGGCAAAGAGCTGTTGGACACATTTTGCTTTCTTATTTGATGTATCCATAAAAGAAATGAAAAAAAAAACACTGCACTGCACGTAAAAACATAAGTATTTTTGTCTAAGTCAGCTAAGTTTAAAAATTTTGCATAAACTTGTATAGTTTAACAAAAACTTGCTCAATCACTAACATGTGGCTAGGGATTTAAGTTTTTACTGTCTTAGTACTTAGGTTCCGAACATAGTGAACGCTTGTTGCTGAGCCGAGCCGAAAAACACATTGGACAAAAACACGATTTTTGTTTCCTTTTTTTGCTGAACGCATCAAATCATATCCTTAGCAGAAATAAGCCGGTCAGCGGGGTTCTTGGAGAAGTGTCTGAGTCACTCTCGCATTCTACCCTTCTTTGAGTATGCTACAACAACGATATTCAACAGAGCTGTGTCGCTAAGTATTTTTTTGTTGTTTTTTATTGTTCCATTGGGAAAAAATGTTTTAATTTTCTAAATAATCGGTATCCTGATGAAAGTGCACGATTTAAATTTTGTGGCATTTTTGAAAAATTTTTGAATTTGCTAACTTTGAAATTCGATTAATACTAAATCGAAACATGTCTACTTTCCAATGGGACAGCTCGACAGCTGATCGAACATGTCCTTAAATCTAGGAAAGAAAAAACAACAATCACAAAGCTCTGTTGAAACTTTTGACTTTTCCCCCTCTCGTATTCTACTCTCAACATAGCTGTGTGGCTTGAACAGAGAGTGAAAAGAAAAGTGAAAAACTTCAACAGAGCTGTGTGGCTTTGTATTTTGTTGTTGTTTCTCTTATATGGGGAAGAAAGATATTTTAAATTTCTTATTTTGCCTATCTTTACAGAGCTTACAAATAATATAAGTTTCATTCGAAAATTTTATATTTGAAATGGGTAAAAAAGTGTCTAATTTTTATGTTGAAGTATTAATATATAGATAAAGTTCCCAAAAATTAAACACAACAAAATTTTTCAAATATTAGCACTGCAATTGCATGTTAATTGAAGTCACCATTGATTACAACAATTTTTGATTGGCAAAATAATATGGAATGCGATTAACAAAGAGAGAGAGAGAGAGAAAGAGAGAGAGAGAGCAGCAACAGTACATGCTTGCCGCCAGAGCTGGGTTGTAATGATTCCTTTTGGAATCAATTCCATTTCAATTCCAATTCCTTGGAATTAGGAATTGGTAATTGATCATCTCAATTCCTCAACAATGTAATTGCAAAAATTCGTCAATTACATTTCTGAGGAATTGAGGTGTCCAATTACAATAACAATTCCTTTAATGTAATTGACGAATTTTTCAATTACCAATGCCTTATTCCAAGGAATTGGAATTGAATTGTAATGAATACTTTTCGACCCAGCTCTGCTTGCAGCATGTCTCACTTAGGATACTTATCTGTCAAACTTTTGAAGCTTCGCCATCTTTTTTCTCTCTCTGATTGGTTTGTCCACGGTATGCTACACATACTTTTCTATTTGGCAAGACTAAAGGCAATGTTCTCTCTTTTGTTTTCTAGTCAAAACTCGTTATCTGCCAGTTGTCCAAATTGTTTTCGGCTTCGGACCTTGAACATAAGTTGTCGGTTGCTCGGAATTTTTGGATGATAGAGAAGCTCTCTCAAATTTATTTTTGTTGTTTCTACCCGCGAAACAAAAAACAATTTTGTCTGTGTTCGAAAGTGGAGCATGCACCTTTGCAAACCTTGTTTGCATAACTTTTTTTGTAATTGCTCTCGAGTAAGACAGGCAGAGAGATCAAACTACAGCCACGAGTATGAGATTGCATACGTTTATTTTGAAATGCAATAATCACAAAATATATTTAATTTTTTTATATTTCGGCACATCTGTTCGAATAATTTAAGATTCATTCCCTTATTCTTATTATAAATATTAAAAATGTGTACTAATATATGGGATCTAGATAAGGAAATGTCTTAAAACATTTCTTATATAACTTTGGAAATATAACTTTGTGTATATAACTTCGGAGTGGTTTGAAAATTTTTTCACAAAAATTAGTTTTTAGGCTGTAGAACTTTGTAAAAAATATAAAAACATCATTTTGAAAAATCTAATTTTCATCAAAAAAATCATAGGAGGTAAGGTCATGATTTTCGATGATAGAAACATTTAATTGAAACATTTAATTAATCTATCAAAAAGTGTGAAAAAAGAAAATTAAAAAAAAAATTACAACAAAAGAATGTTTGGACTATTTTTTGATCAAAAATTTAATATTTTAGAGGTTTTTTGAATGAAAATGAATTTGTGAGATAACGGCGAATCTTCTCTTATTTCTCCAAAGCCATTTAATTGAACTTTAAGACAGAGAAATTTTGATGAAACTCTATTGAAAAATGGCTGAGATTTGCTTACAAAACCAAAACTTGAAATTTCAATTGTTTTTTTTTTTTCTCATTCTGGGGATGAGATGACCTTGCTTTAAGAAAATGCGTTGCAAGGAAAAAATCTAAAGTTTTCGAGACATTGCAATAATTTTGATGTCTTAATAGCGGGAAATTTTTTCACATACTACCCGTGAAAAATATTAGCAAAAAAGTTTTCGTATACCGTTACTTTTTTAACCAACGACTTTTCATACAAAAATCGTTGTACTGAGAACATCTACAGTTTTCAAGATATCACAATAATTTTGATGTCAAAATAACGGGAATTTTTTAAAATTTACTATTTGTATCATTACAATATATATTCACACATGTAACATAAAAAATGCTTATTGTAGGGTAACCGCAAGATATGGTGAAAAATGTCTCAAGTATTTTTTGCACATCTTATTAATGTTTAAAATTCTCTCTTTTGTTTAATTAATTCTCTATTTACGCTCATATTTCAGGTCAACGTTCACCAATCTAAAATCCAATCATATTGTGCAACCAGACCTTTCATCCGATACCTCATTCACCACTCCACCTCTTCCTAGTCCTTGCTGAAATTAATATAAAGTTTTAACTTTAATATCTCAGGTCGGAGGTCATAAATTTAAAATCTAACATGATTTGGCACATCTATGGTGCAGTACCTTTCAAATGATATACGTTTCATTGCCCTTATTCTAAAATAAATATTAAAAAAGTGTACGACAACATTCGATGTTAACGTATTAAGGGTTGAGATAAATTTGAAAAAGAGCATTTTTATAAAAAATTGAGAAGAAATCTTAGATATGGAGAAGAATCGCATGGTAGAAGTGAAACTTCTACCCAAAAATTAACTTTCAGGATTGCTTATTTGGTTTATTAACATTCCTCCAGCTGTTAATCAACATGTTAAAGAAACCACCATGCAGACCAGTACTAGTTCTAAGTCTATCTTTTGCCAAATAACCAACTAGTATTTTTAGCATGGCGATGTCAAAGGAAATATTAATTTGTCTGTTTTTAAATAAATTCAAACCTAGTTTACACAACTGGTATGTTTATAACAGTTATCTGTATAGTTAGTTCAATATTCACGTACAGAATTAGGTGGCAGAACTTTTTTTAACTTTTGTGGCCCAGTTGGTTATTAAGTGGATATATTATTTTAATTTCATGATTTGAGTAGCACCCAGGTCGGATTTTTGCAGCACAAACGACAGACCACTCTGGTTTTATCTAGTAAAATACACAGCATTCTTAGAACAATTTCAATAATTACGAAACGTACAGATTAACACCTTCAAAAGCTGTTAACCACATTGACATGGCGGAAACAACTCTTAGATCTCTTTACTTTTTATGAACTGATTTAATTTGACAAATGTGTTTCAAGCTCATCTGCTTCTTGTTTATTTTTCCCACAAATATCAAAATTAGAAAGCAACCAAAAAATGCTTTCAGGGCCATCATAAATACTTATATATAATGAAAACTAATTATTTTGCAAAAAATTTCGCGCAACGTTTTAATGAAAAAAATGCCTGACACTAAATCCCAAAGCATTTAGTTCTAGCAACTTTTATTAGTTTGGCTCCTACTCAAAATACGTCGTAAAGTAAGAAAAATCATGGCGTAAGAAAATCCCACCATAAAAAATTTCTTCATTAACATTGAAACAACGGAATTTCTACAATTAACGCATAATATCCTTAGAGCATTAGTATCCCAATAGGCGCAAAGGCTATATCTTTTCGAAGGAAGGCATGTATTTACTGTTACTTTTGGCAAGACAAAACACATGACCTACTCACTGGTCCTGTAAGCGCTTCTATAAAGTCTGTTTTTTATCTACAAGGCAAGGCAGTACAACAGTTATATTTTTTAGACTGCATAGACTGGTTCTGCTTATATTGCGGAATGAATATAAAAATAAACGAAAACAAAATGCAAATTTTTTAATAAGTTTGATTACCACTTTTTTAAACTATTCTAAACAAGTGCTTCTGGAAGAACTCTGTAGAGTAGCGAAAGCGAAAGGTCTGACAATTTTCCGATTTTATCTGAAAAGGAAAGTATGCTTGTTAGGGTGGGTCAAATTTTTTGGTGGCAAAGAGTGTAGGGAAAATAAATCTACGGGCAATTCTAAGAAACTTTACCGAAGAATCCATGGTTCTAAAATCAATATCGAGCTGCCGGAAATTTCGTTTAAGTTTGGAAGTCGGGAAAACGCTAAATTCACATACAAAGTAATTAAAAAATTATAAATTTTTTATAAAAACTTATCATGGGGGATTTTTTGGTACGAGAATTCTATTTTTGATATCTATTTTTATCTAAGGCGTTCTCCAGAGGTCACTATATTGGAATTTTTTTTGTGTGTTTCTTCTATTTTAAAGGAACAAGTTCTTTATTTTGAAAAATATATTTTTATTCGCTGGAAATCCAGTAGAAAAAGTAGAAAATTAAATATTTTTAATATTTTTATCTTGAAAAGGCGTTTGTTATTGTTTTTTATCAATTAACTTCTGTCGTCGTCACAACGATTCCGACGTTCGTTGGCGGACGCAGCAGCATTTGTCATTCTTAAATGAATGACTAAATATGAATGACATACTCCTTAATGATCTGAAAAAAAACTCTCCAAGTGGAATCTTGCTAATAGAGCAAGTCTCAGTGTCTTCTGTTAACCCCCGAGCGCATTAATTGACTTTAACACCCCTTAATATGAACGGTATAGATCTTGCGGAGTCACCTGCTTTTGACTTTCTGGGCATATCGATTCAATTTGAAGTTCGCTGAAATAATCATTTTTTTTCAATGTTGTTTAATGAAAGAAGCTGGTTTCTGTACCTGCCACACCTCCTTATGGGTGTTTCAAAGGGTGACAAAGTAAATATTGCCCTTACGCAGAACGCGTGCGGGTATAAAAACGCTTTGTTGTTTGTACGGTAATGTCTGGTAAATAAAAAATAAATCAAAATTAATGTTTGTTTAATATAAAATTATTAAAAATAGTCAAATTTTTTTCAATATTTGAATTTCATAAAAATTAATTTAAATAAAATAAGAATTTTTTCCTTTAAATAAGCAAAAAATTTGAAAAATTCTATTGTAGCGCCCACTGGTATTTGCCACCAGGTATTCGCTTTAAAAAAAAATTGTTATCAAAAATAGATTCCTCGTACCAAAAAACAGCCATGGCAAGTTTTAATAAAAACATGAATAATTTTTCGATCTAATTTGTATGTGAATGTAATGTTTTGTCACTTTTTCCTAGGAATGCTCGATGTTTATCGATGCATCAGAAACATCGAAGTTTTCCATTCGATGCATCAAATAATCGTCGATGCATCGAATAATATCGTATTATACGATGTATCGAAAACCAATGCCTGCAGTTTCAACTTTTTAGCATGGTAAGGAAATTAAAATTTTGTGAAACTCAACGATTTTAACATATTAAAAATCTACCAAATAAAATTTTGGAAGCAATTATGACAGCCCTAGTGATGCATGGGTACTTTATGGCAACTCTTAAGCCCTTTTCAACGATTGGTCAACCAGCAATGCTGGATGGTAAAGCACCAGGACAATTTTTTTGAGCGTTCATACAATCCAACATGTGAGATGACATCATTACTTGCAAACTCTCAAGCAAAATATTTCTTGGCTGCTCTTATAACTGACCAATATTTTTACTCTATTTTCGTATGTTGCCATGTTATTTTCCCATACTTCTGGAAAATTTCCATATTTATCATATTTGCTATAAAATTTAATAAATTCTATTCAAAATTCAGAATTTGGAATGACCAGTATCGATGTTCACTGTGCGACGATCAAAACAGAATTGGAAAAATTCACCAAGTTGGACCGACTGTGCTCACATGTTCAGCATAATGGTATAATTATACCAGATACTATTAATCGCTAGGATTGAACTGTAAATATCACAATTATAAAAACAATAACACTTCTTGTATTTTTACAAGGAAATAGGGAACATTTTTTTTTTAGTATTCGCATTATATGACTGATATGGAATTGACAATTGCCTCAAAGTTGCTCAACATGTTACGCCCACTTGAAGCAAAGTTGTGCCACCAGCAAAGTTATCCCTTTAGTGCACTGCATTGTGTTAAAACTGAAAGCTATTGTAGTTGAGGGACCACGCTAAAAATCCACACTTTAAAAAATTATATTTTATGCACCCACTTGCTTGCTCAAAAGCTGTTGAAAAAATTAAAAAATTATGACAAGACACATACCAGAAGACAGTTTTAGGGAGTCCGATTTTAAAACTTCAGACAAGATAGTGGACAATTAAGTCTCTGGAATGTTCATCATAAGCTAGTTCACTGAAATTGGAAAACAAATAAGACTGATTAAAAATGCCTTCAAATGAGCTGTCAATTTATTTGCGAAGTCCGGTCAGTCGGTTTAATGAAAACCAGTTGGAACTATGGGCCGATTACAAAATGCAGTTTCCAAATAGTTCAATATAGAGCACAAATATTTAACAATGGTAGCCAGTTCCGTGCCATCTAAAAGGCTTTTCCAAAGGCTTAGTTTGTTTTGACGGCTTAAGTCTACTTTAATGAACTTGGGACACTTCCCCCTTGTGTGGTATTTTTTTTTTCAATACCATTATAATCTACGAAAAAAATGCTAATGATACAATTATAATTCCGTCATGCCTTCTACGAAACAACTTACTGAAAGTTAAGCGGATTCATTACACTAGACTTGTTCCGTTTTGACTCAGCAAAGCAGATTACAAGCTAAAATGGGTAATAATATATTCACTTTAGCAAAGCCTAGGTAAAAAATATTTGGACATTTAAGAAATTAATAAATAACTACCCTCAATTCTACCAACAAGTCATTTACATTTAGAAAAGCTTTGATCTATTTTCGAATTATAAAAACTTACTTTCCCTGAAAGTATGCTTCACAAATTAGAAGAACTTTAAGCTGCTTTCATATCATTTGTATTCTCGTACATGCAATTCAGGGTAATTTATTTATTTATTTATTTTATTTATTTATTTAATTTAATTTAAGCGCTTACAAGAATAAACTTATAGTTAAGCACCGATTACATATTTGGCGATAAAAATCAACAAAACAAGCAAGATCTAAAACACAATTTTAAATAAAATTAAAGGTTAAAATTACAAATACAAAAATTAAAAAAAAGATAAGAATCATTAACAGTTTAGTAAAACTGAACCAAAGATATTAACTTAAATTTATGAAAAAATATAAAGAAAAAGAAAACAAAAGAAGAAAAAATATTAAAAAGAAATTAGGAAGAGAAAAATCTAAGTTAGAGTAAATGAGTAAATGATGAGTAAAAAAGATAAATGATCGGAAAGTTTAGATTTAAACCAGATTGAATTGCAAATACGCTGTAAATAGGATGGAAGCGAGTTCCAAAGACGTAATGAATTAACAAAGAACTGCCGTTCCGACGCCAAGCAGGCATGTCTAGGTTGAACTAGGTTGTTACCGCGCTGAGATCTTAAAAATTTAAATTTTCCATATAAATAAGGAGGTTCCTTACTAAAAATAATTTTATGCAAGAAGACTAACGCCTTCATGTTCAAAACATGGTCAAAAGTCATACCGAATATTTGTTTAGCATACTGTGATATGCGGTCAGTTCGTTTAAGTCCAAAGACATAACGAGCGATGTTGTTATAAGCAACGTTCAGTTTGCGCTTACTTGCAGCATCACAGTATGCACAAATTTCAGAACCGTATAGTAAAGTGGGAACGAGATATGTTTTTGCCAGTAGCATTCTAATGTTAAAGGGGGTAAAATATTGTGTTGCCCATAGGCTTCTGAGCATACCATAGATTTTTCCTACAGTGATGTTGACATGATTTGCCCAATCCAAAGTGCTGTTGAAAGTAATGCCCAAATTTTTTGCCGATCTTACGACTTCAATACATGATCCATTTAGTATAACTTGCGGTAGGGTCGAGGTGAAATTATGTTTTCTAGCTATGATCAAGCATTTAGACTTATTTGGATTAAGACATAAGCCATTAGCAGATGCCCACTCATTAATTTTAAATAAATTTTCGTTCAAACTTGCAACACAGGAGTGAACATCAGACTTGCGACAGCTAGTATACAATTGCACATCGTCAGTGTACATTTGTATGCCACATCGATGCAGAACAGAGGGTAGGTCGTTTATGTAAGCCGAGAAAAGAAGCGGACCCATTATAGAACTCTGAGGTACACCACGGTTCACGCTTAAAAAACTTGAGGTCGCGCAACCGATATTCACTGCTTGTATTCTATTAGCTAGGTATGAGCTCATTAGTCGGGTAGCAGTTGCGAAAAAACCAAACATGCAAGACAATTTTGAACATAAAATTTTGTGATCGACCGTGTCGAAAGCTTTCGAGTGATCAAGTAGAATCAAGAAACTAACTTCCTTTCGATCAAGATTATTTCGTATTTCGTCGGACACGTCTAGTAGAGCAGTTACGCAACTGTGTTTTGGTCGGAAACCTGATTGTCTGTCAGTTAAAAGTTTTTTTACACAAGAAAAATTTAATTGTCTGTTTATACATAAGCGATTCAAAAACTTTCGATAAATACGGCAAAATTGCTATGGGACGATAGTCGTTTCCAGTTTTAGGAATGGGAATTATCTTTGCCTTTTTCCAAATAGCGGGGAATTCCGTTTTAGTTATTATTGTGTTGAAAATGTGCTTAATGAATGGTAGAAGTACGGGTAGAAGTAATTTGACAAACTTTGGATGAATTTCATCGAAACCGACAGCATTAGATTTGATATCTAAGCAACTTCGAACTATTTCGGCATTTTTAATGCGTTGGCAGCTAAAAGAAGAGTTTAAGCTAGAAATTCTTTGAAAGTAACGAAAATAGTTTCCATTTGGCGTCGGCATTGGAATATCAATAAATTTATTATTTAGAACCTCAACATTTACGCTAGTATCAGTGGGTGGAGAAGTTCCACCAACTCCGATTTGCCGAATTATGCTCCACTTCTTTTTGCAATTTACTAATTGCATTCGTGAAACAAGTAGAAAACTAAGAGCTTAGTGGATCACAGCTAGAATCACGAAAAAAGGCTACGGATGAGTTGGTGTAGCGGCCAACGAAACAGCTGTCTAGTCTGCTATGTGATTGATACTCTTTGATTGAACTATTGTTGTTGTTAGTTGTTTTTCCTTCAGTTGTTTTCTTCGGAAAGCAACATTGACCTTGAGCTCGATAAAATATAACCTTTAATAATTGAAAAATTATTGGAGTTATATAAACACACAACTTAAAACTTATGAAAGAAGGTCGTTATTTATTTACAAAGTCATTTAATTTCAATTTATTCTTTATTTGCAATTCCACTCAAAATCAATGCGATGTTGAAACATGGAAACATTAGTCAATACATCGCAAAGCATCGATGTGAGTTCATGATGCATTGCATCGGAAAAATCATCGATGTGTTTTTTACGTGAGCATCTCTACTTTTTCCTTACTTTCAAACTTATACTAAATTTCCGGTAGCCCGATTTTGAATTTAGACCCAAGGTTATTTTGACAAAGTTTCTTAGAATTTACCATAATTCCGTTTTTGCTATACTCTTTGCCCATTTTTTTTTTCTTCCAAGTACATTGACCCGGCCTAACACTTGTATATGAGTGCAGGACTCCGAAATTCATATGTAGGCATTCTAGCAGCGCTTCGGACCTCTACCTTTGCCGACTGGGTAGTATTAACGCTTTTGTGTATGTGTGTGTGTGTGTGTGTGTAGGTGTGTATTGATAGGCGAAAGTTAAAGCGCCATCACCTGACTATAAGCTAGACATAATATCAGGACAGAGGGGAAAAAAACTATTGGTCATTTCAGAGCTGCTATTAATAAATTTGTGTTGTGCGTGTCATTAAATGTTTGTACACAAATGATTAAGAACTGGGCCTACATGTTTAATGCCAACTTTTAATGGCTCATGCTCTCAAGAAACTTTATTTGGCATTTTGTATTCTCAGAGTTTTTATTCTCTCCATTGTCGGCAGAGAGGTGACAGTCGATAACAAAAAGTATTTCTATTAAGCAAATTTTCTGTGTCAGATTTACTTTGAAACTGATTTTATAGCGGTCCTTTAGCATGCGGGCCACGCACTTATACGGCCGTCAGGTCAGGACAGGACACATCAAATAAAATGAAAAAAAACACATAAAAACAACAACAACAATAAAAGTCTTTTGTATTCATTTCCCAATTAATCTCAATCAAAATTAATGTTGAATAAAATGATGCCAAGCTAAAGGCATTCATGCTGGTAAGGATAAATGGATAAAAATGGTGGTGTGATAGAAAGAACTCGATAGGACACAGAGCTCTAGCAAATCGTGCGTTATCTCTTAATTAAATGTAAATCTTTTTCCATTTAATGTTTATTCTTTTGTTTGCGTTCATCAAAATTTCGTCCTGTAAAAAGCGTTGCTATTGCTATTGTTGCTGTTATTTTTGTATTGGAAGCTATTGTTGCTAGTGTTTTCATGGCTGAACACTTTGGATCAAGTTAAGTAAACGACAGTGTTTGTGTTAGTGCATGCATTACTGTTAAAAATTCGAAATTTTTGCCACATGAAATTCAAAGGATATCCCCATCTTATTTATCGCTATTAAATGTAAGCTTCGATGCACGTGCGTCTAAAATAAATGTCCTATCATTAATTTATTTAATCAATATTCCAATGTGTTTGTAATCTACATTTATATTTAATGCAAACAATTGTTTTTGTTATCACTTTTGCCAAATTGTATGTGCAAATGATAAATTAGTAGCTTGTTTTTGTATAGAATTGATGTGACACGACATGAGCCAATTATTGTTGACAGTGTAGAATAGTTCGTTATTATTTCGTTCGTTATTAAAATATTGATTTACTTTTCACTCTGAATAAATTTAAAGAATATTTTTAGTAGCCTTGTTGCAACGTGGCACTACAAATAAAAAAGTTAACAAATATTTTAATTATATGTTAACTATTTCTTAATGTAATATTTTAATTGATGTCTGAATATGAAATGTCGACTTGACTAACAGATGGTATAACTACTATTTATGGTTTTATCAATTATTAAAAAATATGGCATTTTGAAGAAAAACATCTGGCAAGAAAATCCAGTATGTCATACATAGTTTGTGTTTGTACAAGGAAATTTTTTGTCGGCTTGAAAATATGGAATTATGTGTCAGATAAGAAGTATTTGCGGTTTGTTTTGTTGATGCGTTTCTCAGCAAAGTTATTTACGAGAGTAAAATTAAAACTTTACAAAAGCGTCAGTTGCGCTCATGCAAACATAAAAACATGAACATACAAGCAACAACAGCACATGCCACTCTCGATGGTCAGCACATTTTCAAACCCGCTTAAGCAACAACAAATGCATGCAAACGCAATAAAAAACAACCCTCACTCGACGATGCTGCTGTGTTGATTTGCTTAAGGATTTCTAATGAAATTTTTACATTTTCGCATGATAGTTAAACTTTTGATTTGAGGCCAATTATATGAGTGCTGCCTATTAAAACAGATCTTAAAACAGAACTCAATGATAGTTAAAAATCCGTATTCTAATGAAACAGAACTAATTTAAGTATATTGCAAGCATAATAAAAGCAAAACTTTTATCGAAAGATTATAATATGGTCAAACAAAAAAACAAATACCCATTCTTTATACCTGTAATAGTTCTGTGACAGTTCAGTAGGTTCTACATCAGTTTTGCTCTACTTCAGTTTTTCTATTTTTCTATTGCTTGAATTTTCTACTGTCTCTTCGCACAGTGTTTGTTTGTATATCAAAAACTCTCCTTACTATTGTGCTTGTTTTGAAATGAAAGAGTAGTTGAGCGAAAGTACTTGAAAATAGAGCTAATAGCTTGCAAACCATTTGGACAGTGGTTGTGCAGTAGGCTAGGCCCATATTTTTTTTTAAATTTTAATACGCAATAGGTATCAAAAGTTGCGTAATTTTGTGCTGATTTAAAATATTCTTACCATTTTAGAAATGAATATAACTTTTGGCCCTTTACCAGAGCTTTGTGACTGAAATTTTAGGCTGGGCCGATATTTTTTTTAAATTTTATCACGCAATAGGTATCAAAAGTTGCGTATTTTTGAGCTGATTTGAAACACGTATACTTACACTCTATCATTGTCAACAACCAACTACGAGTGAGTACACCAGAAAACAAAAGTAAAGCATTCAAGTACTGTACTCAAAACCAAAGTGTTTTCGATATGAAATTTCCTCGCGTACTTGTGCTCGTATACCACGTACATGTTTATAAGTTAGATTAAATAAAAGAATGTGAAAATAATTCATATAAATATTAAAAAAAATAAAATTAAATTTTTTTTTAAAATAAACTAAAAATAAAGTAGACTTTTATAGACATGATTTTTTAACATGATCTTCATATCTATTTCGAGCGGTACAGCAAAATCTACTGGGTTTACTTCCTATGTTTTGGAAAAACAATAAAGTAGTCTGCAGAAAAATAGCTATGCAACTATTCCAAAGTTGTGTACACACTCTGTTAAGATCCAACCGGATGTTGTACGGTACTCGCTTCAGCCTGAGTTTGATTTGAAAGTACTGTTAACAAGTTTGAAAGATACTATAAAATGTGGTACAGTACGCCTTGCTGCAGGCAACACAAATGTATTCATGCAGATATCTATCTCAAATCACAAAAATTGATAAGTGTATATCAACGAAATAAAACTAAAAAAAAAAAAAACGTAATGGCCATTTCAGCCCTTGAAAGGACTTTGACCGAGCTTCTTATGATCAATTGTTTTGTGTGTGTTGTAAATTTTTGAACACAAATAATCGAGAACTGGACCTACCAGATTTACGCCGACTCCGAACGACTTATGTTCTCAAGAAGCTTTTCATGGCAGTTTTAACTCTCTGAGGTTTGCCATTGTCTGCAGAGAGGTCGCCACTAAGCCACTAATAAAACTAAACAAAGCAGATAAAAGAGAAAAGGAATATATATAAGATATTTTCTGGAAATTTTATCTATATAGTGGTAGATATGCTGGCAATATTTCAACTTATCGATTTTAATCAATTGAAATACTATTTAGTTTTTGCAGTTGACCCTGCAGTGTTGTTGCTGTTTTTTTTCGTCCCAGCCTTTCGTTTTAGTAGGTAATGTTTAAATTGCTCCAAAAAAATTAGCAACACCACCAAAAATTGAGCGTTAGTACACAGTAATAGTACTGATCATGCTTTCTTTCAAAGTGTTAGAATTGTCAAAACCAATGCAATAATTTTCCATCACTTGGCAAACTGAGTCTCCGCTCAGTGTTGTTTTTCGTTTCTTTTGTTTGACAGTTCAAACACTCGACTCTAAGACATGCATCTACCCTCTTTATTTTACAATGAGTCGAAGCGAGAGTTGACAAAGAGCTGGCAATACTTTTTGTGCCTCCTATTAATAGCTTTACATGCTAAGACTCAATTCAATCTTAAAAGAAAGAAAAGAAGAACTGATTGTTGACTTAAAATTCGTATGAGCTACTCAACTAAATATGTGTTCGTGGCCTAGTGGGTAGAACAGTCAACTACGAATCCTAACGTAGTGTGTTCAATCCTCGGTGGAAGCAATAATATGAAAAATTTTTAAATAGCAATTTTTTCGTTTTTATACAATTAGTGCGACGAATTGCTGTGTTGCTGTTTTCATAAGAACTATTTCGTTACATTGGTTTTACCACCCATCTAGCTCACCATATTGTTGCATACGCGGCTATAAAAGTTTCACTTAAAAAAAAATGGTCTTGGGCTTTTTTTGGGAATTGATCTTTGTTCTATTTATGACAAAAAAAAACACTGTATTCAAATACAACACAAACTGTATTACTATAAAGATCCGTTTACTGAAAAGGCAACTCTGACTTTTGAAGACTTTTGAATCTTAAGAATCTGAAATTTTGGGTGGAAGGTAAAAAATATAATTCAGCATGGCTTAAAATTCGAATTTTATATTCACCATATTATCAAATTGATTCTAAGGGTATAAAATATTGTTTTAATATTTGAACTGTATTTAAATGATATACACAATGGTTCATAATCATAGACAAAATAAAGGCGGATTTAAATTTAGTACAAGCATTTTTGACAGTTTTTCAATGTAATTGGTTGTCAAATAGCTTGCACTAAATTTAGATTTGGCTTTTATTTGTTTATGATTATGGTCCAATATGTTCAAAAATTTTGCAATCTGTTGAGAAGTATTGAATTTATTACTTTTTTGTATTAAAAATCTTTGTCATACTACGCTCGTATTAAAATTTATTCCAAGATTTCTAACCGCGAAGGTTTGAAGCCGATTTTTAGTTCGGCCTTTAGTCATATAGATATTAATTTTACTAAATAATGGATCAAGACTTTAACTAAGGTGCAATCATACATATTTATTGGGCGAAAGCAAAGGTTATTTACCTCCAGCCTTTGTACTCCCATTCATATGACTAAAAATGTTGTTGCCACTCAAATGTTGATACAGGGTGATTTTTTTTCATAATTAGTAAGTTACATTTAATTGCCTGTCTTTTTGCTTTTTCTGTCACTACAGCTTTGACACTTGATCACTTGATGTTTTTAATCATCGCATTTATTAGCACAACCTTCTGTCATTTTCGTAATTGTTTCCTTTAGCTTGACACCAACGCGTGCGCTTTCATTGGCCTGTTGGCTTAACTTGACACCTATGATGAATTAATTCCTGCTATTCGAATCGGTATTTATAGCCCTCATATTTTTAATCCTGCCATTTATACATTTTGTTTCACTGCTATTTTGTTACAAATGTATGTACGTATGTAGATATTTTTGTATTCGTCTTCTTACCCCCAACATTATTGATTAATAATTTAACGTTTCGTTTGTCATACTTTTGTCGGCTTATCCCTATGACAATCTGGCATTGAAACGAAAATATGATTTACATTTATGTTTGACACATTTTTGCATTTTTTACGCAGCAGGAGTTATATTTTCTTTTTAAGGCTGCATTGGGAAATAACGTTCTATTATTTGACATACATACATTGCAGTATGTCTGTTGACATCGAAGTTTTTGTAGCTAAACTAAAACAAAAACTTTTGATTGTTTCGCTTGAGTCTTAACTTAGTTTTAATTATAAACGTTATGACTGACAACAAAAACAAAATTTAATTCGTTCCTACAACAGGAGCGATGAAAGTAGGACGGGTTGTATTGCAGCTACCTAGATATGTCACAACTGTTTTCAAGACAGTAAGTTTTGATTAATATATGGAATAGGTGTAACTTCAATTGTGTTTGGGATTAAAATGACGCTTGTTCACCTGTTTGCATAAGAAACAAATTTCTGTACTATTTTTGTTATATTTGTAAATACTTAAATGGTCATAAGGAAAAATAAGTATGTTTAACTCGGGTGATTTAATCCGCACAATGTGCTCAATTTGAAAAAAAACGTGCGCCCTACGCAACAACTTTTATTCTTAAATATCATGGAATACAGGCGATATATTTTTAATAATATCAAGCAATTAAGTATAAATAATTAAACAAGCATAAACATGTCTAGGCCCAACCAAAATAGACGAGTTGCTCCGTAACGAGCAGAGACGAAAATGTTCGCTTTAATGCAACTCAATGTTGTTGCCCAAAATTAACGAACTTAATTTAACGAAGCTGAACGAAACAGCTTGACCATACGTTTTGTTCCGTAAGAATCGAAATGCTAGCGTCTCAACTCGTCAGACGTTCGGCAAGTTGCAATCGTCTCGTTTCGTCTATTTTGGTTGGGCCTTCAGATGTTTCAAGTTCACCACTAGGTGAATAGTGGTAATGCTATTTTGAATGCACTAATAATTCAATGCATTATGATCATCTATGTTATATAAATATGTAAATTTAACATACAAATGAATAACAAAAACAAAAACACAAGCAGTTACTGAGAAATATTCGTAAAACGATCGTTTCTACAAACGACACGACGTTGCATTTCACAGGCCAACATTTTTGAACACATAATTTTAGGACTCAATTCTGACAACTGCACGTGAAAGTAGGCCCAAAATGAAGAACTTGTGCATCATTCGTTTTGTCTTCTTGCCTGCCAAAATATTTTAATATCGATTTGAAGTTAGTAACTATCGTATAGGGGAATTTTTCACGTTTTAGGCTCTTTTGTTTGACATAACTCGAGAACCACTAGTCCGATTTAGCTGAAACAAATTTAGAAGAATTAAGAATTACAATTCCTCTAATCTGTTTTTATTCCGTTTTTCTATGTGTGCAACACTTTCGAAGTTAAAAATGAATGTATGTAGGGAAAAAAGTATTTTTTGCCTAAAAATTTACATTTTTTTTTTTTTAAAAATTCATAAAAAATTCAAAATGGAAAAAAGTGTCAAATCTAATTACTTTCACGTAAAGTCACATAACCTATTAGCAAAATAAGGCATAGATCATGAAAATCGATGCACGCGTTTCTCATTTATTCACAATTAAGTAAATGTATGAATTTCAAAAATTTCCTCGAGATATGCACAACATTATTTGGAGATAACATTGACACTTTTTTTATGATTCTGAGAATTAAAAAAAAAGGAATAAACAAAAGGTTATTTGATTTTTATGATTGCGAAGCAATAAACGCTAATAAATGTATGATGACTACCTGTATGATTGTTTTACAGAAATTGCACCCACATTTAAGGGTGGTCATTATTTGGAAAGTGTTGCACAATTTGAAACGTACAAGTGGTGAATCAGGTATATAGCCAGGCACCCTTAAAATATGCGCCCATTTATAAGTACCTGCCAGTAAAATATTGAAAAATACGTAGTATTTATATGTGTGCATTGATCGATTTTTCGTCATTCAGCCAGTGCCGACGAACGCGAACAGTAAAAGTGAGTTTTCTCAAGTTTTTTAAAAGTGAATAACAACAATACATAAAATATATATATATGGAAATAACAAGTGCCCAAAATTGGATAATTTTTGTTACGTTTGTGATCATATCGTCATAAAAAAAAACAAATACTATCGAAAAAATTTGTTTACTGAGGAACTCAAAAAAGCGTATTGTGATTTTTTTGATGAAGCAGATTTAAGTGGTTCAAATTTTACGAGGAACACTGTGTGCAAAATGTGTTATAATACCCTTGTAAATTGGATACATGGAAGAGGTGCAACGTTGTCTTTAATGAAGCCAGTAATTTGGGTGGAAGACACAACTGGCATGCATAAATTTTCGTCTTGGATTAAACAGACAACAATTGAAAACAAAAAAATACACTGCTGCATTTACTGCCACACTTTCATTTAACCGCCCTGCTGCTCGATGCACCTAAACCTGCGAGT
Organism: Coremacera marginata; assembly: GCA_914767935.1. Taxonomy (NCBI): domain Eukaryota; kingdom Metazoa; phylum Arthropoda; class Insecta; order Diptera; family Sciomyzidae; genus Coremacera; species Coremacera marginata. The sequence goes on along the minus strand of OU612043.1, from coordinate 201,580,344 downwards.
ATGGATACTATGTCCCTGCTAGCCGAAACCGTTTTCACCAATCCGACCAATGTGAATGATGCAGATTGGACACCCAATATTGAAAATAATGCACTACAACCGATAACTGAAATCGAAATGGATTACGTTGTGGCCAAGCTGGGACTATCACAACAAAACTCCGAATGGTTGACATAATTTTTGAAGAGCAGAAAACTCACACAGCAAAATGTCAGCACAACATCATACAGACAACGCAAAGGAAAAAACGAGCCCTTGAATATTATGGATTCCTCGGATGACGACGCAAACTCAGACCACGAATATCAACAACCTACGAAGAAAAGAAGATCATCAGAAACACAAGCGTCAACTTCAACGAGAATGGATATGACAATAATTATAATTATAATTGAAAATGTTTTAAATTTTGTTTTTATGCATAGATTCCATATTTTCTGTGTAAGAATAGCTGCAATACAAATCGGAATTTTTATTTTAAGTTTTGTGTATATTCATTTACTCGTATAACATTATTGGAATTGAAATAAATTTATTCATCGATTTTCTCAAAAAATGTCTCTCTTTACTCACAGGTTACGTGGCTTTATTTATACATTTACGTAATTGTGAATAAAATCGAAACGCGTGCATCGATTTTCATGACTTATGCCTTATTTTGTTCATAGGTTATGTGACTTTACGTGAAAGTAATTAGATTTGACACTTTTTCCATTTTGGATTTTTTATGAATTTAAAAAAAAAAAAATTAAATTTTTAGGCAAAAAATACTTTCTTCCCTTCATACATTCATTTTTAACTTCGAAAGTGTTGCACACATAGGCAAACGGTATAAAAACAGATTAGAGGAATTGTAATTCTTAATTTTTCTAAATTTGTTTTAGCTAAATCGGACTAGTGGTTCTCGAGTTATGTCAAACAAAAGAGCCTAAAGTGAAAAATTCCCCTATACGATAGTTACTAACTTCAAATCGATATTAAAAATATTTTGGCTGGCAAGAAGACAAAACGAATGATGCACAAGTTCTTCATTTTGGGCCTACTTTCACGTGCAACTGTCAGAATTGAGTCCTAAAATTATGTGTTGTACTGTGTTTGTGATTTTGGCGCGAACCAAACCAATAACCATAACAAACACATAAGCAGCTACTGAAGTATTTTATGCATCATTTTTTTCATACGAAAATGTGAATTTTTCTTCATAGATTTTGCTTTTTTGTGACTATATTAAAGAAGTGGCAAAATCCAAAGTTAAATATTTGTTAAAATCAAAATTGAACTAAGCATTCGTCATGTTACTGATACTTTGTAAATTATTCTAAATTGGTTTTTTTTATAAAAAGCAGTGAGTTGCAGTCAACATTTTTTTTAGAGTTGAAATGCAACTTGTTGCTAAAACATGAATTTTTTTAAAAGTTGGCTCTCTCTGATCTCTCATCTAGCCCGCGCTAGAATTTTTAATGTGTCAACACTTTCTTGGATATTTAAATACCCATTAAATACTCAGAAAAGTACTTGTAGCTACATGTAATGTCAAACGTTTTAACCATGCTACTCTTAGATACTTTTAAACTAAGTGCTTGCTGTGCTTTTAATTCCAATTATTGCATGTTGCCAGTATTACCAATGAAAGCAATTAATAATTGAGTGACAGTCAGATAGCAAAAAAAAAATCAATAACATTAAAAAGAAACAGCAGCTGCCAAAAGCCAAAAATTAATACTAATGTTTGGAAGTGAAAAAAATAAATAGAAGAATGAGAGAGAGAGAGAGAGAGACTGAGAAATATTGACATACAATTTGTTGAACCACCACATCAAATTTTTACAGTGTAGATAATATTTGGTCAGGTACAAGAAAGCAAGCAAGGAGTACTTGTGACAAATTAAATGATTAAAATCATTAATTTGAAACAAATAAGCACTTTAGTAACGACAAATAATCCTTCACTAGATAAGCTTTGCTCTTGGACACCATGGCGTATGAAAAACAATCACTATGCAATTCAAGCATCAATCGCTGAAGATAGTTTTCTAATCTAGGGGGAGAAATTTGAGGCATTTTTTAAAATTTAATAAAAAAAAAATCAATATTTAAATATTATAATATAAATATTGCACCAGCATAACTCCGCCCGCTTCGCCAGGCACTCTTTTAACAGGCTTACATTTATATAGCTGTTTATGTGTAGTTGAAACTATCTGAAAAGCTGTCTATATAAACTGTTCCGGTAGTGCTTTTTTAAAAAAGTGTGTATGTAGAATTTTAGTGTTTTGTCTTTCTCCAGCGAATTAGAAAAAAAAGAAAATAGGTGGCAACTGTATGCAAAAAAATTATAGAGTTTGAAAATTCTGACAACGGATGCGGTTTCAGTGACCCATTTTTACCTAGTGTTCGACCACCAAATTCGTAAAAATAAAAAAAATTTTGGTGGCAATCCTAATTTTAAATTTAAAAGTTTTGTAAGAAAGTTAAGAAAAATCTTAAACTAAAAAATTAAATAATCAAGTTAAAATAAAGCAAAACTTAACCTAATTAATGCCAAAAATGTATATTCGAAGGTCTTAAAATCAACACAACTGTGTGTGTAAAATTTTACCGCAATAATTTAACACACAAACACACACAAACTTACAGAAAAGGCCATATAACATATATGAAAACTCAGCCAAGCCACAACAAGGCAAAAGTTAAATAAATTTGCTTTTCTCTTGCTTTCACCGCCTTTGTTCGTTTGCTTAACACTCAATACATGCATACTTAAGCAGCCACACACACACAACCACACACACACACACAGGCACATGCATTTACAATCTCGCGTTCGCATATGAATTCATGCATTTATTGGTTACATTAAAATGAAGATATGCCTTGAAAATAAAAGCTTTAATGGTGTCGAAAAAAATAAACGCTGCAATTTGCGCCAATGTCAGCTTCGGTAAAATGCTCATCAGGTACAGGTATTGAATTGTTTACCTTTGCGCGTTAAAGCAACATGTTAACATTGTAAATGTTTAATATTCACTATTTGAATGTAAAAGTGGCTGCCTTTAGGGATACATGCCTTAAATAATAATAAGCATCATCAGTATTTTTGTGAAAAAAAGTTGTAAACATTAACACAGCATTGAGTTAATTTTAATATCAGCTAAACTTTAAGCAACAGATCAAATTTCATGATAAATATAAACATTCATGAAAATAATAAAGAAAACATTTGTAACGACTCCCAGTTTGCCTGAGTCCATAGCTGAGTCACACAAAGCTGCTGTCCAGGGTCGTTTCAAAAATGTATAATTTCAACTCTAAATCAAACACCTGACTCCAATAGTCGTCGATACAGTTTTATTTGTGTTTTAAGGTAAAATATACGTGTAACAACAAATAAAAAATTTTTTTCGTAATAATAAATGATATAAATTAATACATAAATATACAGCTTATTAAACATTACAATAGAGTTCAGCTACTACAGCTTTATCGCACTTCCTCAGCATTAACCCATCTAAAGCCACGACCCAGTAATCATTGAAAAATATCAATAATATGGATACCAGTGACCACAAACAAGTTTATATGGGAAAAATTTACCCACCAATAAATGGGTTGGGCTCAGGGACAACACAAAACGTAACAACAAACCATGCGTATATGTAGATCTAATTACACAACTAATTTAAATCTACTTTTGAGTTGATCTTTTGACAAATTAACATCAAAAATGCTACAATTCTTAACAAAGGAATTCATGCGACTTAAAGGAGCAGTAGCCATATAATTTCTTCTACTAAATTGCAAATAAATTTATTTATTGACAATAAAAAAATAAAAAATTGTTAGCGTTTGTACTGCTTCTACGGTTAGTGTTAACATTTATGTGAGGAAGAAGTTCTGGTGAATCAAATACACCTGTTATGAGCTGGTGTAAATATACGATATATGCAGATTTCCTTCGATCACTTAAAGACTGCATTTTTAACAGTTTAAAACGACCCTCATATGGAGGAAGGTCAAATATGTCCGTTCCACTTAAGCAACTTAGAGCAAACCGAACAAAACTTTTTTGGATTCTTTATATTCGATCATTATGCACATTGTAACTTGGGGACCAATACTCTAATTGAGGACACAAAATTCTGTAATACATCGTTGTAGTTGTAATCATGCTATTAAATTATTTGGCCCAGCGTTTTATAACTCCAAGCGTTAAAGATGCTTTTTTACAAATATTGTCAATATGAATGTTAAACGAGAGCTTCGAATCCATGCATATACCTAGGTCCTTGACGGTATCTACAGGACTTAAGGCAGTATCTTTGATCTTATAATCAAAAATAAAATTATTCCTTTTTTGCGAAAAGGTCATAGTTTGGCATTTATGTGGATTTAGAAACATATTATTTTTAGAACACCAAACTTCAAAGGATTTCAGATCAGACTGGAGTCGATCTGAATTGTCTTTAGAATCAACCGTTCTGTATATTTTCATATCGTCTGCATAAATAAGCAGATGAGAGTGTTCTATAATATGAGTTACATCATTGATTGCTAAAATAAACAGAGGTGGACCAAGATGGCTACCCTGAGGAACACCTGATTCAGCACTAAATTCAGAAGACAATACGTCTCGGAAACGTATTTGATAAGATCGCTCCTTCAAATACGACTTTATCCAGTTCACAAAATAGCAGTGGTGGAAACCCCATTAACTCATGCTTAAATAAGATAAGATTGTGTGGTAGTTTATCAAATGCCTAACTAAAGTCAGTGTAAACACAATCGACCTGGTAACCAACGTCAATCGAATTTAAGCAGAATGTTGTGAAATCCAGAAGATTAGAGACAGTGGATCTGCCATTAACAAAACCATGAGCTGATGAGTTGCTATGACTTCCCCACAGTGAATTTTCACCCGATCGTACACGATCCGCTCAAAAAGTTTTGGAATCGATGAGAGAGAGGCGATAGGCCTATAGTTATTGACAACATTCTTGCAACCCTTTTTATAAATAGGACTAATAAATGATTTTTTCCAAAAAAGTTGAAAATAACTTTCGTTAATTGATTTATTGAATAATAAAGAAAGTGGTTGACTCAAAACGCAACCGCATTGTGTTAACACTGCTGCCGGAACACCGTCGGGTCCAGCGCCAAAATCCTCATCGATCGATCCAATATGCATTAAAATATCCTCTGGAGTAAAGGATATATGTTCCAAAGAAACTCTGGGTGCGGAATTCATATATTCAAAGTACTCTTCATCAGAACTAAAAGAATCTGAACAGAAAGCCTCTTTAAAAAGATTGGCGAATAGGCCACAAATTTTGACGGGATCGTCAGTAAATCCCTCAGGAGTTCTAAATGAGCAAGGGAATCCATCGGATTTCTTCTTTGTGCTTATGAACCCACAACATTTTTTTGGATCGGACAATATCCTCAGCCTTACATTATCTAAATATTCGTGATATAATGTAGCTGAGTGATTTTCAAATTCCAGAAACAAACGCTTGTAAGTTTCTAGGTCATTTGAGCCTAAGCTTCAGACGTATTTCTTCCATGCCCTGTTCCTGTTGTTGCGAAGAGTCTTTAAGTCCTTTGTGTAGCAGGAGTACGCAGAATTTCTCGCAAATTTGAGACTATGTGGTACGGACTGAGAAAACATAGCAATAAGGTCCATGAGACGGACGGAGAAAACATAGCAAAAAAATTAATGGAGTCATCAAGGCAATTTCCATTCAAATATTCAAAGGTGCATGGTATTCATCAATAGTAGTAAGAGCATGACAGGCCGTCTTAACAACAACATTGTTACAGTCTGTAGTTAAGACCAGGTCAAGAAGTCTTTCCAGACTATTATAAATACAACTCTCTTGCTGCAAGTCTGAACATATAGTATCAACAAATCTCTAATGCCGCGGTTATGCTAGCCAAACATGATTGCCGAACATTTTTTGTTGTTATTGTTTCTCGTGTAAAGTGAGAAATGAACTTTTTCTCAAATTCATTCTCTCGCTCTCAGACCGAACATTTTTGATTGCTGATTGAAACAGCAAACATGCCGAACTTTCCGGTGTTGCCTGCAGTCAAATTCCATAAAAGCATCAAAAAAGTAGGAAAGGTAGTAAATATTTAAATAAGTTATAAAGCAACTTATTATAAATAACAAGCAACCTTAAAAACAAAGAACAGACATTAAGAAAAAGTCGAACAACATGTGTTGAGCAAAAATTTTCAGTATTTATTGTCACTTCAAATAAACATTAACAATTTTGTGCCTTCACAAGTTTACTACAAAAAAATAGTCTTAAATCAAATTGCAGATTAATTTCCATCAATTCGTATTGTTGCGTTGTATTTAATTTAATATATTTTATTTACGAATGGCATTTACTTGGAGTCGCAGTTTGATCGAAGTGTAAAAAAAGTGTATTAAAAAGTGTATACATAAAAATTAGAGTTGTTTAATTTGTGTTTTGGAATATTATAACATTGATGCAACTGTGCAGCAAACCGAAGCATAACCACGAAACAAACAATTCAGCGAAGAGAATAAGTAAACGAAGACGAACACCAAATGTTCGGCAATCATGTTTGGCTAGCATAACCACGGCATTAAGAGGAACACACGTATTAATAACATATACATTAGTGTTACATATACTTGAACATTGTTTTCTTTAAATAATTTTCTGGCTTTAATATAGAGGGCTCTGAAAATGACATTAAAAAAAAAAAATACATCCAAAACGGTTCGATGGATATGGCCTTTCCCATATATCTGACACAAAAAAAATCAAATGTCATTTTAAAGTATAGACCATTCATTCGGCATTCCCCCTACACGCGATACCCGGGGAGTTTTATTTTAAATTATGGCGAAAGTTGGGGTAAAAAGTTAAGAAAGTGGATTTGAAGGGGATAATTAAAAGACAAAATTACGAACAGAATACACGAAGATTCACTGTAATTGAACCAATAGATTTTGAGTTATCAATCGAATCGTTTTTAAAAAATACAGGTGCGTCGTTGGACACACGAGAGAAGCGAAGCTTTTTCGCAGTTACATAGATTTGATAGCTTAATAATTTTTTTTTTTTAATAAATTAACATTTAAATTCAAAAATTTAAAATAACATAAAATAAGTTACATATATACAGAAAACATATTTACTGCTTATTTTTTTATTGTTGAATGTCAAATTTCCACGCCAATTACATATACGGGCATATAATGCCAGCGACTCTCCATTTTAACTCTCCACACATGGTTGTGAACTTGCCTGCACTGACTCATGCATGCGTTTGTTGATTCCATATTTATTGATATCTATTTTTTTGACATTTAAAAACGCACTTGTCATAGAGTGTAAATTATTATTTCAGAGTTATTTCACTTAAAAACATGAAGAAAAAAAACTCTGTTAACCTCTGTTAACACATGCCAGAGATTTAGCAGAGTTGATGCAATCTCTAGATAATAATTTACACTCTATGCCAACAGCACCACAAACGCATTCACAATACAAACAAACCGATGCTGGAGACACCTTGTGGCAAATCTATTGAAAGATGGTGACGATCTACTGCAGCATAGCTTCTGTTATAATTAGGATTGAATTAACACCACTTTCTAACACGTCTTTGTGGCCTAGTTGATAGTGCATTGAACTCTCGTGTAAGAGGACGTTGGTTCGATCCCCATAGGCAGGCCAACAAATATTTTTATTTTATATTAAAGTATTAAATTTTCTTGTAACAAGCACTAGCAACAAAGACACCATCAAATTTCCAAGAAAAAATCTGTCGAAAATTTTTCAGATATCACTCCAAGCAAATCACAGAACGAGGAGTAAAAAGCTTCGCTTCAAAAACGATTTTCTAGGAAATCGCTTTTAAAGTTTTATTATTTTTTAAATTTTGCATATATTTTTAAAGTGATCGGTTCACAACACTAACTATTAGTTCTGTATACATAAAAACATGTGTGTATATTCTAGAAACTAGAAAGAACACATAAGCCGGGTTTTCCCTATGTCAGTTGTATGACGACACAAAACTTAATCAATTAAAATATCACCTAAATACAGTTATTCTACATTTATTGTTTAGCTCAATTCGATAATTCAGTTGTTTTTCATTTTTCTCCTTTGTCAAACATTGAAAAAATGCATTTTTCATTTGATTGACAACAATTGACCATTGAAATTGACATAGTGAAAACCAAGCATTAAAAAAACATAAATAAAATTTTTTCGTGTATGTTATTATTCCTCAAGCAAATCTCTTAATTGTGATATAATAAAATCAAATTTACAGTATGCGTGAAAATTTGGCAACAATAATAAATAAGGGCGTAGATATTCTACTTAATACTGTTAAGTAAATAATATTAATAGAAAAAAAAAAACGAAATGGCCAGTTCAGCCTTTCAGTTTTGTTGTGCGTGTTGTAATATGTTTGAATACAAATGATCGAGAACTGGACCTAAAGTTTTTATGACGCCTCCGAACGGCTTTCCATGTCGGTTTTACTCTCTGAGGCTTGCTGCCATTGTTTGCAGAGAGGTGACGGCCAAACAGAAAAATTAATTCAATTGAAAACACTTTCTGTAACAGGTGGGATTCGAACCAGGATTCTCTGGCGTATGGCGTATGACATTTAGTGAATGTTCCATTAAAAACCCAAATTATGCCGATATTCTTGTCTTGTTTCTAGGCTTGCTTATTTCATATTCTTTTCATGTTTTGGCCATTATACGAAAACCTTTAGTTGCAGTCATTTTTTTTTATATCTTACAAATTCATATGAAAGTTGTTAAAAACCATCAGTCATAGCAAAATAATTTTTCTCTTTTTTTATTCTTCCCTGCAACTTCTTTGAATTGGCAGTTATAGTGAGCAGTTGGCAAGAAGCAAAATTGATGTGCATGACAGCCGTCGAACAAAGATATATCTATATAACCCAAACCACTTACAAACATGCAAACCTCAAATGTTTCTAACGCACACACACACATGACATATCTGAGAGAATAAGTTTGCGCACACAAGCACAGACAACTAAACTAAACTTCATTCATCTCAATGCTATGTGGCATAAAAGTTAGTAAACCATCAAACATCCTGCCGACAAGGCTGCAAAAAAAAAGAAAATAAATAAAAAAAAAAACCATGAAAGCGCATAGCCACAACTCAATTCTATGCACGCTAAGCTAACATCTACTCAATGCTTGCTTGCTCCTTACATTGCAACTTTTTTCCATGTAACTATTTATATAATTTATTTTCTATTCGAATTTTGTAGAGCAACCACACTTAAAAAATTTTTATGGAATTATTAAAGAACAACTTATTATTAATTAAATTTGTCATATGCAACTAAATTATTGAAAATATTTTTCTTGTTAAATATAAGAACGTTTTTATTTACAATAAGTTAAGCTGCTTTAAATTTGCTTTATAATTATTTTGTGTGTGTGTTTTTTTTTTTTTATGTAAACAAGAACAGTTCTGATGTTTTTTTATTGTTGTATGTATGACCTATCATAGCTTCATTTTTGCTTTGTAATCGATCATTTATCATATTTGCTTTTGTATTTTTGTGCTTCTTTTAGTGCGAACTTTATGTGTGTTCATGAATGTTTATAGTATATCTTTTCTACAACAGTATGAGATTATGGAATAACGTCTTTAATAAAATTAAATAAATACTTTGCCTTAATTAAATCAATCTTTGATATTGAAAACGAAGCACCAAGCAACATTAGTCAACATTATTTTTAACTTTTTTTCTTGCATTGTTCACCTTAAAATTAAAGATAAAAAAAAAATGAAAAAATCCCAAATTCCCCAAGCTTGGAAATGTAAGTAAGCGTAATTGTTCAGCCTTGTGCGAAAACAGGTCGATTAGATAAATTTTTGAAATTTTATATTCTTTTTTGGAGATCATAAAAATCTATCACTGTATGACCTCCAGGGTAAGAAAAGTATAATGTTGCATATACGCAACGCTAGACATAAATAGGTTAAGCCAAGCAAAGGTATAAAAGGCATTTAAAACCCTGTTCAACAAGTTTTATTGCTAGTGTAGCTGCTTCAAAAAAAAAAGTTATTTTGCTGAACTGATGTGGGAATTTTTATTTGGAAGCAGTCATAGAAAACAGCTGTTATAACATCACGTTCAAAGCGAACATCAAAATGTTATAAAAAAAAATAAAACAAATCACAATATTCACTTTTCGGTGTTGGTGTTCTTATTAACGTCAGAAAAGTTATAATTTGTGTTTAGCTCTGTTCACATGGTCAAATTTTTCATAATTGTAATTTCCATGCATTTTAATAAAAAACTGCTAAATTATAAAAAAAAAAAAAACTCAAAAAATTTAAGAAAGTAAAAGTGTGACGTGGCATCGGGAGGTGGGTCTAAAATTGGCCAAAACCATGGTACGCACTTTATGAACAGCCCCCAAAGAAAATTTAGTTCACTTTTCTAATGCGGCCTGATGCTAATGCTTCAATTTTATGGTGTCTACGATACAGTTTTTACATTGACGACATTAAATTAGTTGGAAAAAATTTTTTTATTCTACTTTAAACAATTTTTATTGCAGAACTAATTTCTATATACCACCTTATGAATATCGGCTACAACTCTGGAATATTCCTACACTGAGGAAACAAATTGGTTGCGGCAACAAGAAAAATGCCCAACCACATTTATGAAGTGCAGGAACCTTAAATTTGTAGTTGTTTGAACATACTATTCGATTGACGTAAAAGAATTTGATTTTGTTATAACTATTAGTAATCGCAACTAAATCATATCCTAACTGAATATTCAACCGACCACTCGCTAAGTATGATAGATCATTCGAAATCGATTCGCAGAGGAGAAAACATGTCTGCTTTGTCTCTCCGTAGTGCAATAGAAAAAAAATACATTAAACAACACAACAAATAAATAACGTTTACTTTGTCCTAGCTATAAAAAAATCGTAACAAAGCTATAAAAGCTATAAAAAAAATTATAATTTGTTATCAAAACATTATTTTATATTATTATTTTATTATTTGTATTATTTTTAATTATGTATTATTTTCTAAACAAATTTGTTATGATTTACATTAAAATTTTAATTTTTTTCTTTTTTCTAATACGAACAGGTCAGCAAGTTTTAAAAATTTTATTTTATTCTTATTTCCTAGTAAAACTGACATTTTAGAAAGAAAGCATAATTTTAATGCTTAATATTATTAGCCGTGGAAATTTCAGTATCAGAAAGCTAAAGGCCTGACTATAATAGCCACATGCTGGCAGACTGCTCTGTCAATATAAAAGCGAACCCATATAAATATATGAGCATACCCATAATTGGAATTGCCACAGTTTCGTTAAGTTTCATTAACTTTCATTGGCTTTTTGTAGAGCGATGCAAATCGCTCACAGCATAGGCAAAAGTCAAAAAATTTTTTATTTAAATTTATTAAACAAATTATTTAAGCCATACAGCAAAGGCCGCGATTGTTTATTTTTTTATATTATTTTGTGTATAAATTTAAAGAAATCGCACAATTAAACGCAAACAAAGCTGCAAATTGTATTGTGACACTTCTCAAAGTCAATGCATGGTAATTATGGGTATTTTTTATTCTGACAACAGCCGGCTGACTTTCCGTTTAGTTTTTGGCATTAGAGTATGCCAGCATGTGTCTATTATAGTTAGGCCTTAAGAATAATAATAAATCGGGGATTAGCCGAAGCGGACCAAAGTGGGTCCCTTTTCGTCCCCATAGGACAAGGATGCTACCGCTCGGAGCCCTCATACGTGAGCATGCTCCTTTCATAAGCATCCCTTGTCACCTCAAACATATCCTTGTAGGTCAGTTGACCAATCATGGCTTCGCCAATAAATGGACGTCCCAGAATGGTCAATCTTATGCTTGCCAACGCCGGGCACTGGCACAGAATGTGTGCTGCCGTTTCCGGCTCCTCTAGGCATAACCTACACGCATCGTCCTCGGTCAGAGTCATCTTCCTGAGATGACATGTAGGGACCGTGTCCTGTGACCAGTGCAGTAAGCCAGCTTAAAGTCCTTCGATTGTAACGAATAAAGAATCAGCATTTTCATTCTGTTCTATACCAGATTGTCCTCTCACCCACATAAGTGTGAGCTCATTTGTCTGAGCGCACCTATTGAGTTTGGTAAGACACTCTATGGTCAGCCTGGAAGTGACGCCTGTACGCTGCATGCACCAAATCACCGAATGATTGTCAAGGGCTATGACAATTTTTTTGGTCCAGTGCATGCACCACATCAAGGTACACAGACACAAACCTCCCTAACCTCAGTAGGTACACCGGATAGGCTCAACTCTTCTGAGTAAACGCCTGCCCCGGCTCTGCCATTCATCAGAGAACCGTCTGTGAATATACTGATATCTTTATCAGCGATTTCTTTACAGACGTCTCCATCTGTTATAAGAGTTTTATAACATTTTTCTGTTATTCTTACTCTCTGCCTTCCGTCCATAGGCATACTCGCCTCCCTGACATCTCTATGTACTATTGTACATAGCGCATGTGACCATGCAGGACCTTTGATCCATGCCACGTAGCATTACGCAACATCCTGAGGGCTGCTAGCGCCGCCGTTTTCTTTATTTCTAAAGCCATAGGCAGCATACCTAACAGAACCTCTATTGCGCTTGTTGGAGTGGTGCGTATTGCACCTGTTATTCCAACACACGCCAGCCGTTGGACTCTGTCCAGTCTCTTCTTAATAGTTTTCTGGCTGACTTTTGCCCACCAAATTACCGAAGCATACGTGATGACAGGTCTAACCATCATAGCGTAAACCCATTTCATAGACTCTGGGTTTAACCCCTATTTGAGACCACAAACGCGTCTACACTGAAACAAAACCCTCTTGGCTCTTTTGATTCTATCTTCTACATGATCGTTCCAGTTCAGTTTGCTATCCAGGGTTACCCCTAAATACTTAACTTTCATGGACATGTTGATTTCAGCTCCAAAAAGTCTGAGTGATTCTCTCCTCAGACCTGTTCTCTTTCTAGTAAAGAGAACATTGTCTGATTTTCCTGCGTTTACGGTAAGGCCTTGTTCTCGACACCACTCCTTCACCACTCGGAGTGCCCCTTTCATGATGTCTGAAATGGTGTCAATGAACTTACCACAGTCTACCAACGCAATGTCATCTGCATACCCTATCGTGTGTATGCCCGATTCATCCAGTCTAACCAGTAGAGAGTCCACAGTTATGTTCCACAGGGTTGGAGATAACACCCCGCCCTGGAGACATCCTCTACTTACACTACCTCTAGTCTTGACTCTACCATTATGCATGTTAACCGCCCTGTCCTGGAGCATATTGTCTACCCAATTTACAATCATTGGGTTTACATCGCGATCTGTCAGGGCTTGCCGCAGACTTCCAAAGCATATTTAGTCGAAAGCACCCTCGATGTCCATAAATGTGGCAATCGCAGTGCCTTCTGAAAACTGCTCTTTTTCAGCAACTCTTACTAATTCGTGAAGAGCGCTCTCCGTAGATCTACCTGTTATAATCAGATATACCTGTTATAATCAGAAAACTTAATGCTTAATATTAACCGAAAGCATCAGATCAGTGCAAAAACAAAATTTTAAATTTCTATAAGGAATCTCCAAAAATATTCTCTAGTTGGATGTAATTTTTATTTATATTTAAAGCCAATGCTTTAATTAAATGTCGTAAGTATATCTGAATAATTTTTTTTGAATGATGATTTATGCAGATGAAAACATATTTTATCTTAAACACATTGGAAATGCCATTTAATCGTCAGATAGGTTATTCGGTTACAAAATCTATTATTCGATTGAGAGAATCAGTTATTTGTTCATGTATTTTTGGTTTTGTCAAGATCAACTTGAAAAATACGTTGATTCTGTTCTAACAACCATATTTTGGTTTTGAACTGACCGACAGTGGGGCCAAAGATGCCTTCCCTTCCGACTTTCGCATTAAAATCGCCGAGGACTATTTTCACGTCATGGACCGGAAGGTGGTCGTATACGTCCTCAAGACTAGCGTAGAAAGCGTCTTTGACGGCTTCGTCCTTTTCCTCCGTCGGTGCGTGCGCGCAAATAAGGCTGATGGAGAAAAATTTTGCCTTGATGCGGATCGTGGCCAATCTTCCGTTGACAGGTGTGAACCGGGAAACAAGGTGGCGTAGTTTCCGGCTAACAACGAATCCACATCCAAATTCGCGCCTCTCCGCATGGCAGCTGTAGTAGATATCACAGTGTGCTTGTTTAGAGCAGCCTTGCCCTTTCCATCGCATTTCCTGGATGGCGGTGATGTCGGCCTTTATCGTTTTGAGGGCTTCCGCCAGTTGGATAATGGCACCTTCCCTATAAAGGGTCCTGACATTCCAGGTGCACATCCGTAAATCATTGTCCGTTTTTCGTTTGCGGTGGTCGTCAACGTAATTGGGGTTCTTATCCGAGGCTGGTTTAGTTTTCATTGGGCAGTAATAATGTGGCGGGACCCAAACCTTGCGCACATTCCATGTTTAAGGTCTATGGATCGACCCGCCGCTCAAATTAGCCGTCAAACTGACGGATGCCAGTTTGCCGTTGCCCAGGGAACACCACTTGGAGGTTTGAGTTGACTTGAGACGATTTCGACATGGATAATGCTGGCCTCGCCAGGTTGAGGCGGTCAGACACGTTGCCATGTGAAGGTTCGCCCCCTGTTCCCTCAGAATCCGTAGCGAATTACAATTATAACAACTATTATACCAAAGACCTAGCCAAAAATGTTGAGGCCACAACGAATACGTTTTTTGAGTGTACTTTCCAATATTAATATGTAGGCAGTTGTTCAACAAATATTTGTTGAGTAAAATTTACTTTATTATTCCTTTTTGCCCTAAAAGATCATTTGAGTTACTTTTCATGAACAAATTACTTGCAAAATGAGCGACTGAGAAGCTCTTGTGGTGATTTTAATTTTGTTTCCGATGTTATTTCTTCTTATGAATACAAATAATCAATCAATTAAAAATAAGATTCTTGATTTTTTCCAGTACCGCAGCTGATGTGAATCATTCTCTCCCAAGGATATTTAATTTTTTCCAGGCGATGTTTGGCAATATATTACTAACAAGCTGAATCAAATTAAACATGATTATTTAGAGTGAGATCACGTCCGTCTCGCCTGACATATGCCGGAGCTAGACCCCGTTCGTGTCGTCTTGTATGTGAGAGCTTTGCCTTGTTTACAGAAATCTACACACAACATAATAGAACTTGGTTATACAGAGCAAGACCTCGTCCGTCTTATCTGGCATATGTGGAAGCTTGACCGCGCCCATCTAGTCCTTCATATGTACACGGTTCTAAGCAATCGATCTTTAAGCATCTAACGTGGCAATTTACATTTATTTTTATAAATTTAACTGTAAGCTATGTTTAATAATGAATTGTTGTATAAAAAAAAAAAATGCTTCCAATGAATATTTAAAATGCTATAATGAATTGTAAATTGAGTTTATTAATGAATTGCTAAATTTTAAAAATGTTTTTTAAATTTTTAAATCCTCAGGGCTTAGCATACAATAAATAAGTAAATGAAAAAAATTCAACTTGCACTACTTTTGAAAATCTAAACATAAATACATTTATTGCGAGAATTTACTAATTAGTTAATTTATCATTCCCAGAGTTCCTTGTAATACAGGTCCTTGTTTGCTTTAACATGCTTATAAACAACATAATTAAGTATATATTACGCTGAATATGTGCACAAAAAAATAACAAATTACAATGTACGAAAATATGACAGTGAAGTGCTAATTTGTATTATTTCTTTTTAATTCTATACAAAAATAGAACTTATGTCCATTTGAATACTTACCAGGAAAATTTATCAAGGGTCCCCTTTGTCCGCAGCTCCCATTTACGAGTATCATTAGCTTGTTCTTGACACGAAAGCGTTTTTTATTAAACATAATTTCAAAGTGTTAAAAACACACATTCTTAATTTAATTAAGTTTACGTAAGTAGTATTAAAATAAATTCGTATCAGCTACAAAAACAAAGAGAGAGAGAAAACAGCCTTAAAAAAATAAAAGCAATCAGTGTAATTATTATGCTTAAAAAAAAAGAGGTTTAATTTCCAGTCTCGCTGCTTGCTTTGCTCTCTTTCGCTTTTACTTTCACTTTGTTTTTCACTTACACTCAAACAATAACCAAACACACACACACACACACAGACACAGTAAAATACCACACATTAGCATACGCCTCACTCACACCACAGTTACTCAGTAACGCATCTGTGCTCACGCACAGTTTTGTCTGGCGGCATGGTGCACATGTCTTCGTGTATCCATGCCCAGCGGGGCAAAGTAGCGCTAAGACACTCATGATGATGCGCTGTTATTAAAGCTGCATACGTTACTTTTTTGTTAAAGCTCTACTGTCTTTTTTATACTACATGTCAGAAACTGATCATAAGAAGTTCAGTCAAAGTCCTTTCGAAGACTGAAACTGCCCACAAAAGTAGCCGCATCTTTACTACATCCATAGGAAGCGTGGAAGATGCAGTTCGCAGCTGAAAATTGCTTGAATCACAGAAGTAATTTTGAAACATTAAAAATTAATATCTCCTTTTGTCCTTTCGCTCTTTCCTTCTCTCTCTCCCCTTTTGACGTAGAATCACGTTTTACAGCGCGGTTTGTGTGGGGGTATTTTCATAATGTTTTTCAAGGTCATGCTAATGTTTTTGGGGGACACTTTAGGGTATTCATACAACCTTTAATATTCAGCGTACAAAGATAAAATGTATGCCAAAATATTAGTTATATCGTCAATAAAAGGAATATTTAACTTTGGATTTTGTCTCTTCTTTAATAAAGCCACAATATAGCAAAAGAAAAGAAGAAAAAAGTCACATTTTTGTATGAGAAAAATGAATTTCAAAAATGATTCAGTTGCTACTGACGTTCTTATGGTTGTTGCTTTAGTTCGTGCCAAAATCTTGAACGCAACACCGTGTAGTTTGTTGAATAGAGTCGTCT
The DNA here is from genome assembly GCA_914767935.1 of Coremacera marginata. Taxonomy (NCBI): domain Eukaryota; kingdom Metazoa; phylum Arthropoda; class Insecta; order Diptera; family Sciomyzidae; genus Coremacera; species Coremacera marginata. The sequence goes on along the minus strand of OU612043.1, from coordinate 201,563,256 downwards.
TATGAATTTCTCAGAGCTTAACAAGCAATGCGTACGTATATAAATGCTTGCGCCGCTAAAAAACGTTCAGTCTGCCAGCAGACTCCAATGAGTGACGGTGGGCTCGCTTTGTCTGACTGATGCACACAGAATATAAGACGTTGCAATACGAAGAAGCGATGCATGGTTCATTATATTAGTTTATATTTTAGCGTTTAAAAAACGCAGTGCTACTTCATATAAACCATTATACAAATCAAGAATCGTTTACAAATATTATTCAGTAGCTGCTTGAGTTGGTGTTATTAATACGTTTGTATAAAATATTTGCCTATATGTTTATATTTCTTTTGTTTTTGTAGTTTGTTATTAATAAATGACAAATAATAAATAAATAATACTAAAAATTATATTTTTACTAAGTAGATTTACATATACGGCATTGTAGTTATGCTGTTAAGAACTTAATTTATTTTTAAAATATCATAATAAATTCAAATTTATTTATTAAACTAATTTTATATATATTACATATTAAAATTTTTATTAAAAAATTAAAATAAATTAAATAAAACATAAAAAATTTTTATTTCAATTAATTTAATTATAATTATATTAATTTTTAACCAACCTAAAATAACAAGAACAACAAATTCATCAACAAATATATCAAACAAAAATACTACGTCCACACTTACGATACTATCGAAACTGTGACTTTTTTAAGCCAAGGTTTTTTTTGAAACAGTTTAGCATTTTTTTGATTTTTACGCAAGCTTATCTTTGATACTTCTATAGAAACCGTGGACGATAATATAAAAGCCGAAATTCAACATTGAAAAAACATTGATACATATTATAAAAACAAAAATGTTCTCATTGCATAGAAATAAGTAATACTTAAGAAGCATTTATCTTTCAGAAAAATTTCACTTTACCGTTATTAAATACAGTTTCACCGAATTGATAAACTTTGCGCATTGTTCAAAAATATTTTTCTCAAAAACAATAACAACATCTTCAATATTTTTAAAACATATTTAGAGTGCATACTCAAAGTAGCCCAAAGATGCACATGAAATGCTTGATTTCTAAGAGCGTTCTTTATTTTCCCGCTGGGTGTTTCACTTCTCATATGCTTGTGTGAACTTTACGCTATACTATGCCATTTGATGAAGCTTATTATATAGGCTAAAGAAACTAGAGCAGCTAAAAAAGACATAACAAAAAAAAGGAGTAGAGCCTTAACCCTCTTACAGGCATTACATTTTTTGACAGCTCATACAAATTTAACAGTTGTGAATCAATCACAACGTTGAACATTCCAACATTAAAGAAAGCAGTGCATACTTGTAGGCACTGTCTTTTGTGCCATACAGCATCCTTAAATTTCTGAATTCAAGTTCAATGTTAAAGTAGAGTGATACAATTGCGGAACAAGCTATAAGTGACAAATCAACAAAACCATGCCATTAGGCTGTGCCTAATAAACAATGAACGCCAAAAGTATGTTGTTTTTGTTATGCAGTAATATTCATGTGAAATAAATTGACATCGCTGGGTCTTCTGCCGCCGGGAATGAAATCATTAAACAGCAGCGCAATCATTAAACAACAGCTAAATATGGCTCTCACTTCATACACGGGGCCTTTTTGAGCTTTCAGCAGTTCAGGTGCCCCAATTCTGGTGCTTGTACTAGAGGTGGTACAACAACCATAGGTAGGGTAGGCTTCACACACACACACACACCTTGCTTAGATGAACCTACAAGTCTCCTCACGGGAGGATACAACATAGCGTTGGTTTTATAACTCATACTTTGCTAGTTAATTTCTTGCAGCCATTAACCCATTAAGGACTGACCCATGTTCCCTTTGAGCTAAAATGATGAAACTTTCCAAAACTATTTAACTAATATCTAACTTAGAAAAAAAAATCAAAAAATTAAAACAAAAATTTTAAATAGAGTTGCCACTTCGAATAATTTCCACAAAACAACAAAATATATACAAAAACGTATTTCGTTAAAGACCAGCGTTGTGTCAACCCGCGGGAGCCACGTGTCAGTCAAACTTCATAAAAATTCACAAATGTTAAATATAAAGCCTAAGAAAGACGATCATATAAGAATAATATTTTACTTTGTTTGCTTTTTTTTAGATTTTTTAGACGAAAAGAGACATAACTGTTTATTTATCTGTTTATATATCGTCGTCTGAAAAATTAAGTGTCTTATGTGGCATTTTATCGGTTTTGAGATAGAATAGGTATCTTATGTATTGACGGTGTGTCTATCGTTTGGCGTGGTGGTCACTTTTTTGTTATCTTAAGTCGTTACCGAGATTCAGAGGACTTATTCTGTCGTATGTCGTATGTATGAAATATGTGGGAAATTATTATCAAATTCCGAAATTAAGTGTCGTGTGTAAAGCAAAGTAGTTTCTCTATAGGTCTTAAAAAAAATGTATGTCATATGATCCTATTTAAGTTAAAAAAAGTATGAAATTGCCACATACGACAAACCAATTCTAAACAAATATCACGTTAAGTCCACACCGAAATGAGGTACGTTCTCTAAATTAATTGAGTAATTATACAGTGAAATCCTACATGCGTATCCTATATAAATTTGAAGAAAATTGGTCCGCTATAACCAAAGTTATTAGCACTCAAACTTTGAATTCAATTTACTCAAAATAGTCTGGATGCCATCACTCCTGAAAGCAGTGTGATCGCGGAATTGAAAATTTTTGATGAAAATGAAAGTCATCATGGATTTTAATCAATGTTAAGTTAATTTGTGCGGTATTCCATACAAACTTAGAAAAAATCCTGAGATCGGCTGAGAAACTGCCGAAAATATCGCGCATACCAGTTCTTATTGCGTGATTAACATTCCTACTATTACACATTGTATTTTGCTTAAGACACTTTCTTTGGAGTAAATGTGTTCTTTTCTAACTCTGCTTTCTTTCGTAGATTTTTAATTTTATCTTGATTAGTATGTAAGAAGGGATTATAGGGAAATTCTTATTAAAGTTGATCATACAATAAATTAGGTACATTCGGAATTCTATATTTAATTGAAGTTTAGTTAACAATAATTATCTGAATCAATATCATCAAAATTATATTTTCTTCCTTCTTCTGATCTGATCACTATAATACAGCGAAAAATCCGAAGAATATCCCATACTTCTCTATTGTGGATATAACTAAAAATCTACGACAAAAAGCAGAGTTAGAAAAAAATGCATTTACTCCAAAGAAAATGTCTTAAGCAAATTACAATGTGTAATAGTAGGAATCTTAATCACGCAGTAAGAATTGGGGCCGAATCGCCACTACCGTTAATATACAACTCGTCACGTAAAATTGTGTTAATTGAACGCAATTCAATGGCGAGTTGAAGACGATTTCGTGACAAGTTGTACGTTCATGGAAGCGACGATTCAGCCCCAGGTATGCGCGATACTTTCGCGCTACTTTCTATTTACTAACAAAGAATGCTGCCCAGGTGTCACTCGCTGAACTGAATCATTTTCGGATATGTGATAGAGGACAAAAATCTTAGAATGACGTATTTTTCTATGCGTGTTCAATTTATGGTTTAAGGTTTCAAAATGGCGTTTTAAAATCAGCGGAAATCTCGATATTTCGCCATAAGTTAAATTTTTTCCATAGATAGATATACTATATCTATATAGATATATATATATAGAAAATCTATATATAGATATAGATATATATTTGGTATAAAATGAAAGGTATTGAGAAGGCGCACCTGATGACATCTAATTTTTAGAAAGAAGTTTTAGTGTTATTTTGTTGTTGAAATTTTTAACAGTATTTAATTGATATCATAAAGAACCCGTACTCGAATTTTTTTTATTTTCACTTATGTTTAATTTCAGCAAATTCTAAAAGGTTTTTTTTAACTTTTACTTTTTTTAAATTAAAATTTTCCTTATTATAAATGCACTTATTTTCTTAAAAATAAAATATATTTTTATAGATAACAACCGCATTATTTGAATCAAAAATTTTGTTTTTTCTGGAACTATCGTATCTGTAGATATATGATCTGAAGTGTTGATATTTTACAGTGCTTCCATACAAACTGTGTGCTTCTTACTTGTTTGCCCGAAGAATGAGAAAAAATCATCCCAAATTTATAAATATGAACTTCGATGCAACCATATCCGCTGGTTTTAAATATATTTCACTCAATTCTTTTTTGTCAAAAAGTTCAATAAAATTACTTCATAAAAAGTACTACAAGAATACCATTTGATGTGCATTAATTTTTTTAATCTTTTTCCAAAAATGATCCAAAATAATGAATGTTTCTCAAAAAGTTACATAAAAGTTGTTTTTGTTGCAAAAGAAATTTAAATCAAAAATTACATTTAAAATTCGCTTTTACATCAGTCTTACACAAAAATTAATTAGCTATTTCTGTCATTAAAAAACAGAGTATCATGCACAGGTGAAGAAAAACAAATAAAGGTAATATCAGTCCTTTCCATCAAGAACTTTGTAAGCAATACCCAAAATTCTAGCATTTATAAAATAGATTCTACGTCAAAAATAGGCGATGCGTGCGTTTTTGGTATGTTTTTCTAATGTGCGTCGTGAAACACTTGTTAAAAGCTGTACAAACCGCTGTTCATTGTATATGTCAGGGAATTCTAGGATCCGACAACGGTACCCTCGAGTTCTAAAAGTTCTTCACCCTCGTCTTCACCCTCGAGTTCTAAAAGTTCTAGTAAATGATTGTATGTAATGTAACTCCGCCAGGTTAGCAACTTAGTTGCGCCTGCTTGTCCAAAGCCAGGATAAAGGAGGATGGTTGTTTGTAGGATACGTCCTGCAAATGTAAAAACTGATAGGGCCAACCAAGAGCTCGGGGTGGCCCCCGCGCTTCTTTGTAGCAGGTCATATTCGGTATATCTATATGAAAGAAGCCTGCGAAGGTATAGCAATTGACCTTAAAACTTGTTAGTACGGGGACAGTCTTACCCGTCAAATGTATCCCTACCTATCTATCCACCGCACTGAGACCTTAAATCGGCCGATAACAATTTGGATGTGAGTGTTTTGGCATGCGTGCTGTACATGTCGACGCTCGGGCTTTCCTTAGGAGTTGCTCGTCGACGTTTGACTTGGTCCCTCAAACTGGCACGGCGGTCACTGAGGTAAGTGTAGAAATGGGTTGCTTAAACTTGGGTTCTCATACTGAGCACGGCAGTCCCTGAGAACAAGGCCAATACTCTGTCTGGATGTTGAGATCTTTAGATCATCCGGACTGCCAGAGTAAGAGTGGCAACAAAAGGTTCTCCTCTGTGGGTACCAGTCATGTACAATAGTTTGCAACTGAGCCGGCAGCTGTGAGCTGTTAAAATGGTCCTTTTAGTGCTCATTGAGCACGGTCACGCATAAGAATGCACTTCTTCGTAATTGCATTAGTGCATTTGTGGTCTCTTTGCGGGGATGTTGTGGATACTCATTGACGGGATCGAGTTGCCCAGATGACTGTCGTGTTCTGGCCCTTCGGGGAGTCTCGTACTGCGTGTGGTTGTGTGAATGCTACACAGGTCTAGATTGACCGGCGGGGTCGCGCAGTGGTACGACCTGGCTGGCATATCTATCTTAATATGCAAGAGATTAGATAGGTCTCGTCTTCACCAGTAGATGGATTGTAAGTACGTTACTACTGAATTTATTCATAATGCTCCTAATCAGCAGGGCACTGGGTGATGCTTTGTGTTTGTGAAACGGCTTCCATGTTCGTGTTGCTACACCGGATGCCCCGTATGTTTTACTAGTTAAAACATAAACGGGTCCGTGTTGTAGTACACCACATAAGTTCTGGTTGTCTGTTTCATGAACTATTACCCTAGGTCTGGAGACCTAAGCCACTTAAGCCTTGCGGCAGGTATACTCGCAGGTATACTCGCTAAACCAGATTCTGTCTGTATGGAATGTCACATGTAAGCGGGGCTCAAATAAAAATTGTTCGTCATTAAAATTGATCATATCTGTGTAATCACTACACAGTTGTAATTGCTTTTTGGGTTTTTATAAACTCTAAGCTAGGGGAGGGGTCGCTTAAAGCATCTATAATATGCAATAATATGCCGCTGTAGCCGAGTGTGTTCAGTGCATGGCTCCTTGGTTAATCGAAAAATGCATTGAAATATACAAAGAAGTATGCAAGTAAATGAACGAAAAGTATTTGCTTTGCGATTTTTGTCATTGATAAAATCCGTTGTTTGAATTTTTCGTATACGAAACAACTTGAGATTTTTTACAATTGTAATATATGCAATTAGTTCCTGAATATAAATAAATACACAATATTTTGTAAATGAAAAATTAGCTTCGATAAAAAAAAAATGGTAATATACTGCTTTTTCTTTTAAAATTTGGGGGGATCAAACGAAATTTTTGAGATATAGTTTGTTAAGCATTTTTGCTTAGAATTTAGCGTAGAGATCAAATATGCCATACACTTTCTTCGAAAATTTTGCTCCAAGCATGTGCATATTTTTTCAAAACAAAATATTTTTTTTTTTGCAGTTATACGCAATGTAAAATTATACAAAAAAAAAATCAAAATTTATCATTCGGACTTGTAGTAAAACAACTACCGTTAGTTCTTCAAAAAATTTTTAGGACATATTTTATAGACCTTGAATTGATCTTATCTTGCAGTGTTGCAGTTTCTTAAAAATTTCCTTTACATTTTCAAGTTCAACATCAGCTTTGTTTTCGAGATTTTTGAAAATATAATCTTTTTGAGGCATTCATATTTAATTTATTCTCAAAATTTCAAAAATTTTAAAAATTTTTCAAAAACTGCCTGCACAATTTTTATATACAAAATACTTCTGTTTCTAATTAAAAATGGAATTTTTAGTATTTTTTGTACTTCTTAAGTTTTTTTATAGATTGTAATAAGCTAGTTTTTATTAATAGTATACCTCTGACTTAAGTCTGCTTTAATGAACCCGCTAAATTTCAAGGGGCTGCTTGGTCCACAGGGGGGAAAGTGGTCTCTTTTTTTAATATCATTATAGTCTATGAAAAAATGCTACCTTCTACGCATGATACAATTATAATTCTGCCACGCGTGTACGAAACAACTTTCTGAAATTTATGCGGATTCATTAAACTAGACTTCTTCCCTTTCCTATATCAAGGAATAAAAAAGAACAAATACGAAATCAATAAAAAAAAAAATTAAATTTCAAGCATAAGAAAAAGCGGTCAGAGGTAAAACATTACAAAATACCGTAAGAAGTATAAAAACTAATATAAACACCATTTATAAATAAAAATAATAGTATTTTGTCTATACAAATTGTGTCGGCAGTTTTTGAAAAATTCGTTTAAAATAATAAGCATTGATTCTCCAAAATGAAATTTTGTGAATGTATTAAGTAAGAATGCCTACATATGATAGCAACAAAATCCAAAAAAAAAAAAATTGTCTTGCTGACCTTGAAAAAAGTGAATGAAATTTTTAGTGGTTAAAAAAACTAACATTTTTCATAAAAGTGTTGGTAAAGCTGTACACCACAAAGAAGATCAATTCAAGATCTTTTAAATACATTCGAAACAGTTTTTTGTAGGACGGTTTTGAAGATATAGTTGTTTTACTTCATGGCCGAATACAAATTTGTGTTTTTGGATAGCCTGCAAAAAAAAACGTATATAAAAAATAAGCAAATATTTCTATTTTGCAAAATTTGACGTGCAAAATTTTCGAAATCGTCAAAATCAATTTTGGAAAAAAGCGTCCGATTTCACATAGAATCACCGATATGCTGGTGTCTTTTTTCCCAATTATTTCAACCTTGCCTGTTAGTGGGTTAAAAGCTCAAAAATAATGAAGATGGAGACGTAGACATGGGCCTTGAAAATAAAATAAAAAAAAAGAAAAACAATAAACATAAGAAGAGTGGTTTCTTTTTCCAAAAACTTCTTTAATACTTTCTAACAGCCAGTGTTGCTTACTTTTGGGTTGTACAGAAAAGGATAGATATTGGTATAGGTGCTGGTATGCATATGTGGCTGTGTATGTTTGTATAATTTAGGTTTGACACAATTTCTGAGCAAATATTTGTATGCCACAGAATATTATAATATTTGTGTACCATATTAACGAAGACCAACAGAAATATGCACAATACAATATACGCACACGCACACACTTGCGCAACACACACAATCAGGTTAAGCTCTACCCTATAAAATTAGCTACTGCAAAGTTAGCTTTTGTCTGTGGTAAGCCTATTTTTGCCTGTCTGCTTGTCTACTAACAACACTATATATACATATATACGAGTATATAAGTGTGAGTGTTGTGGACTTATGAATATTAAATTTAATTTCCGTCACACATGGTTACGTTTTATGTGTTTGAGTTTACGTTTTTGTGCCACTAGACACTTCAAGAATTTTCATGTGCTAGTGTGTGTGACTGTGAAATTTTCACATGTTGTGATTTTGATAGCTGACTTTGGCTTAAAAAAATATTATTCCACGCTTTTGCTATAGCAAGGACACCAATATGGCATTGGGCCGGATTTTATTTGTTGATTTTATATTGATGTATATTTATTTAAGTCACATATCTAACGTCTGATTGTGGGCTACTAAGGTGTAAGGAAAAGGCAAGAATATGTGTGCTTGATATTGATTTATTTGCACAGTTCAAAAGCTATAAATTCCGCAAAAAAAAATTCCTCAGCTTATCACATAACAAGCTCTATGCAACACAAGCTCAGTGAAAAAAAAAAATGATAAAAAGCAAAGCATGCTTAAGGGCCAGTTACTTTCAAACTCGGAAAAAAACATATTTGCTTAGAATTTTTTTAAGTTAAAAGTTTTATTTTATTTTGTACATTATAAAAACTTAAATGAAGAAAAAAATACCGGTGCGTCGTTGGACACTTGAGAGAAGTGAAGCTTTAATGCAATTTCATAGGATTGATAATGCATTTTTGATAGCTGACAGTTTTTACTGTCTTGTTTTTTATCACATAGAAAACTGACTTGTAAACTAACTTGAGGTCAATTTATTACTGAGTCACTGAATATAAAATTGATGAATAGCTTGGACAGACTCCTAATTTAGCAGTAAATAAAGAACATTTTATCATTTAAGACGATTGTTCACACTGCCCGAAAGAGTTTTAAATTGAGCGCGACGCACAGTTTAATGCGATTGAAAATAATAAGGTTAAAAAACCTAAGTTTGTATAAAAAATATACAGAACAACATTTTGGAGTCTTATTAATGTGAGCCTATGCCATGTAATTTAAGGGTATGTAAATTTAGTTGTGTACATGCCACATGAAATTTTATTTTTTACCTATCTATGGTTTATCTATGAATATATTCAAAAAAACGTAAAAACGTATAAATTTTAGTTTTAGAAATATGCAAAAAACTTACCTGAGATGTATTTTATATAAATTATAAAATAAATTATATATTTATTTCAAAAGTTTAAAACACAAAAGTTATATTTCAAACCTTCTAGCAAAAAATAATATAATAAAAACTATAAAATTAAAAAAACTAAAAAAAAAAATAGGCTAGGGGAATAACTACTCTTTTTATCAATTTATGCCTAACTGAATGTATAAACTGCTATTTTTAACCGACTTCAAAAAGGAGGAGGTTCTCAAGTTCGTCGGTTTCTGTGTTTTTTTTTTTTATATGTACACAAATGTATGTACATCGACAACTCCTAAACCATATGCCTGATTGCCATAATTTTTGGGGAACAGATAGATATCATAAGCATGGAGGTGCTCGTAAAAAAGTGGGCGATATTCGAGAAATGGGCGTGGCAATAATAGATCTCGCAATACTAAATACTACTGTATCTCGAATAATATTGACACTAGGGTACTGCAATTTAGTGTAGGGGCAAGACAATGGGCGTAATTCGACAAATGGGCGTGGCAATATTAGAAAAACAGTGTATCTTGAATAATTTTGAGACTAGAGTACTGCAATTTAGTATAGGGGTAGGCATTATTATTACAAAGTATGGCCAATAAAGTGGGCGTTATTCGACAAATGGGCGTGGCAAAATTATTAAAACACTGTATCTCAAATAATATGGACACTAGGGTACTGAAACTTAGTGTAGGGGTAGACACAGTTAATACGAATTGCGGTCAAGAAATGGGAGTTATTTGACAAATGGGCGTGGCAATATTAGAAAAAGAGTGTAACTCGAATAATATTGATACTATGGTCATGCAATTTAGTATAAGTGTAGGCATTACTATTACAAAGTATGGCCAATAAAGTGGGCGTTATTCGACAAATGGGCGTGGCAAAATTATAAAAACACTTTATCTCAAATAAAATGGACACTAGGGTACTGAAATTTAGTGTAGTGGTAGGCACAATTATTACAAATTTTCTTCAAGAAAATGGGCGTTACTTGACAAATAAGCGTTTCAATATTAGAAAAATAGTATATCTCGAATAATATTGATACTATGGTACTGCAATTGGGTATAGGGGTAGGCATTATTAGTAAAAATTACGGTGAAGATAGTGGGCGGCTTTCGACTACTGGGCGTGGCAATATTAGAAAAATAGTGTATCTTGAATAATATTGACACTAGGGCACTGAAATTTATTGTAGTACAGGGGTAGGCAGAATTATTTAAAATTATGATCAATAAAGTATGCGCTATTCGATAAATGGGCGTGGCAATACTAGATAAACACTATCGCAATTAATATTGACGCTGGGGTACTGAAATAAAGTACAGAGGTAGGCACAATTATTGGAAATAACGCTCACGAAAGTGGGCGCTTATTTAACAAAGGGGCGTGGAAATATTAGAAAAACACTATATCTCGAATAATATTGACACTAGGGTAATGAAACTCGTTACAAGAATGGGTATAATAATTTCAAAACATGTGACATCTAATATAAATTTAAGAGGCAGATATTTGAAATAACCAACAAACTTTCAGAATTTAATAGAACAAATTTTTTCTATTTTTTCTATTCTATTTCTTCTATTTTCCGGAACAATTGTAGTAATGTTGTTTATACTCTTGTTTCGAAAATTTATCATATTCTCTAAAATTTAAAAAAAAAAAACAACCGACTACAAAATCACTACAAATTTAAAAGTAATTTTAAAAATACTTTTCTTTTTAATTTCTTGGTCATGTTTGATAATTTATTTGAACATATTATATATGAAATCTTATTATCTTAATTTTTTTCTTATTTGTTTTATTATCATAAATATATTAATTTCTTGATGAATACAAATGCTTTGAAGTTGGCGCTTCTGATTAAAAGTCTGATTATATTAGCACCGACCTTTAAAGCTTTTGAATTCATCAAGAAATGAATATATTTATAATAATGAAACAAAGTAGACAAAAATTCAAATAATAAGATTTCATATATAATAATATGTTTAAATAAATTATCAAATATGACCAAGAAATTAAAAGGAAAAGTATTTTTAAAATTATTTTTTAATTTGTAGTGATTTTGTAGTCAGTTGTTTTTTTTTATTATATTTGTATATTTGTATCAAATATAAATATATAATATATTTGAAACACCTTACTTAAGCAACAGTTATTTTATAAACATCAAAATAAGTTATATATAAAAAATTAAAAAAAAAATAATTTTGGGATTTGCCCATATATCCAAATTTTATTTTTAACTTCTTTTCATTTAGTTTAAATTTTTGCTATAAATGCACAATATAACATGGATACATACATAAATTGATTATGTGTCCTCGAAGTATAAAGCTATTTTAAACAAACAGGAAAAAAGTTCAATTAAAAGATTTTTATCGACAACTGGCGCTGACAGATTCTTAGCGATAGCTTCTGATCGGAAAGAGATATTTGCATAACTTTTATCCCTAAAGTAATCTTGATGCTTACCCATTTGTAAAAAATATAAAAAAAAAGCTTTAGAAAAAACATATTTCTTCAAGAAAAGCGCAGATGGCCTGTTTTTTATTATTTAATTTTTTTTATTTTTTTGTGTGACAAGAGCAGCTAAAAAATTGTTAGTTAAACTGGAACAATTTTTGCCCAAAAATGCTATGTCATATAAAAGGTAGATAAAAATACAATTTTGTATTTTTATTACATTCAGAACGAGAACAAACTTTGTTGAATTTTTTGAGTAATTAATAATTCACATTATTAAGGTTGTCCCTATTAATTTCGCCACCCACTCTAGACCAAGCGTAAGGAAAAACTATTGAATGAAGCCTACGACAATAATTTTAAGAGTGCAACAAATAGAACATTTATTTCTTTACGTTAGCATTAGCAACTTTTAAAATTTTTTGAAGACTACAGCAACAATACTAAGAAAACCCAAGAACACCAAAAAATTGTCAGAGAAGTTAGAAATACATATAAAAGCAAGAACACCCCTGTGTACGCAGTGTCCGCGATAGCTCACAAGTTTTTATATGTATGTATGTATCACACACAAATAAGGACAAACACGCATGTAAGCAACAGCTCCGTTACGAGTACGTGCATGTTCAAGCGCACAAAAACAACAACATGTAAACATTAGGTTGTGATGATCGATAGTGTGTAAATACAAAAACAAAACATTTAGCAACAAATTCATCGAATTTATTGTTGTTGCTAAAAGCATGACGTTGACGCGAATCTATTATTTTGCCCTCTACCAAAAAGTGCTCAATGCGCCTAAAGCATTCACTTAAAATATGTGGCTTAAGGGGACAAAGCACCTTCAAATATACAATAATTAATAATAAAAAATGCAGACATATTTTAATGAAACTCTGAACATATGCTTAGTCGGTCTTATAGTATACAAAAATATATTTTTTAAATCCTGTTGGCCCGGTATAAATATTGTATACAACTCCACGCCTCTCATCATTGGAATCTATTTGAACGCCGAACGTACACCACGGCGTATACGCGTTATTTAATTGCACTAAATACACTATTTTGTAATACGTATACGCCATGTAGTTCCTTTCTATGAACAACTTCAATTTGTTGCTTTTTTCACTGCATCCGTCCTACTTCGTTCGTAAATTAATCACTGGGTATTGTAAATATATCATAAAATTCTATTTATACTTATTTCAAACAACATCCGCATTGTTCGACGGCACATGCCACACATGCACTGCATCAAAAATAGCCATAAATTCGTGCTAATTATTTTAATGGAATCATTAAGGCTTTTATTGCTTAAAGGTCAACGTTAAATAACTACATAGAAACGATGCCTAACAAGGGAAATATTGGCATATGAATACAAGTGTAGCGCTAAGTTATCAATTGATATATATATATATATTTTTTTAATAAACCAAAACGTGTAGGTCATATAAATATCACATAAAATTCAAAGTAAGGCTTAGAAATGCAGTAGTGGTTGATTTAGATGCGGTTGTTTTAGCGCTAGTGAGTAGCTAGCATTAAAAAGATACATCAATAAAAGTTATACATAAAAAAGAAAAGTTTTTCTTCATCCGGCTCCTTATTTCACATAGAACCGTCCACGCACACTGACATATTGGACCACTGTCGCCACTTTAATATATCCATGAATAAAAATAATTTCAAAAACTAATACCGTTGATCATCCTTTTCAATTGGATCGTTAATTTTACATATCAAATCAATTCTATTATTTTAGATTGTAAGTGACTAAAGTGGCGGCCGTGGCGTAGTGGGTGAGTGTGTGACTCTTATGTCAGAGAACCCAGGTTCGAATCCTCCATCTGACACAGAAAATTTTTTCAATTGAATTAATTTTTCTGTTCTTCCGTCACCTCTCTGCAGACAATGGCAAACCTCAGAGAGTAAAAACTGCCATGAAAAGCATCTTGAGAACATGAGCCGTTCGGAGTCGGCGTAAAACATGTAGGTCCAGTTCTCGATCATTTGTGTGCAAACATTTCACTACACAAGTCCTTTCAAGGGCTGAGATGGCCATTTGGTTTTTTTTTTTTTTTTTTTAAATGATTAAAGAAATAGCCTCATTTGCAATTTGCAATTTGCTATTTATTATTCAAAGAAATATTAATGAAAACTTTTACTTTTTTAAAAGAAAAGCATATAATACGTAAAATAATACAAGCATAAAGCATTTAAATAAAGCATGAAAATTTTATGTAGAAGTAATTAGAATGTAATATTTTCATGCCCAAAAATAGTGCACTTCGATAACTAGTTTCAATAAATTCCTTCATACAATTTTCAAAAAGTTTAAATTTATGCAATATGAGTAAAAACTCCAAACAGCTCAGCTCTAACACAAAACCACAAATTAAAAAAAATACTGCTTCACATATATAAATTCAAAACAGGAGCTTAAATTTTAAAAATGTGAAAATATCTGCATATAAAACTGAATAATTGCATGAGATTCATTTTTTATATTTTTGTGAATTTTTTTTTTTTTTTAGCATAAATCTGTAAAAATTTGAAGTGTTGGAACCTAAAAAAGATGTAAGGGAGGTAAGTTTTACAATGTTCAGGAAATGATATTCTCAAACCAATCAATATTTCTACCTTTCTTATTTGCCATACAAAACATAATCAGGAAATATATTTTTCTATAAAGGAAAGTAAAGTTAAATAAAATCTTCCCATTTTTTTTATTAATGCATAAATTCCCTGTAGGAAAATCAACTAATTTAAAAGTAGTTGATAAAGTAGTTTTTTGTCAACCACAACTAGTTGAAATTCTGACTTTTTTCCATAGAACGAACTAACTTATTTTGTATGGTGATGTCCGCTAAATAAGTCAATTGACTTTCGTCTGCATATACTTTCAACTACTTGTTAAATTAGTTACATTTAAATTATTTTTTAATTGCTTTAAAATAACCAATTGAAAACTATTACTGATGGCCAAAAGTTAATAATATTTGATGAAATAACATGGTTAAATATATATAAGCTTGTAATCTAATAAAAATTTTCAATTAAAACATGCCAACATCAGAGTAGTTGCCGCCTTAATATAATTCAAAGTAGTTTATCAATCACTGGTTTTTAAGTAGTATTTGAATAACTTCATATATTGAAGTGGATGCCGCCTTAATATAATTCAAAGTAGTTCATATGCTGGTTTATTTTAAACTAGTTTTTTAATTAGTTGTTTTTAAAAACAAGTTAGTTTGTTCCTATAGGGTTGCTTGAGTGCACGTTAGTAAGTGTGTGTGTGTGTGTAAGCTAAAATGAAAGTATTAGTATTTACTATGCGGTATTGTGATTGCCATGATTCATACATTTACATTATCTGAGTTCTGCCTTCACATTAAATCCTATGTGTTTTCCCTTAAGGATTCCTTTGTATCCCCATTACTCTGCTATTCAGTTTGTGTGTGTGTGTGTGTGTGTGTGTGTTTGTGTGTGTGTGTAGTTGTATTTTTTTGTGTGTCTGCTTGCCAGTATGTGCCTATATTTTGTGTATTTGCATACGTTATTCCTTGTGGATTGTTTATTTTTGATGACTTTCTCCGACAATTTCACCTGACAGGCACGTGTTATTTTAGCAGTTGTCGCACATCGTATTTCATACAGAAACTTTTTTGTTTTTATTTCTTGAATTTTTTTCCAACAACACTTTCACAACCCACGCAATTGTTGAGCTCTGTCAAAATATTTGCATAAAATTTTTATGTGCTTCTTGAAAGCTTTGGTGAAATTGAATACTTATACGTAAAAGACATGCTAAAATAAAATTTGTTAAAAATAAATTCAGTGCAAGTTTACATAAAAAAATTTAATACAAATTTCATGGAATAATAATGCAATAAGCAAAAAAAAAACACTTTAATTTTTATTCCTTGTCAACACTATAAGGCAGCTCTTAGCAAATTTTTAGAAATGTATTAAATAAATAATAATAACTAATTGTACGACAAAATTTAAAATTTATCTTTTGAGAAACACAAACACTCTCATAGTTCTAAATTATCTTATTAAAATTATATCTAAGTAATGACTGAATTGTAATCGAAAGAAAAGTCTCAATAAAATTGAATTGAATTGAATTGAATTGAATTAGAACCTAAGTAAACAAATTGTGAATTTATTATTATAATATTTATTTATTCAGAGTATAATCCAGACAGACAAACAAACCGCATATTTCCTCTTGTTTGAATTGCTTACTTGCTATTTATCAGCTGGTTAAGAGAAGACTTTAACGCAAGCTAGTATGTATCCAAGCCTTTCAGGACCAAGGGGCGCTGGTGTCACAAAAATACTCAAGCACTTCATAGCTTATCCTAAGTTAAGGCAGTATTTACCTTAACGCACCTTAAAGTTTTAAGGCAGTATTCTTGTGTAGAATTTTGAAAAATCTATTTTCTTTTTTTTCCATATTTTCAAAGATTAAGAATATAAGAATATATCTTCCAAAGGAATTTTAAAATTTCAATTATTAATGAAGTTATAGATATAAGTACAGCACCCGATTATATGACTTTGACTGCCTGTAACTTTACACAAATCTTTAAAAGCGTTTTTCTGATATCGCATGATATCACAAGTTCTAAAGAACCGATTAACTTAAAATTTGGTGTGGGTCTTTTTTTTTATATACCCCTCAATGACCCAGAGTAGAATTATGTAAAGACTGAGTTTTTTTTTGTTATATTTAAAAAATTCACAACTTTGAAGAAAAGCCAAAAACAACGTCTTTTTTCAAACAGTCGTCATTTCGCGAAAAAAACAAAATTTCTTTTCTTTCCTTAGTCCGGGATACATCGACATTCTTACCAATTAAAAAAAAAAAAAAACGAAACGAAGCTTCTTATGATCAATTGTGTTGTGTGTCGACCTACTATGCTTTATGCCGACTCCGAACGGCTTATGTTCTCAAGAAACTTTTTATGGCACAGAAAAATTACTTCAATTGAAAAAACTTCTGTGTCAGATGGGGGATTCGAACCTGGGTTCTCTGGCGTATGAGCCACACACTTTACTCACTACGCCACGTCCGCCACTAATTAAGTTTTTTTTTTTTCAGTTGACTAAGTTGAAGGGTTGAAATCGTGACAAGATAGAGGAAATTTTTTGTGTATTATTGAAATATTAATAAACATAATATAATAAAAAAATTGATAGTAAAAATATTTTTAGCTTTTTTTAAATGAATTAAAAAAACGCCCAAAATTGTTCACTGTAAACTCAAATACAGCTTTAATATAGTTTATAAGAACGAAGCAATGTGCGAGTATATGTATGTATATCAAACATTAAAATCAATCATTTCTGACATTTGACAACCACATTAAAGGAAGAGATGTATTTATCTTTCTAAGCAATTTCTCAAATAATTTGCGGCCTGATTCCAGCAATTCACAGAATTCCAATGAAACTGAAACTTGCATGAAACTTGCAAGTTGTACTTGACGCACCTATGATATATTATTTATATTGTGAAATAAATTATATTTGTCTTTACGACAACTGAAAAGCAATTCAGCTCACAAAATATTTTTGCGGTAGGTCGATTGACAGTAAGTAAATATCAAAGATAGACAGAAATCTTATTTAAACTAGACATCACACAGCTTTCAGACAAGTGGCTTATTTTCAGCTCAATTTGTATGCAGTTTGTTGAGACTCACGTATTGTGAACAGTAATGTCACTTTAAATGGTTAGGAGTCAAAAATATGGTAGATTTACCACACTTGTGGTAAAGTGACAGCAGTGAATGTGGACGTGAATTCACCTCAAAACTGTGAAGTGCTGTTGTATCGCATGTAACCAGGGAAGTTTTCCGGTGGATTTTCTAATAAAAGTGACTTGAATTCGACATAAGCAGGGCAGAAGCCTAATCTTCTTCTCCCGGATATCTTTTATTTTTTTTTTTTTTTTTTTTTGGTAAATATGTAGTAGAGAAAACATAAATTACAATTTGCGTTCAAAAATCAATCAAAAAAGTATGCGATGGCCACTCTCGCCAGATTAAGTGAATTGTTTTATTTGTTCATTTTATTTTATTTATCTATTATAATTATTATTATTAGTACAATAAGAAAATTTCCTTTGCTGTACAAAGGCGGTAACTTAAGTAATAAATAAAAATTATGTTTTAATATTAAGTATAAAAATAAAAATTTGAGATATACCATATAAACTAAAATATTACAATATTGCGCATTTAATATAAAAAAAAAATTGCATTAAGTGCAAGGAAAAATTTTTTGATTCAGAAACTTTAAAATTAATAGACCTTAAATTTCAATGAAAGAAAAAGTGGAAAAATTGAAAATGAAAGAAAAAAAAGTAAATAAAGAAGTACAGTGTATACAGTAGAAATCTGGTTTTTTTTATTTTTATGCGATTATTATGAAAAGTGATTAAGAACAGCCTGCCTAAAACCACTTTTGCTATCTAAACTTTTAATACAGTTAGGTAAACTATTCCATAATCTAATGGTTTTAATGAAAAAAAAAAACCTGGTTAAGTTGACTTATTTCCAATTTGGAATTATAATTATATTGCTTCTGGCCGACTGGCAAAATTGCTGTTTTTCAAAAAGATATCGAGGAGTTTTGGATAAAATCAGTTTATGCATAAAGATAAAATTACGGGCGTTGAGATAATTTTTGATGTCACAACCGAGGATACTGTTCCTGTTACTGTGATATGTGCTCAAATCTAAGAATTTTATGGACGCAGCGAGTGGCCTGGCTAAAAGCAACTCGCAGTTTCTACTCGGATCTTGAGTCTAACCTACTGTAAACGAGCTCAGAATATGTTATTACTGGAACAACAAGTTGCAACAGAAGCTTGTGCGTGGTTTCCACTGGAGTAAAGTCTGCTGTCATTTTAAGGTTACGCAATATAAAGTAGATTTTGCGTTTTGATTTATCGCCAGTTGGGCGGTATTTTCTATATTTGATTTAATAACTATTTTTTGTTATGAGAGAACTATTTTTTGTTATGAGATATGAGAGAAATTTGTGTATATTTCGTAATAGAGCAGAAAATTTCGGGATAGATTAGGTTAGGTTAGGTAGAGGCGGCAGCCGGTGTAAATGAAATACATACACCAGCTCACTTAGACCAGATAGGTCCATTGTGATACCGCTGCACACAGGCTTTTATTAATAATGGAACCAACTTGAGCTTCTGATGAACCCTTTTAGACGCCTGACATCAGTTGTTGACAGGTCATCAAGCTCATGAAAGAAGAAAGAGCATAAATATTTGTGCCTTCTTCTGGCTAGCGCAGGACAGGAGCACAGAAGATGGGAGATGGTTTCTTCCTCTTCCTCTTCCCTGCAGCTTCTACAGAAGTCATTTGAGATAACTCCTAACCTGTAGACATGCCTGCCTCTCAAGCAGTGCCCTGTGATGACAGCCACTATTGTGGCTAGTTCTGGTCTTGCCAGTAAGAGGAGGGCTCTCGATCGCCCGAAATCTAGTGTCGGCCAGATAAGCCTTGATGCTCTGCATGTCGAGAGCTCAGTCCACCTAGTGTTGGCTTTCGATATGATATTGTTACTGATTAGCAGCTTGAGAGTCGCAAACGGGATACTCTGTGGGTTCACCATGAATAGTGGCGCTTGTGTCCCATTTCTAGCGAGCTCATTTCCCTTTTCATTACCTTTTATGTCTTTATGCCCAGGTACCCATATTAGGTTGATGCTGAAATAGTTCGACATTTCCCCTAATGAAGCACGGCATTCTTTGGCTACTTTAGAGTTTGTGGCTACTTGTTCCAACGATTTTATCGCAGCCTGACTATCAGAGAAGATATGAATTTCCCGTTTAGAGACAACGTTTTTTGAAAGCCATGATGCAGCCTGCCCTATTGCCATCAATTCGGCCTGAAACACACTACAGTAGTCACGAAACCTTCGAGCCAGAGATACCCCAAGCTCTTTCGAGTAGACCCCGTACCCGACCTTGTCGTTTAACTTTGATCCATCTTCCATGGTGCACCATTGACCCAGTATGTTTTAGGCGGAATAAGCGTACCATACCTTCCTTCGAAGGAAATCGAGGGCTTGCAGTAATCAGTTCTTGATGGAATGAAGTTGAAGTTGTTTAGTATGGATGAGTGACCCGTTGCCATACTTTTCCATACTCCCAGTTCTCTAAGTCTTATCACCGAACAGGCTGCTGTCTGTTTGGCAACCAGATCCAGTGGTAGAAGATCAGGTATGATTTCTAGGGCTGCAGTCTGTGTTGTTCTCAGAGCACCGCTGATGCATATAGATGCCATTCTCTGCACTTTTTGGAGTTAGTTCATATATGTGAATATTACTACTCCATACAGAAGAATAGGTCTTATGACCCTAGTATACAGGCAGTGAACGAATACGAGGCAAAAATCCCTTAAAAATTAAAGTGCCACTGTGGCTTTTTTAGTGCGCTCTGCTATGTTTAACTTCCAGCTGAGCTTTCTATCTAGTATAAGTCCCATGTACTTTGCGTTATTCGCAAGGGACAGAACAGACCCATTTAGTATGATTGGTGTTAAGGAAGTAGTTTTATATTTCTTGGTAAATAGGACTAGCTCTATTTTAGCCAAATTAACTCCAAGACCACAGGGCTTGGTCCATTGTTCAAGTATGCAAAGGGATCTTTGCATAATGTCGCATAGAGTAGTAGGAAACTTGCCTCTGACTGCGATTGCTAGGTCATCGGCGTAGGCTGCCACCACAAAACCATCTCTCTCCAGAGATAGCAGTACGGCATTTACTACCAAATTCCAGAGGTGTAGAGAGAGAACACCTCCTTGAGGCGTACCTCTTGAGACAGATCTAATGGCGCTATATGCGCCCAGGTCCGATAGAACTATTCTACTGTTAAGTAGCTTGTCTATAAGCTCTGTAATGATCTAATTCACGCCTAGTCCGACTAGTGCTCGTCGTATTGCTTGTGGTGTTACGTTATTAAAAACTCCTTCTATATCTAAGAAAGAAACCAAAGTAAACTCATTATTGAAGAAGGATTTTTCTATGGTCCCGACCAGCGTATGTAGGGCCGTTTCTACGGATCTTCCTTTGTTGTAGGCATGCTGCGAAGCCGATAGTAGTGCAGAATCAATGTTACTGCGGAGATACAGATCTAAGAGGCGTTCTAACGTCTTTAATAGAAAAGACGTTAGGCTAATGAGCCTGAAGTCTTTAGAGGTGGTATGTGATGACTTCCCTGCCTTGGCTATAAAGACCTTTGCCTTTTTCCAAGCTGTAGGAATATATGATAGACTTATGCAGCCATTAAAAATTATACGAAGCCAAGGCATTATTGTATGCATAGCCTCTTGTAATTCAATAGGGTAAATGCCGTCAAGTTGCGGTGATTTATAGGGTTTGAAAATTTCAGAATAACTTGCCTTTAAATTTCTAAATGATTCCGATTTTTTGGAACGGTGGTTCATATTAAGTATACCCCGTCTTATTTAATGTTCTTATTTGAATACCTTACTCTATAATCTACTCAAAAAATGTTACCTATAATCTATGCACAAGATTTGGTTACAATTTTTTAAAGCGAGCAATGGCATGCAAGACTTGTCAATTGCACGGTTCGTTCTCAACTTGGAAAGAATTTCAATAATATATTGCTTTTCAAATTTTCAGTAACAATAACATTACAAATTTATTTATCAAAAATAAAATCTATAGTTTCATATTGAATTATAACTAAAAAATATTTGTTTACGGCTTGTCACCGTTTGCCACCTTATCTTGTACACTTAGCAAAGCTTAGAAGTAAACATAAGCAAAATTAATAATAGTTAATATTACAGTTTGTCCTTACGAGCGCACAGTTCCCAAATAAAACAGTAAAAATCCATATTAATATTGATAAATCCTTATGGTTTATTTTTTCCGTGTAATACAACATAATAAAACAGTTTTAATTTAATTTTATAGAAAAAAGGATAACACTTAACATGCGTATGAAGCTATTAAAAATGGGAAGCTTATCAGAAGCTCCATAAAAACCAACAAAGAACACATTCATAAATATATTTGAAACACACGACAAGCTAAGAACCAGTTATATTCATCATACCACTTAAATTGCTCTCAAACTATGCAAAAACGGTGCTGCTATGGATATTCCTTACTTCCTGCTCCTTCATTGTTTGCTGCTTTTATAGCTTGTCTGCATTTAATATCGTATCTTAGTTCCAAGACTACTGATTCACGCTTTGGTTATTCTTGTTGCGGTCGTGCAATATTTTGCTTTGGTACTTGGGACTGTTTTAAATAATGTGCTTGTACTGGTTAGAAGTATCATTTGAGGTATGTTAAGTTTTGACATTTTTAATACCGTTACCGTCGTCGTTGTCGTCGTCAACGTTATCACTTGTATATAAGAGCACGTTCATGAGTAGCTATCTACAAGTGTTTAAGTGGCAGTCCACCTTAGCTGCCAACATTTAAAGACTTGGTTGACAAAATTTACACGTATTCATTTATGAATTCAACCTTTTATGCTGGCCTCTCAACTTATCGTGTCTGAAATAATTGAGTGTACTTGTTTGTGGCTCGTTTACAAACAGCAAAATGACAATTTACCATATCATTAATGTTTGTATGTCAATTTGTCAGTTTTATCTTGTTCTTTTTTTTCCTGCGCTCTCTCTATGGGCCTGCTTATTTGAGAAGTGATGGATGCTTAATGCATAAATAATTTAATACTGTTGCAAGCCATGAATTGCAATAAAAGTTTTTTGAACATTTTAAGTGAGTATTTAATTAGACATGCACCAAAAAACGTTCCAGATGGACAATAATCATATTCAGATGAAGTAATATCTGTAGTGGGTTCTAATTGGGACCTGCAATTATCCCGAACTTTTTTCAGTCCCGATAGTTCCGGGATTATAAGGCCTGAAATCCCGGGATTTTCGGGATCCATTTCATTATTAGGGATCCCGAGTCCAGAATGGACCGCAAATGATCCCGGTATGATTTCGTGACCTTTCGAGTTAGTTCTTAAGGGGTTACATGACATTGGCAGTATTTTTAAATCGATATTTTTTTTAATAATTTTGTATTTTAGTATTTCATGGAAAAATTCCTACGGGTTCAAAAGTTACAGCCGGATTAGTGAGAACGCATTTTTAATTTTTGCGCTACCTACGTATGGCAGCTGGTATATACTTGTTTTACTTGCTACCTGACTCTTGGTGGTTGTTATTTCGTACCTACTTGAAGGGTGAAGGGTGAAGCCCTGGGTGATTGCTAAACGATTGCAAAAAACTATAAGAAACAGCACAACACAAGATAACGAAGGCATACAGTACGAGGCAGGCATGGCAGATTGAATGTAACCTTTTTTTTCTTTGTTCACAAACTTTGAACGCGTTTATCTCGAAAACATTTTTTCCGTACTGGTTGCGGCACTAGCGGGTTCATTTTTTGACGAAATTTTTTTTTTTGTATTTTTAAACTTGATTCGCTATCGTATTACACGAGCTTTTTTTAAAAAATTTTTTTCGAGTTTTTATGAATTTTTAAAGTCAATATTTTTTTCGAAAAAAACGCACTTTCAAATTTGGAACATCACCAAAAATTGGAAAAAAATGTTAAAAAAAAAGCTCGTGTCATACGATAACCAATTTTGTTAAGATTTAAAAAAGTCGTTTTTTTCCAGATCGGACAATTTTTGCAACTCCCAGCGCTGCAACCACGAGGCCCCGTTTTTTTGTCTGCCGCCCGTTTGGAGCTCTATAAAACCATGTTGGAGGGAAAAATATTTTTTTGAATTTTTTTTTTTTTCTTGTAATTTGTTCAATTATCTACAATAATAAAAAAAAATTTTGGAAAAATGTTTGTTTTTGACTGAGTTATGAATTTTTAAAACAAGGTCTGTTTTCTCTGCCGCGAATGTCATGTCCCGCCTTAAAGCAAGTCTTAAGTGTGTTTTTTTTTTCTGCTAAAAATAATATTGTGAATCAAATTCGTGAAATACTTATTAATCCTTCAGCTCCTAAAAAAGAGCAGATAGGATTTCAATTCCACAAAATTATTCAGCGAAATAATATTGCAAACGAAGCCTCATTTCCAGTTTTTTGTGATATTTTCATTTTGTGGATTTCAATTCCACAAAATTATTCAGCGAAATAATATTGCAAACGAAGCCTCATTTCCAGTTTTTTGTGATATTTTCATGCAACCTATCGATTATTTAGGATCAGTGTGCATAAGACTGTCCCGATAAATTATTTTTTTGGATTCTCGTTAACTCAAGACCTCTTAAAATTTGCGTAACCGATCGGGTTCTACCAATCTTTAAATTTTTGGAAAATTTTAATTTGTATAGTCATATTCCACTATCCTTAATTTCGGTTCCTGGACTCAGTACAAAAAATATTTACTTTGTCAACGTAAATTTATACATTCGAGTGAATCCCATATGCACATGAATCCCTGCATGTGAATATGAGCATCCACTTTTGACAGACAGATGGCTACTTAATCGTTTCTCACAGTTGCCAATCTGATTTTCCATCTTTCAATTGACCATCCGTGGTGGCCGTGGCGTAGTGGGTAGAGTATGTGGCCCATACGCCAGAGAACTCTGGTTCGAATCCCCCATCTGACACAGAAAGTTTTTTCAATTGAATTAATTTTTCTGTTTGGCCGTCACCTCTCTGCAGACAATGGCAAACCTCAGAGAGAAAGAAAAGAACTGCCATGAAAAGCTTCTTGAGATCATAAGCCGTTCGGAGTCGGCATAAAACTTGTAGGTTTAGTTCTCGATCATTTGTGTTCAAACATTTCACATCACACACAACACAATTGATCATAAGAAATTCGGTCAAAGTCCTTTCAAGGGCTGAAATGGCCATTTTTTTTTTTCGTCCGACCAAACACACAAGAGTAAAAATAAAAAATTGCGATTTGCTTTCAAATCTTTTGAAAATAAAAGACTTTCTTTTCTATTTAGGATTAATACATATACGACGTTTCGGTGTGAGAGCATTAACACATGTTCAGGCTGTTGTTTTTCATGAGTAATTTTTTCGCCGGGATCGGAAAAGGGAATTTCCGTTTTTCCGAACTTTTGGAAATTTTTAATGCAAATTGGTTCAGTCTGACCTGTTATCTTAAATACGGATATAACCTTTTCCGATTCATGGCGAAAGAATTGCTCATGATAGGCCTGAATGAGTTCGAGGCGTAGCGAGACTACTTCTGCTATATTGAGGACTATACAAAGAATTGGGCAATCGACAGCTTCCTATCGATTATAAGCGACGTTATTAAATTTATTTTATATGTCAAAAACTAGCTGAAATTAAAGTATAATGGACAGGATCTGAAGAGATCAATAATATTTGGGCCAAAGCTTCAATTCTGATCATAGCTAAGGAACGATTTATTCAATTACTGAAATCCTACTTCAAAAAGTATTTTAATTTGAAAAGATATCCCAAAAGCAAGCGAAAGTGAACTGAAATATTTTTTAGAGTCATCTGTGAAAGGTTTTTGATTTTGCTTCTTGTAAATACACTTGATTTGAATCTTGTTTGCGCTTAAAACCTAGGAAGGTTTCCATCAATGAGAAAAGTTTTTTGTTGGATCAAAGAACTGACCGCAAGATGGTTATAATCGGTGTTGATAAGAAAGAAACGGCTTGACTAATGAAACAACAGCAGAGACGCCCATTGAAGACTAAATGAGGCGCAGCCTCATTTTTAGTTTCTACTCAAAAAATGGGTACTCTCTCAGCAAATTGTGCTGAAGATTCGGTACGTGAATCTTTCTCAGAAATACCCTCAGAATCCTCAGACAACAGAGGCATCCCCGACAAACACGCATTCGGCATAGACTTCATTGACTACAACGGCGAATCGGTATACATTACCGTTGCCAACAGAGGCTAAGTTATGCGATAGAAACAGTTTATATCTTAATACATCAGAATATTTGTAACTGCCTGTCAACTTCGTGGTTAAAGTATACGATTCTATTTGTTTCCTAATCAAGAAAAATACATCTTTTAAAGACGGAGCCAAACAAATTTTTTCACTGATTATATATTCTAAGATTTTACTCGAAAATCTGAGATCTGTTGTGAGTTCAGTTATCAAATGAAATGATTTTTATCCGCACCCAGAAAACCTACTTTTTTTAACAAGATAGTATGTTGTTTGATAATAGAGACCACTAAAAATGTGCTTCTCTGCTAGAGATTACATCGAAATTATTGTGTGGAATGAGTGGCACGTTACAGCGCAGCGTGTTCTTCAACATATTTCTAAACAGGGCCTTCAAATCATGGCAAAAGATAAGACGTTGGAAATTGTTGACTTTCCTTGTCACACACAATTTGAGGCCTCTCAAAGTGTAACAGACGCTTCTTCTAGAGATGGCTTTATTAGAACCAGGTTGCAATCTCGAGCAGAAATGCCAAATTTTATACACAAAAATAAGTTAAAATTCTAAGTTCTTGTTATTGATTATAAGCTCTATTTTATTTTATTTTGTTAACTTGTGTTTTTTACACTAAATTCAATTATTAAATACCTTTTGAACATTAGTTTTGTATTATTTTAGGCACACGGCTTAGGTCTACAAAAAAGTAAAACTTGCAAGACTACAATGTCGGTAGAGCCCACAAGATGACAAGCAATTATATTATTACTACCTTTTTCAGGATCTGTATAAAATTTTGCAAATTTTTATACCTCTTGCAATAGTGTAACTCACTCTAGTGCACTCTAGTGTATTTAAAGAACGCCGTATTAGTGATGTAAATAGCATATTTGCCGTAAGTTTACAAAAGCGTATTTTGCAACAACAAAATTGTACGTGAGTAAATATACTCAGTTTACCGCACAAAATCTTGGCGTAAACAGCAGGCTTAATTTGTTAAAGAAACTGTGGTCTTATGTGGCATTTTAAGTAATTTTGCACTAGCGAAAAAAATTCTAAAAATTGGTAGAGTTGTTTTAAAATTTATCAAAAATGTCAATATGGTTTTTAAAAAATGTTATGATAGACAGTTTAATCGATATTTATTCAGGGTGGGTTCGTGGAAACACTCACGATATTCATTGAATACCACTACTTTTTATGATACTTAGGTTAATATACATACGTGTGACAACAAAAAAAACAGTTTATTCAAAAAATTATTTTTAGATATAAGAAGTTATAATTTTTTTTCAAATTTATGCAGGTTATTGTACATAAAAAATTCTTTATAAAAAAATGTTTTTTTTTTTGAAAATAATTTTTTGGCTTTTATATAAAGCGCTCTGAATATTACCTTGAAAAAAAGACATCCAAAACGGTTCGATGGATTTGGCCTTTCACATGTATCTGAAACAAAAGAAATCAAATGTCATTTAGAAATATAGACCATTTTTTGACATCCCCACAACGCACAACTCCTGGGGTTTTTTTTAAATCATGGCGAAAGTTGGAGTAAAATGTTAATAAAAGAGATAGATTTTCGCGCGCTTTTTTGTCTAAAAAAAAAATGGTGATTGAATTTAGAGGAGATGTTTAAAGGACAAGATTACAAACAAAATGCACTAAGAAATGTTCGTTGAAATTTATCTAATAGATTTTGAGCTATCTATCAAACCGTTTTAAAAAAACTAGTTTCGGGGAAATCGCGTGTAAGTAATTTTTTTTTCGAAATTTTGCATTTTTTGAAAAAATATCGGTTGATTACACTTACTATTATTTAATCTACAATGTCGGGAATACATTAAACAAACAAAAAAAATATTTTTTGAATAATTTACACGCATATTATACCTTAAGTTCACCAAAAGAACTGTAGCGACTACCCTGTTTCTAGTATTATGGTTTAAGCTGAATTTATGATGCAGTATTACTTCTTACAGCGAAGTTTATATGGGGCTCTGTTGTCGTAAATTTGTTCAAGCATATTTAACGTTTTTGGTCACTTTTTGGGATATACCTACAGTCTTTTATATAAATCATACAAAAATGAAATATATGCCAAAATATCAGCACTATGACGAATAAAACGAATATAAATTTAACCTTGAATTTTGTCACTTCTTTAATAAAATCACAAAATATGAGAAATATGTTCTTGTTGATACGACTAAAGAAGTTCCATTTATTTAAGATACGATTTATTTTTTAGAGCTAAGTTCATTTTAAGTTCGAAATTAAGATAATTTTAGCCATTACCAAATCCTATAACATGTTTTTTTATGATAACTTTTTTAGTTTAAAGTTATTTAAAGTATCTCTTATCAACTCGTCAATTATCTCTTATCAACGTGTATTCAAATAATGAAAACAGAGTACAAGTTTAAATGAGTTAATATTCAGTCACTGTTGGAATAAAAAAATCTTTTGCACAGCAGCACAAAAACAATAATATTTAAATTGAATTTGCTTACAAAACAAACAACAACACCAATTAATAAGAAAAGTGGACACAACTGGCTAGAATGTGATGATTATACTCGTAGTAAGCGATTTACTCTGCGTACAGCTATGTTTATGCCTATTATGCATTATATTGTTAAAGCAATTTAGAGGAAGAAATTTTTGTAATAAATGACAACAAAGTTAATAGCAGCCACCACGTTAAGTGGTTAAAAATTTCAACAACTTTGAATATTTTAACATTTAAGAGTAGAAGAAGTCGTAGCTAAGGATTTTATGATAATGGTTTTAATAATTAAGTAGTTCCCTATGGGATTAGTCAATAAAAACCTAAAGTGAAAAAATATTATCAAAACAATAGATCAAAATGCTTTGAAAACTCAATTTAACGCCAACTAACTAACTTCAATCAAGCTTAATATAGCAAAAACAAATTCAACTGAAGTGGCAATAGAGCACAAATCAATAGCTACATTAAAAAACAAACAACAACTCAGAACTGAAGCAACCCTGTGACAGCACTAAGCTAAACAATATAACGCTGTACAAAAATAGTTACATCAACCAAAAGAGCAAAATTCTAAATTTGATACTTTAGAGATAAAAGTCTGATGGGGGAAAATGAGTGCGGAGATTTCAGAATATTTTTATACCAGCATCTCAACTAATGGCGCTGAAAATCTACAACAATATTTGGGGAGCTACTCTGAATACATAGAAGTCAAGAACATTATCAAGTTCAACGATGATGACGTTGGTGACGAGTATTATGGTGGTAGGCTAAAAACTTCAGTTCACAGTACAAACAACAACAGCAGAGACGCACAGTAAACAGCACTGAAGCTGTGCACGCCAAAAAGTTATGCGTTAAACTTTTGTTTTACGCTAAAGATCAATAAAAAAGTTAAAAAAAACGAACTTCTAAAAAGCTACATATTAGAGATAGCAGGCACTGTGCTAAAGTTAAGAAAATTACTTAACAAACGGTGGTAGTCAAGATAACAAAAGCTGAAAATTTAAATAATTCACTTTAAGACACGTATATAACAACACAGCGTATTAAATGGGGAGTAAAACCAATGTAACAAAATGTTTCAATAACAACAAAAATTCGCCGCAGTCGGCAGTATAAAAACGGCAAAATTGTTATTTTAAGAGTATTTTGTTCACAGTGCTATTCAAATCTACTACTCATACCTCTCGATCTGAGCAATACTATTTTTCATTATTTTTAGCCAATGGCACATTCGATTTAGTCGTTTTTTGCATTTTAACTCATTAAATCGTGGATGTACAAGAAACAGTGGGAGTACAGACATATTTGATGAACCGAGGAAATGCCTTTTAAGACTATGCCATTCTGAAGAAAAACTTTAAAAATAATTAATATGTATTTATTTATTTAACTTTAAAGAGCGCCACGTACTGTTCTCGTACTCAAGTGAAATACACAGGTTAACTTTCGTTTTTTCAGAACTAAGCCACAAAAATAAATTTTCGTTAGCGAGAAGCTTATTTTCAACTAAAGAAAAATATTTTGGTCACTTCTGCGGAAGGAAAAGTTAGAAAAAATGTTCGAGTGATTTTTAAAAAAATTTGAAACTAGCGTACGTGACGCTAAATTTTGATTTTTTTTTTAAGTGAAACTTTTATAGCAGCGTGTACAACAATACGGCGAGCTAGATGGGGGGTAAAACCAATGTAACGAAATGGTTGTTATGAGAACAACAACACAGCAATTCACCGCACTGGTTGTATAAAAACGAAAAAAAGGCTATTTAAAAATGTTTCATATGTTTGCTTTCACCGAGGATTGAACTCACTACGCTTGGATTCCATAGTCGGCTGTTCTTACCACTGGGCCACGCAGACATATTTACTTAAATAGCTCATACTCATCTTAAATCAACAATCAGTTCTTCTTTTCGTTTTTATATGATTGAATTGAATTTCTTTCAATACTCCGAACGTACAATACTCAGTACGGTCGAAAAATTTGCATATGAACGTAGCTTTTTTTAGAACATTAGCATACTTATAGGTATTTTTCAAATTGAGTTATGATAAATTCGGAAATTTTTTAAAGATTCAATAAAACTCACCCCCCTGAAGAAGGTAGAAAGACACTACCGAAACGTCGGGAAAATAATGAAATAAATATTCTTGTGTATTTTCATTTATCACATTAAGACCAATAGAGCCGTAACAACCAAATCAACAAACTGAGTTTAGTTGAGTTTTATCAAGCAAAATTATACTGGATTATTCAAGACTATATTTTGAGTTCAGCGGCAAAACTCAACTTTGCACTGGAAACTCAAACTAAATTCTCTGTGTAGACATGCTATTAGCATGTATAGCTATTAAAAGAACGCACAAAAAGTATTGCCAGCTCTCCGTCAACTCTCGCTTCGCCTCATGGTACAATAAAAGAAGGTAGATGCATGGCTTAGAGCCGAGTGTCAGAACTGTCAAACAAAAGAACGCAAAACAACACTGAGCGGAGACTCAGTTTGCCAAGTGACGGAAAATTATTGCATTGGTTTTGACAATTCTGACAATGTGAAAGAAAGCATAATCCGTACTATTACTGCGTACTCACGCTCAATTTTTGGTGTTGTTGCTAATTCTTTTGCAGCAATTTGAATATTACCTACTAAAATGTACATCTTGCTAACGGTAGAAAAGCAAACAAGCGGAGGTTGTTTATAAGTACGACAAAATTTATTCATTGCAATTGGAGGGCGAAATGATTATTCTAATATTGATTAAATTGTTGTATTTGGTTGTTGTTTGCTTCAAAGTGTGCAAGTTAATAATATTTCGATTTAATATCTGTATAGATTTTTTTTTTTTTTTTTTGGAAATTTTTTTGCTTATTAGGCTGGGACGAATAAAAACAACAACAACACAGCAGGGTCAGCTGCAAAAACTAACTACACTGAGAAAATTGCACGCCTTAAAATCAGAGAAAAAAAGTTCTTGTAAAACAGTTACCAAAATATCATATATTGCAATAATTATTTATCCTTTAAGTGCTGCATCATTGAAAAAAAGACAGAAGTTCTTTAAAGCTAAATCAATGAAACAATCTTTGCCGTGAAGATAAAATATTTACTATAACGATTTAATTCTTTCTCTAATCTTTCTTTCTAATTCTTTCTTTCTTTCTTTAATTCTAATTCTCTAAAAAAATAGGAATTGAAAAAAGTATGTAAAATCAACAACTTTTCTTTGTGTTTTTGAGAATAAGCTTCATTGTTTCTAAAACAAAGTCTGTTACTTTAAGGAATGTTTTCTTCAAAATCATATCTGTATACGAAGAATAAGAAAATCGTGTGCGAGTGCCAACATTGAATTATAATTGTAAAAAACACACGTTAATATTCACACCAGTAAATTTTATTACATTTTATAAATTATATTATATAAAAGAGAAAAAAAAATTGGAATTTTTGGTGCCAGTCCATCGCTCTATCGACTGATCCAAACAGCCTTGCTACTGTTTGCTGACATAACTGCAGCCTTGTTAACAGATGCCGTATTAACAGATGCAGTATGCCACAGTATTATGTTGATAGCTATACAACAAAAATCTATTAATAGATTATTGTGTTATGCTGCAGCATAGCTTCAGTTGTAATCAATATTGAATCAATCACTCTGCGTAACGAAGGAATTTGGCTCGATGCGTAGTGTAGTGACTTCTCAATCGGTGGTATCGGTGGATGTGGGTCCGAATCCCCACGGCAGGTGAAGGTATGATTTTTAATATGATATTTAATTTAATTTAATGTTCTTGTTATATTTAATAAACGCAAGCAGCAAAGAGAAGCCGAGAGAAGCCATTAATTTCATGAAGCCATGTACTTAAAATCAATGATCTAACATTTTGCGTCTTTGCCGTAACGAATAACAGTCTTTGTGCCAAAAAACATTTTCTTTACTTTTACGACTTTTCCATGCTTTCTTAAAGACGTACGTCTTTATCACAAGAATTAAAGTTTTTGATTCAAAGTATATTGTTCTTAGGAATCTAACAATTTTTGTGTCTTTG
This sequence comes from Coremacera marginata, assembly GCA_914767935.1. Lineage (NCBI taxonomy): Eukaryota > Metazoa > Arthropoda > Insecta > Diptera > Sciomyzidae > Coremacera > Coremacera marginata. The sequence continues at coordinate 201,530,812 of OU612043.1, read as the reverse complement.
CCGTAACGATGTTTTGTCTTTGGTCACAATCTAACCAATAAGTCTTTGTGGCAAAGTGCATTTTCTTTGGTTTTACATTTTTTTTCTCTGAGTGTAGCTAGTATTTCAATTAATTAAAATTGATAAGATGGAACATCATCAGCATATCTACCACTAGATGGCTGAAATTTCCCAGAAAATATCTTATACATATTTGCAACGAACTTTTATCGAAGAAAAATTTCGTATTTTTTCCTTATTGGCGATCAAAATTCATTGCGCAAAAATAATGCATTGTAGTGAAGCTATATATCAAGCACGCTCATCCATAAGCCCATCTGGCCCGCGTTGCACCCACGCAAAATTTTTTTCTATCATCAGTTTTGTATCTTTTTCTTTTTATTTTATTTTTTTAAACACACTTTGGTATCGTTTTTTCTGGAATGTGCCCAATACCTACCATTACTACTAAAACAAAAACTTTACGAAACATTTACTAAAAATTTACTAAAAAGAAAAATTACATTAGTGAAACAGTGCAGACGATTTGATCATCATGGTAAATGAGTTTATGTTTAAATTGCTTAAATTTAAAAAATTATAGTTTTTCTCTACGATAAAATCATTAAATAACAAATTTTTAATAACTTTTAATTTTTGGGTCACGGTTGACTTTTGACCCGAGAAACAAGTACATAATTTGTGTCCATAAAGTAGCTGATATGTGTCCGGTGCCTGTGTCGGTAAATGTCCGACACATGTACCGAAAGAAGAGCTAGTTCTGTAACACCTTGGTCAGGTACAGTGTCTGAACGAAGACCTAATCGGCCTAAACTCGTCGGTGTATTGTGTCCAAATATAGTCGATCGCTTCTTGGCCACTTTTCGGTAAATTTTCAGGTAAAATATCGCTGAAATTTCAGTTAAAATTTCGAGTACTTTTCGGGTATATTACAGTTAAGACTCAGGCCAGTTACAATACTATTTCGGTAAATATTCAGGGGAATGTAAGTAAAATATCAGTTAGTTTTTGTTACTGCTTGTAGCTTTTAATAAAATTGTGCCAGATACTCGGGACTTTTGTGCCTGAGTTCTTTGGCACGGATGTGTGATTGGTTTTTTTCATAAGCTTCGGAGTTTTTCGTTACGAGCTGTAGGTTTAAAAAAATAAAATTGTGTCCGATAATCGGTACTTCTGTGCCTCAGTTCTTTGCTACGGACACAAATTGTTTCTTGGGTTAGAAGGAATGAATTTTAGACACAAAAAATTTTGTTCAAGTGTACTTTGCAACAATAATAGTGTATTTTGTACACCAATAAGAAGCATAAGCCTAAAAATACTGCATTTCGAGGTTAAAATATCCGCTGAGTATTTTTCATACCAAGCTGTTATTTAAGAAAAAAAAACTTGAAAAGAGCTCGAATGGTACTGGATACTGGAATGGCCCCCATAGACGTTTGTTTTTTTTTATAATTTGATTCAAAAAAATGTGTTTCTTGGCCCAAAAAACCTGTATGGTAAGGTTTTTATTAAGGTTTAATTTTAACGAAATCAATCTGTCAAAAACGAAAGTAAAGCTCATCAAAAATTAAAAAAATTTACATTTTGTATGAAAAATGCATAGATTGGTCCAGTGAAAGCATAATTTGGTATGTATGACACACATTGTATGTATGTGCTTTCGAAATTAAATTGTGGGAACAAAATGAGCGGCGGCCGTGGCGTAGTAGGTAGAGTGTGTGTCTCATACGCAAGAGAACCCTGATTTCAAAGACACAGAAAGTTTTTCAATTGAATTAATTTGTCTGTTCGGCCGTCACCTCTCTGCTCGATTCAAGCAAACCTCAGAAGGTAAAAATTGCCATGAGAAGCTTCTTGATTGCATAAGCCGTTCGGAGTCGGCATAAAACTTGTAGGTCCATTTCTCGATCATTTGCGTTCAAATATTTCACAACACGCACAACACAACTGATCATAAGAAGCTCGCTCAAAGTTTTTTCAAGGGCAGAAAAGGCCATTTTCGTGTTTTTCGTTTTCATTCGAACAAAATGAGCGTGTTCCGCCCACAGCCACACCCATCTCCTATACAACTCATAATTCTTCAGCCCTATAAAACGATTTAGATATGAGCTAGACAAATAAAATTCAGAATGTGAGTTTTTTGTATCAATATCAGCCTCTTATCCAAAAATGGGCGTCATCCACCCACTTTGCAACTTTGCATATAACGTTTTGTAGGTTATTTCATGGTAAAGGCTTTCCTTACATGCTTAATAACATGTTTTGTTGCAACACGTAAAATTGTAAAAGTGTAAAAACACACAATACATCAAGAGCATTTAAAACGCCATATATTCCCTAATCTTGGACTGACTTTAAAATAACTCAGTACGGAGATATATATTTATGTGCAAAATTTTTTTTTTTTCTAATCGTTCCAATAATAATGAAAATATAGCCATTTAAATTATATCGATGTATGGGAGGTGGGCGTGGTTGTAGGCGGATTTTCTGTTTTTTCTCTGTGTGCTTATATTCTTACTTACAACTCACAATCATAATTGATTCCTTGCGACTTTTATTACTATTTATTGCCATATTTTGTATGGAGGCGGACAAATGGGCAAATAGGGAGACTTAGGGCTCAATTTAAAAATCTGAAAAAAAATACAGAGCAGTTTTTTTGACACTTGGAGCCGATCAGCAATCATCCATTATTGAAATTCGAAAAAAGCCATATAACGACTATCCTAATGTACATACTATGAGGTGAATTGAAGGGCTGTATCTTCCAAACGAAGCAAATATCAAACTAAGAATCTCAACTGCAAAATAATAATATTATGTTCTTTATTATGAATAAATTTAAAATTTTTGTAACGCGTTCCCACCGGAATATTTTTAAATCCCAAGTCAGCAAAATTCTCAAAATTCAAATTCTTTAGAGGATGTAAACGAAAATGTTGCCGAGTCAGAATGTTAAGAAAATGTATGTATAAGCAACTAGCTGAAATGTACTCTAGAAAAAAATTTATGACTGCAATCAACTGATTTCTATATACACAAAATTCTTAAATTTGCGGAATTTCATAAGCATTTTTTATGCGTAAGATTAAAAGTCAAAGTATGCTCAATATAATTATTTTTAATTCATCATTCTATTTTTAATAACAACTTGGATATAGAAGCTACCCCAAACGCATATATCGGTATAGTTAGGAGAATATGACTGCCATTTGGAAAGTAGAACAAAAACAACTTTTTTTTTTTTTTTTATCAGTTCATTAGGACTGACGCCACCAGAACTCTTTTTTCACACTCAATAAAAACAAATTATGTAAAAACTTATTTTCATAAAAGCGGCCCAACCTAATGTATATATCTGTGACACCTGTGCATAGTGGACTAAGTGCAAAAATTGTGTATTTTGGAAAACTGGATTAAAACTCTTTTTTCACAAGTAAAAGTTCAAGATTGTAGGTCAGCCTTCATTGCAATGGACAGAACACTTATAGAACACCGTTAGACACAAGGAAAGATTAAAAAAATTACGATTCTAATGATGCAGATAGCTCAATAGTCACAAAATTCGACTAAACGCACTATGCACAGGTGCTACAGATATCTTTTAATAAAGGGTTATTTTTTAATTGTTTGGATTTGAAAATAATGAAATAATTAATGAAATATTTATTTGGATCGATATATGCCTGCCATTTACTTTATAAAGTTTATGTCATGCAAATGTTTTTCGCGGCTACGATTCAGGTGGTCCATTCTGAAAGTCCAAATTTGACACACTATTTCCAACATTTCGGCCGATATCTCACCAATTACACGTTAAATGTTGACAAAAAATAGCTTAGTAGGGGTCAAATTGTTTACCAAACTCGCCTCTCAATTGGTTCATGATATTGAAACCACATGTCAACCATATCCAATTCTTAAATTTTGGGCCAAAAAAATCCTACAATCATCGAACGTAACGTAACCTTATTGACCATTACGTTACGGCTATCATCACCTGTGAAGAAGTACGGTGCAATAATGCCACCGTTTCATAGACCACACCAAACAGTGTATTTTCGGAGTGCATTGGCAGCTCTTAAACTGTCTCCGGCTGTTCTTTGCACCAGAAAAACAGTACTAAGCTTAGCTCACTTAAGCTCTTTTAAAAATATCATATATTGGAGTCTGTAAACTATAACATGATAAAATTTTGGGCTTAAGTCTATTCTAATGAACCCGCTGAATTTCAAGGGGTTGCTTAGGCCACAGCGGGGACAGTGGTCCCTTTTTTCAGTACCATTATAATCTACGAAAAAAATGCAACCTGAACGTACTATGATACAATTATAATTCTGCCATGCCTTGTACGAAACAACTTTTTGAATTTAAGTAGGTTCACTAAAATAGACTTGTTCCAAATTTTGCTTGGAATTATTTTTGGAGTCATTTTTTGTCTGTTACTTACATTTGATCATGTATATCTTAGTGACAGAATGTGTTTATTTTTAACATGGATGGGACTAAAATCAGTGCGTGGCTTTACTCTTAAGTTATAGTCTTAAAATTAAGAATTTATATTGATCGAAAGATTTTTTATTTTGTTTCTTTTTTTTAAATACTTACATTTTATCAGTTTTTACCATGAACAGGATGTGAAGAGTCAACTCAAACCATTTCCAAGTCAATCTATTTTCGTTACTGTAGCGAAAACAAAAAAGAACTTTAAAATGTCTGCTTTTTTTGTTTTTGTTTTAGCTTTATCTTTCTTGTCTCTGGTTTTGTATTTTTTAAGTTTGAGTTTTTATATATTTATACTGTTGCTGTTATTGTTATGTTTTTCTTTTTTTGTTGCTATAGCAACTTTGGCTTGATTACTTTGGGCCTCTGTTTATATTTGAAATCTTTTTATTTCGGCTTATTTTCAAAAGTATTTGCTGTTATGTTTGTTGTTGTATAGACTTTATGCATCAAATTTAAGGACATTTGTAGTTTTATTACTTTATTGCTGTCAGACTTGGCTCTTAAATTGAGTACCAGCCATGGAATAACTTTGAAATATTGATTAGAAAATACCTCAAGCAAACCGTCGAAGAAAAAACGAAAAAAACGATTACTCAACAAATAAAAATATACACAAACAAGCACTTAGCAACAAAAAAAGCATTTCCAAAAGTATAAATTAGCTCGTGTTGAGGAATTAAGAGGGGGGAAAAAAACAAGCAACTTAGCATTATTTCCGAAATTTTTAATTACTAAAACCGATTTTTTTTAATGAATACAAGTGAGTAAGAGAGTATGAGAAAACATAGGTAAGAGAAAAAAAAACTGTTTTAGCAAATAAGTACCAAATCAAAACAAAAAAAAAACATATTAAAAACGAATTGGCCCTTTCAGCTCTAAAAAGGACTTTGATCGGGCTTCTATTGATCAATTACGTAAATTATATTTCAGAAGTAGTAATGTTGCCTTATGCTAAAGAAAAAAATACCTTTGCGAAGAGTTTTCGAAGAGACAGCAACCCAAATTATACCTCAAAGAAAGCGAAGCAGTGGTTCCAGGATAATAATATCCGTATTATGGAGTGCCCTGCACAGTCGCTGGACCTTAATCCAATTAAACATTTTTGGATGAATATTCAGAAAGATCTAAGAGACGCAAGGTTAAAAAATATGGAAGAAATTGTGGGATGCAGCGAGAATTTCATGGGTAAGTATTCCACTCTCCAGATGTAGCACTTTGATAGCTTCTATAAAGTTCAGGTGTGCCGAAGTCATCGAAAATCGTGATTACTTAAAACCAGACAATTCCAATATGTGGTGGCCATGGTATAATGGTTAAGGTACGAGGCCCGTATGCAACTCGGTTCAAATCCCAACTGACACAAAATATTCTTTCAACTGAATTAATATTAATGTTCGACCGTCACCTCTATGCATACGAGGGAAAGCCTAATAGAGTAAAACTGCCATGTAAAGCTTCATGAGAATATGAGCCGTTCGGAGTGGGCATAAAACGTGTAACATAGGTCCAGTTTTCGATAATTTGTGTGCAAGCGTTTAATAACACCCACACCAAAATTGATCATAAAAATCTCAGTCAAAGTCCTTTCAAGGGCTGAAATAGCCAATTCAATCATTCGTTTTGATTCTAATCTGTTCATTTTATAAATATTAAAATGAAAAAGTAAAACATTTTTCCACATTTTTCTTTCTTTTTTCGAACAGCTGATTTTGTACTTATTTCAACATTATTGCCAGCACAAAACAAAATCACACGAGTTTGGTCAGAAATATTTGTATTTCTTAAAACCTTATAATGTATACAGTAAAAATAATAGAAAACTATTCTTTTAAATCTTACTCTTAAAACTTATTAAAACAATCTCGCTTCGGCTGTTCTTATTATTTCGAACACGTCTGTAAATTATTGCACATAGATACTTACATACGTGATTGTGAGCATGTTGTTAAATGTTAAGCATAGCATGCTGGGCGCTAAAAAAAATAAAGATAACACAAAATATTAGGCAGATACGAAACGCGAGGATATTCCAAACAAAACAAGGAGTAGCTGATGAATAGGATGAGCACGCAGATACTGCTATCTAACAGATACACCAGACAATGAATGGAGACAACAGTGCTGCAAAAGGGGCCAAGCCGAGTGACTACTAAATGTTTAGCTTATGCGGCAGAGACGGATTAAGAGGATCGAACAGCAGCAGGGTGAATGATGACAACAACACAGAACTGTTGGAATGGACACTGCTTATGACATAGACATAAATGCGTGCGAATGTGTTTGTCTGTGTGTGAGTATGAAAGTAGCGTAAAAATAAAATGGAAAATTGGAATGCATTCAAAAACAAGTAGAAGTCAATAAATTTTGACAGTTATAAAGCAGCAAAAAAATGTAATTTAAAATATACATTTATGTCTGCCTGCGTGTCTGTCTGTCTGTCTGTCTGTCTGTATGTACCTAGCAATAAACTGTTAAGAGCTCAACGCAGCAAACGTTTTAATGGATTTCCCACGGTAGCTGTAGAGTATTTTTTGTGTTATTTGGCACAAAATGTTGTTCTTTACCTTCGAACAATTTTTTTTTTTATATAATTTCGACTATATTTATATAAATCGTAACTTCACAATTGTTACACACCTATTTTGCATATAATTGCTTGAGTTGTTTTATAATTTTTAAGCACACACACACACACAATTTGATTATTATATTTTTCACAAAATTTTTGATTATGCAAAATTTTAACACTGTACCGGTTCGGTTCCGCATCCGTTTGCTTGAAACATTTCCGGCACAACAGCTTAAGACGACGGCAGCTTTTGAACTGAACCTGAAAACGCGCATGATGTTTAACTCTACTCTGCTCAGCATTTCCAACGGAACGACAGTCAAACACCCAAAGGCTTGCCAATGTTGCCCCAATGTAACTGTTACTTTGTACAGAGCGTACTCATTGGCTGTAGGCGCCACATGGTAAGAGACACAGCAACATACCTATCCCCAGTTACGTTAAAAAATGCTGGGTGCGAAGCTTGTTCAACTTTACTGGAGCAGACATAAGGGAGGCATTCGGCCAAGTCTATCGTCCTTTCTCTAGCCGCCTATCTGCCCATCATCCGTCTACCTCATATTTGCCACATATTTTGTGACAATTTTTTTTTTGCTCATTGTTGTTGTTTGTTTTGAGCACCTGAGCGCAGTTTTACTCACGTGTCTTGTTTTACGCGCTACAAACAATGCCAGAATAGCAGTTTTATCTGTGAATTGGGATTTTTTAAGCCTTGCGCAAATGTCCAGTGTTTTAGAAAAAAAAAGTAGATATTTTAATTTTTATATTATAAGGAAAAAACAGGATTTTATATATTTTTACAAGTTTCTGATAGAGTTTTTTTTTTTATATTAAATTTTATATAATAAGTGACATATATGCTATTTTGTCATACAATTTATTATCTTGTTTCTAGTGCCTCTTTTATTACGATCTTTCATTCCTTTGAATATTTGCTTTAAAAACCGTCTGGCTTTCTGGCTTTAATCGAAGAATTACAAAAGAATATTTTAGATGTTCTTTTATATTTATTTAACTTTTTATTTAAATTTTTTTTTCAGATTTTATTTTTTGTTAGCAACAATTATATACTAATGGAACTTATATCCATTTTTGTGAAAAATTTAAGTACGTTTTACGAGAGGATTACGAAATAACTGTTGAAGATATTAATTAAAAAATGTTTGTATATTTTTAAAAAGGTATTTAATTTTGTCTTAAAGTAAAAGTATTTAAAAAATGGTCTCTTTTGGCTGGCAGAATATCTCAGGTTTGGAAATCTGAAAAAAACGGGGCATCGGGGTTTTTTACATTTTTGATTTATTAAAAAATGGTGGTTTGCGGAAGTCAAAATTTAAAAAAAAAATGCTTATAATTTGAGAGTAAAAAAGGGTCATATACGATTTTCTAGACCATAAAATATAAAAATTTAAAGTTAATCCCAGAAAATGAAGTAGCTTAAGGTCCGAAAAAACTTTCAAGTCAATCGGTGTACTAGATTTTGAGTAATCTTGCCACAGATTTTTTTTCTTGGTATCTTAGAGAATAAAATGCTTCTTATGAAACAAACAAAATTGTTTAAATCAATATGTTTAACACCGTTATTTCGTAATCTTCTCATAAACCACACCTACATTTTTCAGACAAATACCTTAGGATAACGCATAAACTTTTATTAATAATTTAACGATTTTTAAAGATTTTCAAGACATAAAACATTTTTTATCGATAAATTTTTTTTCTTTAAATTGATTAAATCAAAAAGTCCCTTAACTATTCAATTCAAATTTCAAGGCTGAAATTAAAATATAGTTCAGGTTTCCTTTTTACAGACCTGTATTCCAATTTGAAATTAAACAAAAAAATCAGTCCTCTTTTAATTCATTCCAGATTTCATTTAAAATAAAAATTTAAAATAAAAATTTAAAATGGAAGGTCAAGTCTCGGTTGTGCCTGTCAGGCCAGAATTCCAATCTGGTCAGGCATAACATTTTTTGTTGGGTATAATAAAAAAATGCACAATAAGTAATAAGTAATAATATTTAAATAAATAAGTAAAAAATAAATAAACAATAAATCAATATCACTACAGATAACATTTAAATAAATAACTAATAACAACAACAACAAGTCTTTGCAGAATTAATGTAGTCAATTTTTTGAACCTTTGCTTTGTGCTAAGAAGTAGAAAAACATTGCTTTTTAAATTGGAAAGCACACAACTGCAATTCCGCTTTGGTTTTAGCAGAAGGTGTGCTTATAAGATTTTCAAAGTTAATGGACTGCATAACCCACAGAAGATTACTGATGAGTTGGTGTAGCGACCAACGAAACAGCTGTCTAGTCTGCTGGTGGTTGTTCTGTAAAGAACATTGTTGTTGTGGCAACCTGTTGCTTCATGAAATTACTTGGCATAAAGCTCAAATGTAATTCTTGAAAATTAATTTTTTTAAGAATTGCTAAAAACTAAATATAAATTAAAAATGCCACAATTTATTTTTCACTAATAAAGATGTTGTGTATTGTGGTCTTGTACTGTGTCTTCGTAATAAATTTGACATTTGTAGTAAATGTTTGAGATTCACAAAAACAAAATACATTGAGTTTTATACACAAATTTTACGCATGTCAAAAACTTTACATGGTAAATTTTGTTGTATTTCAAAGCACCTAAGGGCAGTTGTATTTCAAACAAATTAATTTTTTAAACCAAATTTTTTACGTTTTAACTTGTTTCTTTTTGGAAATTATATCTGACAAACATCGTGAATTTAAATATAAATAAAATATTATTAAAGTGTTAAATATTTTCTAAAAGAATGCTTCCAGTAAGACCGGTGACTAATTATTTTTAAGTCAATAATATTGTTTTTCCAAAAACATTGCTTATTCAAATTATTAATATAATTGTTTATTCAAAATAATTCGGATTTTTTTTAATAAAAATTGAAAATGCTAATAAAAAGGTATTTTTTTTTTTTTTGAGTTACAAATTTTTGTTTTTCAAAACTCTGTCCTTTTTTAATTATAGCATTTTTATTGAAAAAAAAAAAAATCTGGCAGCGCATATCAGCCACTCTCTGTTTGTTAAACCTACGCATTGTTAGCCATGCCATGCCTGATGAATGACTGCTGTTGTAAAAGCAGCAGCATATCTGCACAGTGGGATAGCATCCTGAAGACTCACATAAATTTATCAAAACCAAAAAACCTAACTCAATTTTAACTGATTATACAAAAACAAACAAATAGCACTTTAAATCTACGTAAATAAATCTTAAAATATTACGTAGAAGATTCTCTCTAATAAGAGACCAAAAAACATTTTTTTGGTAGTGCCTTTTAGAGAAACAGATTAGAGTTGGCCTAAAATACATATAAGGATTTTCGGCTTTCTTCATATATCGCTCATTTCACATTAAAGTGTAATATCAGTAGCACTGACCATCTCTGATTTGGTTCAAATTTTGTGCTTGGATTGGCTTATTGATATGAAAAGCAAATTCGAAGTTATAAATTTTTAAAATCATTTTTCGCGACCAAAATAGAGTCTACTTTGAGACAAAGTAGCACAGTCAATTTAAATCCGATTTTCGTAAAGAAAGTATCATTTGAAAGGTAGTTTTCTCTTTATTATGGAAAAAAATATAAAACTTTTAAAAAAATTGCAGTAAAATGACCCAATGTTTTTTTTTTTGTTGTTCATTATTTTCATTTTTTTAACAATTCATTACCTTTCCAACAATGTAAAATTATGGTGTGTTCTTAAAGGGCTCAGAATTGTTCAGAAAATTGTTTTTAATAGATTTTTAACAACTAGAGAACGCCAGTGGTCAAAATTCGGCCTTTCGCCATACCACCGCAAAGCCGAATATTCCAGCTAGCATTTTTCTTTAAAAATTCATTGGTTCTTCTCTCTACTTTGATTCATTTAAAAAAAAAAATCATCATAATCGGTTGAGAAACACAGGAGAAAATGGAACTGAACTTTTTTGCCTTCGCCTATTTATATACGTATATAGATTAGTTGAATTAATAGTCTTTTTTATTAATAAATAAATAAATAAGTATTTTTTATTAATTCTAACTCATTCAAAACAAAAATTGCCCACTGTTCAATTGTAGTTATGCTATCAGACCGGAAGAGGGAAGCATTTGTAATTTATTATTTACACAGAGACTGCGCAGTGTATAAATTGTGTTCTCTTTTTATTTCCAAACAGAAAGCGTCAGCTCTGTCAAACAAAGGCATTTGATAACAGATGCCAGAGTTGTTAAGTTACTATTTTGATTTCGTACTAAAAGGTTTAAAAATTTACCAGTAGTGAATTTAGTGTTTTGAGACTAATATATGTAATATTTAAACCACTACATTTTCTTCTCTGAAACTTTTAACTTTCTCCGTAAGCTTTTATAAGCTTTTACTTATTATTAATCATATTAGTATGCAAAATGCAAGCCTGGGCGATAATGTTAATAGTGTAATAAGATGGTGGTTGAGTTGATGACTTCCTTTGTTATTAATGAGAGGAGGTAGGTCATCAATATATCCTGCTAAACAGTGATGCCAACAACACGGATATTACGGATTTGTACGGATATTAAGCATTGCGCAGATAAACGGATAAGAATGGCAAAATGAGCTAAATATACGGATTTTAAAGAATTTCGCAAGGAATTTTCGTAGATTTTGCAGTTTCTCACCAAATTTTATCTCTAAATGAATTTGAATCTTAAAAAATGTACTCGTAATAATCACTCAAACATATAGTAACATAATTTGTAATAAACTTGTGGAATATAACATGCAAAAAAATATGTGTGTGTCCGCCACGCAAGGTAGATGTGGAACTTTTACCCAAAAATGGAATTTCTGGAATTTTCTGGGATTGCTAATTTATCATTTACCTCCCTCAGTGCAACCTTACTTACTTACTTAGGTGGTCGTAACAACCCGTGTCCGGGTTTCAACCGACCTCATCAGCTCTCGCCAGGCGCCTCTGCTTTGCGCGCGCCTTCTCCAATCGGATACACCAAGTGCGGTTAGGGCTTCCTCAGCCTGGTCCATCCATCGGAGGCATGGTCTCCCTCGTCGTCGTTGACCAGCGACCCTCGCCTCGAGCACCTTTTTCGCTGGAGCTTCGTCGTTCATACGATGGACATGACCCAGCCAGCGTAGTCGCTGCACAGTTATACGCCGGACTACGTCAATGTCATCGTAGAGCTCATACAGCTCGTGGTTCATTCGGATGCGATAGTCATCGCCGACTCGAACAGGACCGAAGATTTTGCGAAGAACTTTTCTCTCGAACACCCCCAGAGCGGCTGCGTCAGTTTGCGAAACTACCCATGCCTCAGCGCCATAAAGCAGCACAGGTAGAACGAGCGTCTTGTAGAGTGTTAGTTTTGTCGATCGAGAGAGGGCTCTGGAACTTAGTTGCTTACTGAGCCCGTAGTAGCACCTATTAGCAATTATTGTTCTTCGCTTTATCTCCAGGCTGATTTCGTTTTTGGTATTAATGGCGGTGCCAAGGTAAACGAACTCCTTGACTACTTCAAAGTTATAGCTGCCGGATGAAACGTGGGAGTCTAAACGCCGAGCTCCCTTGTTTGTAGACAGCATATATTTTGTTTTGCCCTCATTTATCGTCAAACCCACTTTGGCTGATTCCTTTTCGATAGCGGCGAAAGCAGCGGTAACATCTCTTTTGGTTCTGCCGACAATATCAATATCATCAGCGTAGGAGCTGGACGCCTTTGTAGAAAATGGTGCCATTACGATGCACACCGGCCTTTCGTACGATCCCCTCCATGATGATGTTAAAGAGATCGCAAGACAGTGGATCGCCTTGCCTGAAACCTCTTTCGGTATTGAAGGTGTGTTGCTCAACGTCATTCTGCAAAGTCTAATCAACTTTGCAGGTATACCGAACTCAGACATTGTTGCGTATAGGCAATCCCTTCTCGGGCTATCATCGAACGCAGCTTTAAAATCGACAAAGAGATGGTGTGTGTCAATTTGATTTTCGTGGGTTTTTTCCAGGATTTGTCGTAGCGTGAAAATCTGGTCTATGGTGGACTTACCAGGTCGAAAGCCACACTGATAAGGTCCAATCAGTGTTTTTGCAATCGGCTTTAATCTTTCACACAGTACGCTTGAGAGAACCTTATATGCGATGGAAATAAGGCTGATACCTCTATAACTTGCGCAGATTGTTGGGTCTCCTTTCTTAAGTATAGGGCACAGTACGCTGAGGTTCCAATCGTCGGGCATGCTTTCTGCTAGCCATATTTTGCTGATGAGCTGATGCATGCGCCTTATCAATTCATCGTCGCCGGTTTTAAACAATTCAGCTGACAGGCCGTCAGCACCCGCTGCTTTGTTGTTTTTGAGTCGTTGGATAGCAACTCTGAACTGCGCTCTCCATGGGCGGCATTGGTGGAATCGTCGCCAGTAAGTAAATTGGAGAAGTGCCGTCTCCACAATCTCAGCACACACTGCGTATCCGTATTCAGATCTCCATTTTCGTCTCTACAAGTGGATGCTCCGGGCTTGAAACCTTGGGTTAGACGCTTAACCTGTTGATAGAATTTTCGTGCATCCTTCTTGCCCTGGTATACCTCACGCTCACGCTTTTCTTGCTCTCTTTTCTAGTGTCTGAAAAGGCGCCTCTCTTCCTTCCTCTTTTCGCGGTAGTTTTCTCGCACGGCTCGCGTTGCAGCTGACTGCAGCGTTTTTCTATATGCGGCGTTTTTTACTGCAGTCGCAATGCGACACTCCTGATCATACCATTGGTTCCGAGGTTGCGGGCGCCGGAAACCAATGACTTCTTCAGCGGCAGCGCGCATGGAGTGGGATATATGCGCCCAAAGTCCGCCGGCGTCGTCGGGTCCAGAGGTTGGTTGGTTGAGCTTAACCGAGAGTTGAGCGGAGTAGGCTTCGGCAGTCCGTTGTAATTGCAGCTAAGCGACATCTAGCTTTCGTTGCATTCCTGTGCGTATGTTCTTCGCATTGCATAATCGCATTCGAATCTTGGCTGCAACAAGATAATGGTCGGAGTCAATGTTGACCCCCCGAAATGTACGCACATCTAGAACACTAGAGGCATGCCTTCCGTCGATTACAACATGATCAATTTGGTTTCGCGTTTTTTGATCCGGGGACAGCCAGGTGGCCTTGTGGATGTCGAGGTGCTTAAATCTGGTGCTACTAACTACCATGTTTCGCGCCGCGGCGAAGTCGATCAGTCTTAGACCGTTGTTCGTGGAGGTCTCATGAAGACTGAACTGACCGACAGTGGGGCCAAAGATGTCTTCCCTTCCGACTTTCGCATTAAAATCGCCCAGGACTATTTTCACGTCATGGACCGGAAGGTTATCGTATACGTCCTCAAGACTAGCGTAGAAAGCGTCTTTGACGGCTTCGTCCTTTTCCTCCGTCGGGGCGTGCGCGCAAATAAGGCTGATGGAGAAAAAAAAAATAAAACCAAAGTGCAACCAAATGGTTTAAAAACAGTCTGCCTTTATAGCAGTAGTAGTTCAAGGACTGTCTTTTTTTCATAAAGCCAACTAGTATTTTCAAAATGGAGATATCATGGGAAATATCAATTGTCCCTTTTGTTTATGGACAGTTACTGAAAAGTTCAATATTCACATACAGAATTAGATCGCCGTTTTTTTACTTTCGGGGCAAAGTTAGTTATCAAGGGGATTAATTCTTTTAATTTGATAACTTAAGTAGTACCCAGGCTTGATCCTCATATCACAAACTAGAGATCTTGCTGTTTTATTTGTTTGTTAATTATATTTTGATTTATAAATATCAAAAATAAAAATTTTGCTGAAAAACCTGTGTCGGGAATAATGCACTTTCCCTTTCCGTACACGCATCGAACCGCACACAATTCGACTGCAAGTTGAACGTTCTACTATCGCACCATTGCCTCCCTTGCATCAAAGCGAGCAAAATACGAACAAACCTGAAGGCAAGCATAGTATAGATCTTCCAATTTATTCCATTGGATTGATGCCAAAAAGAATTTATTGTCTATCTAAAATAATCGTCAATTGATTATATAATTTGGGCCTATTTATATAATTTATTTTCAATTTATCTTAAAAAAAAAACAAAAACTGCCAGTAAAATTGTAAATATTTTTAATTAAAAACACAAAATTTCAATAGCAGTAAGGACCACTATACCTTCGCCTAGTAGTCAAAAGCTTTCACCTTATTGTACCGTGCATACTTGTTTGGGTTTATTTTACCGTGCCTACACAGTTAAAAATGTTGATGCGTTTTTCGTTACAAGACTTGCGTCGTATTTTATGTTGCATTTGCGACGATATTTAATGCTAAATGATGCAGACATGTATATGTATAGAAGAAACTCAAACATTATCACAAAAATTGTGCTATTTCAGACACGGCGCAAAATCCGACTTCGATGTCGAAAATTTAAAAATTTACGAATAGATCGGGATGATAAAAATCGAATTCGATATCGATAACGATTCGAAAAAGTTACGTTTGGCGGACGTAACGGTTACTTTGTAAACGAAGGTTCGCTTATGTTTCGAAAAATTATTCGTTTACAATTCCACAGCGATTCGTTCTTCAACACAACTGCGAAGATGATTATATTTTCTACTTTTTTACTGTAAGGTGGATAATTTCGGAGAACTTTTTTGGCACTCTCAGACTTACTTTTATTATTACTGGTACACTGGATAGCTTTGGTAAGAAATAACTTTCGATTTTTCATCGCCAATTAGGAGAAAAATACGAAATTTTTTTTCGATAAAAGTTATTTGCAAACGAATTCTTATACTAACTAACTTTATAACTAACTACGAACTTATACTATTATATAATATGTATTAGATATTTTCTGCAAAATTTAGCCATCCAGTGGTAAATATGCTGGCGATATTTCATCTTATCGATTTTAATTAATTGATATACTAGCTAGTTAGTTTTTGCAGCTGACCTGCAGTGTTGCTGTTGTTTTTTTTTCGTCCCAGCCTAATAAGAAACAAATTTCCTAAAAAAACTATACATATATTAAATTGAAATATTATTAGCTTGCAAACTTTGAAGCAAACAACAAACAAGTAAAACAATTTAATCGACAATTTCGCAATCATTTTGCCGTCCAATTTCAAGGAAATTTTTTGTTTTTCGTACTTGTAAACAACCTCCGCTTGTATGCTTTTCTACCGTTAGCAAGAAGTACATTTTAGTAGGTAATGTATAAATTGTTGCAAAAGAATAAGCAACAGCACGAAAAATTGAGTAAGTAAGTACGCAGTAATAGTACTGATCATGCATTCTTTCACAGTGTCAGAATTGTCAAAATCAATGCAATAATTTTCCGTCACTTAGCAAACTGATTCCCCGCTCAGTGTAGTTTTGCGTTTTTTGTTTGACAATTCTGACATTCGGCTCTAAGACATGCATCTACCTTCTTTTATTGTACCATGAGTCAAAGCGAGAGTTGACAGTGAGCTGGCAATACTTTTGTGGATTATATAAATAGCTATACATACTAATAGCATGTCTACACTGAGAGTTTAGTTTGAGTTTCCAGTACTAAGTTGAGTTTGCCGCTGAACTCAAAATAAACTCTTGAATTAACCATTACAATTTTGCTTAATGAAACTCAACTAAATTCAGTTTGCTTTCTGAATTTATCAAAACTCAATTAAAGAAATGCCTTAAAATATGCTAATGTCCTAAAAAAAAAATCTACGTTCAGATGCAAACTTTTAGACCGTACTGTACCTTCGGAGTATTGAACGAAAGACTCAATTCAATCATAAAAGAACGAAAAGAAGAACTGATTGTTGATTTTAGATGAGTATGAGCTATTCGAATAAATATGTTTGCGTGGCCTAGTGGTTAGAACAGACAACTCTGGATCCAATCGTAGTGTGTTCAATCCTCGGTGAAAGCAATCATGAAAAATTTTTAAATAGCTATTTTTTTCGTTTTTAAACAACCAGTGTGGCGCATTGATGTGTTGTTGTTTTCATAAGAACCATTTCGTTACATTAGTTTTACCCCCGTCTAGCTCGCCGTATTGTTGTATACGTGACTATAAAGGTTTCACTTCAAAAAACTTTTCAAAAAATGTACTTGCAACTGTTTTTATTTTTTTTTTAAGTACTATCGACGTGCAAAATTTGAAAAAAAAATCGCAATCGTCAAAATCAATTTTTGGACAAAAGCATCCGATTTGACATGGAAAATGGATGATGGACATGGGTCGCGAAGGAACAATAGATTTTAGACGAATTTAGAGTTTGCAACTTTTAAAAAAAAATTCTTGCTTTCTGGTGATGAAAAGTGAAAAAAATCTGATGCTAAGTAGAAAAAAATTACTAAGGAATTGGCATAGCAAACGTAAATTTTGCAAGACTATTTCCATCGAAAGAAATTTTTTATCAAAATGCAAAAATTGAAAAAAAAAAAGTTTTAAAAGATTTTGAAGAGATCATAGGAAAATATATGATGTTAGTTTATTTGTTTTACATATAAAATGTTTGTAATATATTGTATTTAATATTTCCAAATAAAGTTGCCAGGTATATCAATGCATACCAGGTATTGTTTGTTATTAAATAGAATTGTATTTGTTGTGCAATGTTCATCGGATAAATAAAAGAAATATTATTTTCAATTCTATAAAGATAATGCATTTTTGCATTATGCAAGGAAATAAGTTGATACCAGTTTAATCTATTTTTGAAAAGCAGTCAGCCATTAAAACACAGAAGTATCTGTACTTTAGTTTATTAAAAAGTTGTCAAAGTTAAGGTTATGCCATCCTGGAATGTATTCAAATTTAAAAACCAACACAATATTCATAGTGATATAAGCTATTTTTAAATGCATTATCTTAAGAATGCTTTGTTTAATTCTCCACAACATTTCAAACAAAACAATTTAACATAGAAAGCAACGACAATAAAGTAGATTGATTTTGCTGATAATACATAAATTGTCAATGTATATACTGTCAATTAAAGTCAGTTGGTTAGTTGGTCAGTTGGTTAGCTATTTGAAAGCCCATCAAAATCCAGTCAGCACTAAATGTCCTATTGTCAGCGATCGCTCTTTCATTTAATAGTAACTGGGTTAGGTGGTAAAGAAGATGTAGTAAAAGTTTGTAATCATCTATGTGGGAAAGAACAATAATACTCTGTCAGTAGATATGAGACGGAAGAAGAATATTCTGTGTGACTGAAATGCCGCAACAATATTGTAACAGATTATCAAACAAGACAGCTTTAAAAGGCAGGATATATGTGTTCGATGCCTCTCAAAGAATAAACCTTTTTCAATGATGTTATTTTTAATTATCTTATGGCATTAGATTGCAATTATATCTGTTTAAAATATGCATTGATTTAATCAATAAATGAAATCATTGTTAAACATATGATTAATAAAGGTAAACATTGTCAATATGCAGGGCCGTTGCTAGAAGTTTATGAAGGACTAAAATTCGCAGTCAAAAGTCAACACATAGAAGAGATCTACCGAATCTTTAGTTCAGATTCTGTATTCACAGGACTTAAGATTCTGTGACTTAAACACTTAAAGGTTCAAAGTGATGGATAACTATAAAGGGTGCCCAAATAAGGGTTTCAATCCGGCGTCTGCCAAAACAATTGTATGACAGATGGGCGATTCCAACTCACCCTAATTTCGAGTTAGAAGCGAAAGTATAGCAAAAAAAAAGTTTTGTTCATAGGTGCCATCATTTATAGCGCTATAACTTGCACAGTTTAATAGATAGGAACCATTTTGGAACGGTTTTGGAACCTGAAATCTATTGTACCATAGAATAATTTATAGCGGCTTTTATATGAAAAACATACTTTTAGCGCAGAATTACATCTTGCACGGTTTGTATGGGAGTATTTTCAAAAAAAATTTCAAGGTCGTGCTAACGTTTGGCGGGCACTTTAGAGTATACATTCAGCCTTTAATATTCATCGAACAACAATAAAACTTATGCCAAAATATCTTATATTGCTTATTGCTTTATGCCGAAATCGCAATACTGCGTTAGGTCGGTCGTACGACGATCATACTTTATATAGGCATTGCAAAAACTTTACAAGAGGAGCTGTCAGAACGCACGACCTTCGAATTTTGCAATCACAATATTGAGTTAGTAGGTCGTGGGTCTGACAGTGAGATGATGCCAATAAAACCAGCTATGCAAGAGATCCCATAAAAGTCCCCTATTTATATTATATACCCCTATTTATATATAGATAGTTTCAAGAGATATATAACACTGTTCTACACGAAAACTGTTCAAGACCTCCAACATATAAATTTCATTTAGTGGTAATATATGATGACTTTCTGCATTTAAGAAGGAACTGAGTCACTTAAAATATTCGTACTTTACCTTATTTGGCTTATCATAACTTTGCTTCTGCTTAACTGATTTTAAAAACCTTTATATTATAACAAAGGTAAGGCTAGCACTTTTGTATTCTAATTTAAAAAATACAAATATGTCAATCCATTTCAAAATAAAAACGTTAAAATATTCAACATATATTTTTATTTTATATTTTTACATTTTCTAAAGGTAAGAAAACAAAAAAAAATCTAATGACATAATTTTTGTTATTTTTTTCTTCAGAGGACAAAGGTTTTTATTTTTGAACTCACTAGAAAAAAACTAAATCGGTTAACTAATAATAAAGTTATTGATGAAAGCACGATTTAACAAATTTTCAAATTTTGTTTATTTAAAAATATCGACTTAGAAATATTAGAGTTAATATTGATAATATTGTTTTTATTTTATGTTATAAATATAGTTTAACGATATATTTTCATTTGATATTTCCTGCTGGAATCTTTCACCATGCTCGTCACTGAATTTATCTAAGTTTTGTGAGTGGTAAAAAATCCAAATGTGAATGTAAATGATGTACTTATGTGGACATATTGCATCCCATATCCTAAAATGCGATTAGCAATTTCTTCACAATTTCTAAAAATTTTCATAAACTGCAACAAAACAATCAGTTGCATAAGCTATTGGAATAATGGGGGATATTTTTTATTGTGCAAAACGACTGCTTTTACCCCTAAACAATATTTTATGACATATTCAAGTATACGAGAATAAAATTTTATTAAAAATCACAACGATTTTCAATATAATTTTTTCGCCTGCGGCGCACAGTGACTCAGTATAGGTTTTCATTGGCCAAAATTCCATAACTTTTGAACCAATTGAGATATTTGAATAATTTGATATTTCATAAACTGGCAGATAATTTCTTGAATTTGTTGTGTTTAAAATTTTGTTAAAATAGATGAATAGATTATTTTGAGAAATTCAAGGTCAAAGATGAACTTTTGAAATTTTGAACTCTTAGTTTATATTATGCTTTTCTTATTTTTTAATCTTCTTTTTTTCTTAAAAAAATCAGATGTTGATAAATCGAACAAATTATTATTAATTATTAATATTATTTTTTACATTGGGAAATTTTTTGTTTTTTAATTTTTTTTTTTCTAATATTTTATATATCTTACTAAAACAAGAAAAATCATATTTAAATTATTATTTATTTGGTTGAAATATTGCTTGCAAATATTCCGTACTCAGTTCTGAATTATTCCCGTCCTGTAATAGCTATTTCGCTTTTTTATCTAAGTTCGGGTGTTCCACTTTCAATTGATGTCGCATGCTAAAGATGAGCGAATCTGACGTTGCCAATAATATATTAAAAAGATCTTCATTTGTGCAATTGTGTGACATTTTTCTGGTGTTGTGTTCTCTATAAAATCCATAATCCTTATTGCTTTTTTCCTGAGCTTCCTCCGATAGATCTTCAAGTGCTACTAAATAATATTTAATGACATCTTCTCCATGATAAAGGATTTTGTGAACTGTTGCAGACATATTTCTCCATGGGTATTTCATTGTATATATTTTTGCAGCTTCCTTAGCGTAATCACCAAATTTTTTCGCGTCGATTTGATAGTTGCATGAAAGTACTTGGATGATTATTTCAAACCTGGAAATAAGGTTGAAATTAACTCATGTTATTCCAGATGCTCTTTCCGCATCTGAGAAGAATCTTCTTGCTGTGTTTTCATCATTTGTATTGCCTGAACCTTGTTTTGGCTGATCTATAACTAATCCATATTTTCGATATTCATCTTGGACATGTTTCTTACTGATCCTGTAGGTCTGAATTCCATATCGAAACTAATTTTCAGCATGTTTTCCATAAATCGTATTCTTGCATGTAGTGGTGATAATCCGAATTCATATGGATCAGTATTATCTATTGATTTCTTTGGGACTTGGTGTAATTGGCTTGATGTTGTTTGCCATATGATGCAAAGTCAGTCAAAGCCTGGCCTACTTTTCCATCAATCATTGTTAGCTCTAATTGGTAGCTTACTTCGATTTCCTGCCCATTAATTTCTATTTGTAATGCATGAAGCTATGAAATTTGGGCTCTGATATCGCTCACTTCTTTCTTAATGGTATCCTGGGTTTCCTTTTTGAATTCAAATTATTCAAATAATAATTGAATTCAAATATTCCTGGCGTGCGTTGTCCTGGTCTGAGTCATCCAAAATCTATTTTAATTGCAGTGGTACAAATGACACCATGAACATATTCGTGTCCAAGGTATTTTCGCATAACAATTGCTTGCTTCCCTGGCGTGCGTTGTGCTGGTCTGAGTCATCCAAAATCTTTTTTAATCGCAGTGGTACAAATGACACCATGAACATATTCGTGTCCAAGGTATTTTCGCATAACAATTGCTTGTATTGTTTTTGTTCGAAAGAACCATCACATCCCCATTTGCAAAAAAAGAATTAACTTGCAGTGTCCATATTACTTCTACTCGTTTTCTTTAAATGATTGTAGCAAGCGTTGTACTGTGTGATCAAGTAATGATTGTAGTTGTACCTCTGCCGAAATTGGTGTGATTGCAATAGTGTCGTTAGATGGCAAACAGTCCTTTTTAGCAGCAGTTATGTGATGATATGATTGATACAGATTTGAACCTTTTTTAATCGCACGCAATCTGAGCTCAGCATATTGGTGCTTTGTTAATTTCAATTCCAAAAATAATGCTAATGCCTCCTCATTTGTGTACTGTTTTTTCTGGGCTTGTACACTTTTGAGAATCCGTTTTGTTCTCACTGGACTAGCATCAATATCTTTTTCAATGATTTCCAGTTTGCATATTTTTTATCTGCTCGCAATTGATGAAGGAAAGTTTCTTGAACATTATAAGCCTTTCCTTACCGTAGTGCTTACCTAAGCCCTACATTAAGTATCAGTACCTGTATTTATTTACTTATTACTTGCACCAGTTATACAAAAGTAAAATTTAAAACTCCAAAACTCCACGTGTTTCATTGAGGTAGAATGAAATGGGTTAAATAAAAAAAAAAAAACTTTAAATGCCTCAAAACTTCAAAACTGCGCATGTTTCATACAGTTGGAATGAAATGGGTTAATTAAAAAAAACTCTAGGCACTTTTTTAATTACCAGAACCTGTAAATATATTTTGTATCTGCACTAAAGAGCTGCACGAATACATTCCATTTGGAATCCATTCTACGCATTCCATGCGAGTATTCCATATTTGCAAATCATTTGCAAAGCGAAACGAATGAATGAGAGACATAAATTTTTCGAATGGAATGAACATTCCATTCCATATGAGAGAGTTCTAACGAATATGGAAATTTCTAGAATGTATTCGTTGCGTTGAGAGTACTCTCAAATGGTTACCATGAATTTTGACTTTTGCTCCAGTCATGTTTCTTAGAGTTTTATGGTAGTTGCAAAGGGGGGTGCAAAGCATTTAGTAAAAGGGAGTCGCTGATTTCAAATCTGATGTCAGATTTTCAATTTTCAAAATGGCGGATAGGGGATATTTTAAGGTGGCAACCCTGTCCGCCATTTTGAAAATTCAAAATCTGACATCAGATTTGAATTCAGCGACTCCCTTTACTAAATGCTCATTTAAAAAAGTTTCAAAATAACAAATTTTTAGGTGGCAACCCTATTTTCAAAAAAATTTTGGAATTTTAAAATTCTGACAACGGATTCGGAATCAGCGACCCATTTTTACCTAGTGTTTGCCCCAGCCTCGAATTCGCGAAAATGAGATATTTTAAGGTGGCAACCCTATCCGCCATTTTGAAAATTCAAAATCTGACATCAGATTTGAAATCAGCGACTCCCTTTTACTAAATGCTCATTTAAAAAAATTGCAAAATAACAACTTTTTAGGTGGCAACCCTATTTTCAAAAAAATTTTGGAATTTTAAAATTCTAATCTAAAATAAGATATTTTAAGGTGGCAACCCTATCCGCCATCTTGAAAATTGAAAATCTGACATCAGATTCGACATCAGCAACCCCCCTTTGAAATCCCTTTACGTAAAACCTTTTTTCATCAACCATTTGGTAGTACTCTCAAATCAACACTTGAGAATGTTGAGTATTCTATTCTAAACATTCTCAACGCACACGCGCACATTCCATTCCATTCTAAGCGCTTCGAATGCATATTCCATTCCATTCTCAGCGCTGAGAATGATCATTCCATTCCATTCTATTTTTTTGAGAATGTGTTGAAACGGCTTTTGAATGCATTCGTCCCTTTAATCTGCACCTACCTGTCTTATAGAGTTGGAATAAAAAGGGTAAATAAAACTGAAAAATTCTTTAAATTGCATGCAATAAAATACCTAAAGTTTAAATAGAATACATCATTGCATACTTATAGGCATGCGTTAAATTAGCGTCATACGAATATTTGTGTGAGTAGTTTCAGTAAAACAAAGAAAGCTTCTACTGGAGGATCGTGGGGGGTATAAGATATCATAAGTGTATATGAGGTTGAAGAGAAGACTTTTACCTTTAACTGAATGCTTTCATTTTTTTGATTTGTTTTGATCCTTAGAAGTTATATTCCCCTAGAGTTAAATTAAAATTTATACAAAAAACAGTTTTGAAAACATTACGTAACGCCCAAAATATAAAAAGTACAGTTACAACCTCATACAATTATTTAACAATAATAGTCCAACTAACCCAACAAAAAATTCAACCCTCCAAAATGATTGATTAACATCCCTAATCGAGAAAATACTTTTCTCAGTTCCTATAGAGACGTTAACATTGGTGTTCCTCAAGGTTCAGAACTGGGTCCGATTTTGTTTTTGATATTCATAAATTCACTCTTCTTGCAAAAATTCTCTGGTGAGACGATCGCATTTGCAGATGATATGGCTTGTACATATTCCTGTGATACAGTGTTTAACTTTAATGTTGCATTAAATAGCGATTTGAAAATCTTAAGGCATTGGTTCACAACTCGCAAGTTGGTTCTTAGTGACAAAACTAAAATCATGCTTTTTCATGTTGGTGGAAAAGAACTTCAACTTGGCAATTTCATGGTTCACTGCGCAAACTGTAAAAAATACTCTGTTTGTAAAGATATTTGTGGTTCACAAAATAACATCCACACTTATGTTGAATCCGGTTCTTGTTCCTCAAATTGCTTTCGTATTGACTGTGTTGAAAGTTTTAAATATTTTGGGTTAATAATTGATTGGAAAATGAATTGGACTGATCACACAACTGCTCTGAAGAAATATTTAATCGCAGCAACCAGGCAGATGTATCATTTAAAAAATTGTTGTTCCGAAAAATTGCTGACTAGTATTTACTATGGCATTTTCCATTCAAAATTAGAATACGGTCTGGCATGTTGGGGAGGTACGCATAATAATAAAATTAATCCCCTACTAACTGCTCAAAAACATGTCATTCGCATTATATGTAAAAGAAATCGGCTTGAAAGTAGTCTACCACTATTTAAACAACTCAATATATTGCCTGTAAAACATTTGTATTTTTATAAAGTTCTGAAAATATTTTTTATTAGGTCCGGCTATCTGACAAATAGATGTTACACAAATTATAACTTAAGAATAAATCACCTTAATATGGTTCAAGTTCCGCCACATAGCGTGCAACACTTTTTATTGTTTTATACGTCTATAGCCCCCAGGCTGTTCAACTGCCTTCCAAGCAACATAAGGTGCCTTCGTAATAAATTTGCTTTTTTAAAACAGATGAAGTCGTGGCTTTTTGATTTGTCCTATCAAGATGTCTATTGTCTACTTAATATAACTATCTAACAACTAAATACATAGGTTCTATTGTCAACTTTAAATTAAAATTTTCTATTCGTATAATAAAATTTGTATCTTAATTTATTTTGAATGACCCCATGTAGATTATATACTTTTATACTTTGTCTAAAAACTGCATTCGCTTCTAGTTGCTTGAGCATTACAGAATGCAGGCTTAACATTATTATTTAATTACTTATGATATAATTGTTATTGTAATATTGTATTGTAATAAATAAATAAATAATAAAAATAAATAAAAAATAAAATAAAATAAAAATAAATAAAATAAAAAAATAAATCTATTTAGCAAATCTCTATACATTTACCTTTTTTAAAAAACAAACTTTAATATTAAAAATGTTTGCTCTTACTGCATTTTGAACTTTTTAATTATAAAACATTTTCATTTTATTCAAGAATCAAAGTAAAATCTCCATTGGCATCAATTTTAAGTTTTCACTGACCCAATTGAAATACTTGGAATTTTTTAAAGTATGTAATGAATTTTCCTGTTAATATTACATTATAATATTACATATAGTGTATCCTTTGAATGGGTATATACCATTCCAGAGTATTCTTTGAACTACTCTTCTGTATAAAAAATATGGATATTTTCGTATTCCAAATTAGATAAATTTTTCAAATTTTCACGATTTCAAATCGAATTTAGGAGCTCCAAATACACATTAAGAAAGAAAAAAATAAAATGCCGTGGGCCCTAAAAAAAAGTTATTACCTATCCTCATTTCATTATCTAATGCCAGCTAAAGAACAATACAGTATCAAGCAAGTCTTTGTCGAATTAATGTAGTAGAGTCTTTGTAGATTTTTTTGAACATTTGCTTTATGCTAAGAAGTAGAATAACATTGCTTTTTAAATTTTGCTTTTTAACGCACGC
Organism: Coremacera marginata; assembly: GCA_914767935.1. Classification (NCBI taxonomy): domain Eukaryota; kingdom Metazoa; phylum Arthropoda; class Insecta; order Diptera; family Sciomyzidae; genus Coremacera; species Coremacera marginata. The sequence goes on along the minus strand of OU612043.1, from coordinate 201,504,627 downwards.
AACTGAAATTCCGCTTTGGTTTTGGCAGAAGTTCTCTCTATTAGATTTTCAAAGTTAATGGTGTAGCGACCAACGAAACAGCTGTCTCGTCTGCTGGTATTTATTCTGTAAAGAACATTATTGTTGTGGCAACCTGTTGCTTCATGAAAGTACTTGACATAAAGCTTACAAATGTAATTCTGAAAAATTTATATTTATAATAATTGCTAAAAACTAAAGAAAAAAAAAAAAAACCGTATTTGTTTAATATTTCTGCTTGGGTCTGGAACTCATTGATTCTCAGGTTGGCCTTAGAGCCTTGTAGTTATACAGTTTCTCTTCGTTGTTTGATTCTAAACAACATTATTTTTATATTACTAGCTGAAAAATAATAAAATACTGTAAGAAATAAAACAAATACTTAAAATCCCATTTTTAATTAAAAGAAGAGTATTTTGTATGTAAAAATTGTGTAGGCAGTTTTTAAAAAATTCGTTTAAGATAGTAAGCGTTGATTCTCCAATATGAAACTTTGAGAATGCATTAAGAATTAATGCCTCAATGTGACAAAGTTTTCAAAAATAAAATATTTAGAGGCCACTTCATGTGATTATTTTTTTTTCTTTTTCCGCTATGTATAACTTGCAAAAAAAAGTTATAAAAAATATATGCAAATATTTCTATTTTTTAAAGTTCTATCGACGTGAAAGGTACCAAATATTAACATATACATGAGTTTCGAAAAGCGTCCGATTTTACATGGAATCACCGATACACCATATGTAATTTATTAATTTTGTTCATATTGATTTTTTTTTTTTGTTTTTTTTTTTTTTTTGATTACTTAGGACTCTCTTCCCCCTCTGGCGAATTGAAGATCCGCCATTGCTTGCATTTGAAACATTTGTTCACTAATGACAACAATCAAATAAGTTTTGCACGCACGGACTCGACATTAGGATGTAGAAAGAAGCAAACTCAAAAATGTTCGTTATTCGAACTCCGTTTTATCTCGCTTTTCTAAAACATAAGATTGTTGATAGTAGATAACTTTAAATCACAGTAACAATATATTACTTGAATAAGCTAAAAACAATGAAAAAATGTGGGTAAAATTCGTCAAAAGACTCAGTATGTACAGTAGTACATTTCGGCCAAAAATTTCAAGAATTAAAAATTATTTAAATAAAATCCAACTCCATTCTGCTAAGGAACTAGCCAGGCCAGACCAATCAAAAAACTAATAGGTTGTGGCACCATAATGGCTAAATGGAGGTAAATGGATACTGCATGCAGCAGTATCACAACAAAAACCAACGAAAAAATATATTATTGCGACAGCAATTTTCCACAAGCCAACGCTGTATAACCTTCAAGTTTTAAATTTTAACCAGTACCAGGAAGCGAACAAATCAAATTCTGAAATAAACATAATTTCATGCAATAATGAAATTCCCAACATCTGCTTCGGAATATTGTTTTTCGTTATTGTATTTTCACTTATTATCCTAAAATCATTAGAAAAAGGGGAAAATAACTTACTGGTTTCTTTTAAGAGCAACATAGGAAATAACTATCACGCAGTAAAGAGATGGAACATAGAGGCAGAATAGTGAGCTATAGATCATAATTAAAATAATTCAAACCAGATGTTGGGAAGTTTTACTATTGCTTAGAATGATTTTTATTCTGTTTTTTTCAAGAATAACAAAAGAAAAGAACTATCAGACAGTAAAGAGTTAGAATAGAGCTATAATAGTGAGCTATAGATCATAAGTGAAATGATTTGAACCAGATGTTGGGGATTTTTATTATTGCTTAGAATGATGTTAATTCAAGAATTCGTTTATTTCCGCGTCTTTGTTACCCTTTTTTGAAATTGACAAAACAAAGTGAATTTATTGCCTTGGCATCTTCTTGAACACTTATTTTATAAAGGTTGGTGGTAAAAACAAATTAAAAAAAAAATTTCTTTAATAATCTTTGTAGAATCAAAAGAAGTCAATTGAATTCAAATGATTTCACAATTTAAGGGATTTAAAATATGATTTCAAGTAAATTTAAAATTAATTGACTGAACTCATTTCATTAACTTCAAATCATTACAATTGTATGTAATAAATGACTTCAAAGAGTGCGTCTCAATTTCCTCAAATAATTTCAGACTTGACTTCAAAAACATTACTGATTTAAAAGTTTGTAATCATGAAATCGTAATGAGATTGAAAGACTGAAATAATTTTCGTTGCATTCATTGCGAGTTTTTGATTGTATGGTTACAATCTTTTACAACTCTGCCTTTTACCCTCAGACGTCCCTCAGTTCCATACAGAAAATAATCCTTTTTGTGTCAATTTGACATAATGAATTTTCAATCCCATCACAATAGAAAAAATTAGTTTTCTGACCAAATATTGATTTATTGATCGTTTATATAATTTAATAATAATTAAATTATTTCAAGAAATACAGGCGGTTGAATTTATATGTTTTCTAAATGGTAAAGAAATGAGAAAATATTGGGTGAAAAATATATAAAATTACTTAAAACAGATCAAAATTTGAAAAACTAAAATCTATATCTATATACAGTGGCTTAGAGCGTATTTAAGGCAGTGCATTCTTTCAACTTTTAGGTTCTATAACAACGAAACTAACAGGAATATAAAAAATATGTGTGTGGCCGCATATGGAACTTCTGGGAAGATTACTTATTTATTTTATTAACATTCCTTCCCTCAGTGCAACCAAATGATTAAAAAGCAGTCTACCTTCATAATAGTAGTAGTTCAAGAACTGTCTTTTTTCATAAAGCCAACTAGTATATGCAACATAGTGATATCATGGGAAATATCAATTGTCCCTTTTGTTTATGGACAGTTACTGAAAAGTTCAATATTCACGGACAGAATTAGATCACATTTTTTTACTTTCGTGACACAGTTGGTTATCAAGAGGATTTTTTAATTTTAATTTGATGACTCAAGTCATCCCAGGCTCGATCCTCATAGCACAGCCGACAGATCTTGCTGTTTTATATTTTTGTTAATTATATTATTTTTAAATATTATAAAGAAACCTGTGTCGGAAATAATGCACTTTTCCCTTTCCGTAACCGCGTACAATTCGACAGCAAGTTGATCATGCTACCATCTCACCATTGCCTCCCTTGCATCAAAGCGAACAAAATACGAACAAACCTGAAAGCGATCATAGTATAGATCTTTCAATTTATTCCATAGGATAGATACCAAAAAGAATTTATTGTTTATCCGAAATAATCATCGATCGATTATGTAATTTGGGCTGTATTTATATAACTTATTTTCAATTTTTCTCCAAAAAAAAAAACATAAACTGCGTGTATGATTGTAAATATTTCTAACTTGAAAAAAGCACAAAATTTCAAATGCAGTTAGGACCAATAAACTGTTAAACAATTGCTTCGTGGTCAGATTTGTATCGCATTTTATGTGACGATATTTAATGCTAAATGATGCAGACATGTATATATATAGAAGAATCTCCAACATTATCACAAAAATTCTGTTATTTCCCACACGGCAAAAAATCCGACTTCGATATCGAAAATTTAAAAATTTACGAATAGTTCGCGATAATAACAATCGAATTCGATATCGATTATGATTCGAAAAAGATACGTTTGGCGATTACTTCGTAAACGAAGGTTCGCTCATGTTTCGAAAATTATTCGTTTAAAATTTCCAAATTTTCTACTTTTTTACTGTAAGGTGTATTCTTTCGGATAACTTTTTTGGCACTTTCAGACTTACTTTTATTATTACTGGTATACTGGATAACACTGGTATATAATAACTTTCGATTTTTGATCGCCAATTAGGGAAAAATGCGAAATTTTTCTTTGATAAAAGTTCATTGCAAACGAACCTACGCCGGGTGGGTTACATATGCATTCACAAGTGTTAATTTTCTGCACAATATTTTAGTTACATATCCTATGTTATGTTTTAGTTTCGACCAACATATCGTAGGTAATCTGACAGCTCAGTTGATAATGGAAGAACTTGTAACCAGTGTTTTGTGTGTTAAAGTATCGCAGCATGCGAATAATTTTTTTATTTCAATATAAATGTGAGTTAAAATCTACATTTGAATTATATGAAAGATACGATATTTATATGGAAATTCACAGATCTAAGAATAAAACAAATTTTAGGTTCAAAGTTGCATTCGTTAATATTGCAGCATGTGCTGTTTCCAAATCAATCAATGCAATCAATCAGAATTTATCAGAACTCAATTTGAGAAATGCCTAAAAGTATGCTAATGTTCTGAAAAAAAGCTACGTTCAGATTCAAATTTTTAGACCGTACTGTACTTTCAGAGTATTGAACGAAAGACTCAATTCAATCATAAAAGAAAGAGAAAAGTACTGATTGTCGACTTAACATAAGTATGAGCTACTCAAATAAACATGTCTACGTGACCCAGTGGTTAGAACAGATGGCTATGGATACAAACGTACTGTGTAATCATCAGTGGAAGCAAAAATATAAAAAATTTAAATAGCAACTTTTTCGTTTTTATGCAACTAGTGCGGCGAATTGCTGTGTTGTTGTTTTCATAAGAACCATTTCGTTACATTGGTTTTAACCCCCAACTAGCTCGCCGTATTGTTGTCAGCATTGCCACAATGTGAAAATTTTACCAAAACTTGTACATTTTTTTTCCAATGTGAAATTTAATTCTATTTTGGTAAATTTTTGTATTGACAAAACAAAAAAATTATTTTTATGAAAAAATGTTCCCTTACTCTAAAAAAAAACATATTAAAATGATCGGTCTGTTTCAATGCTATCGAACTTGCTTGCTACGAAAAAAAACATCCCTGCTGAGCTTGTTCTTGTGTTAAGTTTGCCGCCATTACTGTGGCTAATTAGAAATCTGTTCATGCAGCAAAAGTTTTCATGGCTGGAGAGCTAGAAATGCAAAGGTAAGTTTTCATAACTCATATTCTATTAAGCGTTTTTTAACATATCTTTAAAATTTCAAAGATACAATTCCCAATTTGCTACATGAGCTTAGTTTCATAACAATTCTATCTAATGGACAAGTAAGTACTTGAAATGTATGCAATTGTAATGATTAATAATTTAATAAAATGTTTTATCTTTTATGAAGGTTCCACGTTAAAAGGCCCGCTGTTGCGACTCCTCCAGAAAATCAAGAAAATTCATCAGAAAGTGATTATGAAAGCAGGTAATTCAAATATAAAAACGTGATAGAACCGAAGACCGTCAAAACAGGATTTGTGCACAAATGTACAGAAAAACTGAGTTGATTGGTGGTGGACGGTGGAATTTGGTGTAACCAAGTTTTATGAATCGGAAAACTAATTAAATTATATTATTACAGCAGTACTAAAGCGACATCTAAAAGGAATTTTCGACCCCAGTGGCTACAGAAATTTCCCTGGCTGCGAAATCTGGATGGAACAAGCTTTTGTATTGCCTGTGAAAGAAGACTGTCGAACCATGTGATGGTTTTAAAGCATCATCCTTCTTCCGCGTACATCTTTAAAAAGTTGAAACTAAAATAAATCAAATTGCATTCAAGTTATGCATGAGCCAAGAACATACAAAATTTTTAAAACAAGTGCACAACGCAAAGCTCACCCTGGTTATGTTCCTAATACATCACAATTTGCCATTTTTACTAATGGACTACTTACCGAACTTATTAATGGAGTGCTGTCCCGATTCGCAGATTGCGAAGTCAGTCAAATGCGGTAGAACATAATCAACTCAACTTGCAGAAACCTTAGGAAGCAAAGCGAATGAGAAAATCACAAGTAAAATTAAGAATACAAAATTTACATTAATAATCGATGACCTTTCAACAAAAATCTTCTTGTTAATAGTTGTTAGATATGAGCTGCTCAGAGCACAAGTGGCGTAAGTCCACTTTTAGTTGTTTTGAAAAAATGGGATATTTAGAAAAATTCTTTTTGCAAATTCTATGTATAAAGAACTCAGTTTTTCTTATAAGCTATGTCAAGAGCAAAAAAAGAGCCATTCATATCGTAAAAAATTAACTTAAACCGGACCCTTTTTTTGAAACTTCTTATTTCCGCTGTAGAAATTGAATGTGAGATATTTTTAAATATGTTTTGATGAGAAATGTAGCATTTAGTTCCAGAAGTCGAACAAAAGTTTTACCTTGTGATTGTCTTCATTATTAAGGGAGATATAGAATGAATGGACTTACGCCACTTTTCCTCTGAAAAAACTATATAATTTGTCAGAACAATAACTAAGAATTGCATTTTATTCAGAGATTACGTAAGCTAAGTGTATCTAACCCGGAGTCATAAAAAGGTTACATATTCCTCTTCACTTCTATGTACTTAACTCAATTTTCTTAAAAAATGGGCTTACGCCACTTGTGCTCTGAGCAGCACAACATATTGATGAACTAGCTAACACGAAGTATTCACTCATGGCCGGGAAAAATAAATGGCTTGCACGCAAAATTTAAGCAGGATGTAAATTTCTTTAAATTTAAGCAGGATGTAAAAAACTTCCATATGGAATTGAAGTTCTCTGTCGCAATATTTACATTTTTTTTTTATCTCGTAGTCCAAAACGAATACACGGGTTTAGAGAATTTCAAGACTCTTGTTCCGTTCAGCCACATAAAATTTTGGACATATCTCTAACAAGATGGCTTGCTTTAGAACACGTAATAAATCGTATAATTGAGCAATGGAGTGCCTTAAATCTATTTTTTATATTTTGCTATTTAGAGGTTAATGGAATAAAATCTATTTAATTGGCATAACAAATGGGTAACCCTGAGAGAAAATTTATTTTTTATTCCTATCTTTTATTCTGAACATAATCAACAAGCTCAATAAAGAATTTCAACCTGAAAAAGTGCGATTACCCTATATTTATACACAAATGGAAATTAATTTTAAATTAATTTTAAGCAATTTTATGAAAAATTAATTCATAAAAAAATTCAGTTCTTTAGATGGAATTGATTTATTTAATCAAAGTAATTACTTATCAATAAAAAATATTTTTATCGGAAGCAAAGCTGAGCTTTATTTAAAGAATAGTGAAGTATCCTCTTTTCAAAAATATGAAATAAAAAAAAATATTTAAAATTTTTGTATAGAAATTTTAGCTCAAATTAAGAAGCGGTTTGATTTTTCAAAGCAAGAGTTGAAATCACTCCGTTATCACTCATACTATGGTACTGTCTGATTCAGAAGTTTCCATAATACCGTTATTTTCATTTTTTCCTAATTTAACTGACGGTGAGGAAGAGAAAAATATCACTCAATGAAAATTACTACGCTTTTCTAAATTTTACCTAAACAGCGACATGGATATTGTAGATTTTGGGATAAAGTTGCTTCTTTTAAAAATGGCTTAGAAGAAAGCTGTTATACAGAACTAACAAATTTTGTAAAAAATGACACTTTCTCACAATTCAGCCGCTGCTGAAAGAAAATTTTCAGACCTTTCTTTAATAAAAACATATGATAAGAAACAGAATCGATTTTGAAACTATGAATAATATAATACTTCTCAAAGAATTAATTAATAGTGATAACAGTCCGCACTTTGTATGGTCAGCGAAAAAATATTTGTTAGAGCGACATCTAAATTGATTTTAATTTACAAATGCAAAATAGCTATGTTGCAAACAATCAGGGTTGTTGTAGAAACCAAGAGGTCTTGTAATCCGAATTGAAACCGATGAATATTTCGCTTAGGTGTTATGGATACAAATTTGGCGGTATTAAATTCGAATCGGATTCGGTGTCTCTTTTAGATGTCACAGGAACCTATGTTATTTGATGTCACCCAGGCGAAATATTTTTCGGTTTCAATTCCGACTCCAAAAGCTCTTGGTTTATACAACATGTTCCTTTTTCTTCTTTTATGCCATATTTTATGCTTATTTAACAATTATTAAATTTTCAAATAAGTTTATTTTGTTTCAAATTTCAATACATTTCTGTTAAAAACATAAGAAAACCTTACTTGAAATTTAAAAATGATCACTTATCACTTTTGTGCACTTCAAAATGTTAAAAAATCAAAATTGCGTTTTTAACTACATGTCATTAAGTCAAAATGAATTTTCATTATAAATTCACAATATTATATTAGTAAATGCCATTTCATATGAAAGTTAGTTAAAAATGCAATTTTAAATTTTTATTATTTTAACAACAAACTAACTAATTTTTCGATTTGTTTATATAACGATAAATTCACATTTTAAAGGTTGCCATATAATTTCACCACCCATTGTATATGTTTCTTAGATTTAAATCTGAATTGTTCTAATGCTTTAAGAATTATAAAAAATTTATTTTTAAAGTTAGTTCATCAAGTTACTTATATGATTTTTGTTAATTTTTGTACCAACAAAAATTTATATAATATTGGTCTTAAGAAATCATATGTTCAACAAAATGATACATTTAATTGCATTTTTATGTTTTAACTATATTCACAATAAATTATATGTTCGTAAAGTATAAATTATATACTTAAAAAATTGTTTTAAATAATTAATTTTTGATTGATCATATTTGGTAAACTTTTGTTTTGGACGTGAAATGTTTTTCTTAATGTGAAATATTTTTTTTTGATATTTTGGTAAAAAAAAAATTTTGGCTGTGGCAATCCTGATTGTTGTATATGCGGCTATAAAAGTTTCACTTCAAAAGAAAGTATTGGCATACCCATTACTATATGTAAACTACTTACATTGAGCAATCCATAAAAAGCCAACCATCAACAATCAACGGGGTCAACAAGAAGCACATGCCATACAGCTCATCAGGTTCGGCCAAAAATCACCCAAAAACGCTCAAAAGAAGTGATCTCCCTGAGAAAGGATCAAATCGGTACAATGAGATGTGTCTCAACAGGACACTGCTTAATAGGTAATCACGCACGAAGATTGATCATCCTCCACAACGGTTTCTGCAAAAGCTGCAGAGATGAAGAGGAGGAAGAATTCACAACACTTCTTCTCTACACCATGGCAGAGTTATAAGGTAGGGCCGATTCGCTAAGTGCCCTCACGCGTCAACGAAGAGTGGATAATGAAAAGGTTGGTTAGTTGTCAAAACGACGAATTTAGTAGATTTTGCAAATGAACAAAATATTTTATGTTTCCAAGTTGCAAACACGTGGGGTCGCGTGTGTTAAATTTGTGTTAATTTGAGTGAAAATATTATAAAAACAATTTAGTAAAAGCTGTAAAATGTAAAAGAAGTCATAAAATTGCAAAAAAACCTGTGACAATTTTAACCTAAAAACAACTGCGAAACGTGAGCATAAAGAAACTTGAAATGAACAGCTGATTTTGACATCTAGCCCGCTTCATTCTGCTTTCTACTTCATTTCTCTCCGTGTCGGCCCTACCTTATAATTCTGACATGCTCTGCACTTGCCCAGCGCTTCGTTTAGGTAACTGATTCTACAAAAGGGCTGCCAGACGTCCCGGTGTTCCGTGACATGTCCCGGTTTTTGATTGCTTGTCCCGGGCCAACCTTAATATGTCCCGGATTTATCTTATAAGGTCCAGTTGCAAAAATACATTTTTAAAATTTGCTACTACTTTTCAAATGTGAAATAGGTGTCAGTTCATCTTTCATCTTCAGTTAATTTCAGAGTACTCATCTCAGTGGACTAAGAAAAGAAATTCGCTTAACACTAGCACAGTACAAGCATAATTCAATGCAAAGTCAATTTTAAATTGACTTGCACAGAGTTTTTCAATTGAAGGGCTTATTGCAGAAACATGATAAGCCACATAATATCAAAAACTGGTATTTTGTGTTATTTCTACAACATTGTACCACAATAACACCTGCTGAAAAGATTGGTGCTTATTTTCAATAAATTGCGATCATATATGTATATGTATCTTATTACAATTAAATATTTTATTAAATTTTCTACTTAAAAACTCGATAAGCCACATACTAAAGCTACCCTTCAAATAGAAACGGTGAATTTGACTGCGACTTATATTAAAATTCAAGATTTTATTGGCATGATAGCATTGGCATTAGTACGATAGACGAGGATTTCCTATAAACCACTAATGGAAATATATCAAAAAACATTGAACAATATTTATTTTAATTTATGTGGCTTATCATATCATTCTGCAAATAATTTTTACTTTTATATTTGTAGTGGCTTATCATATTTTTCCATTTAGGAAAATGGTTTGTAAGCTTGTAACCATTAATAACTTATAATTACTGATAAAGTAGTCTCATGTCTTTGCAGTTCAGTAGAATTCTGTGGTGGCTTTTAAAATTAAAACCTTCGCGAGTTATCCTAAATCAGATGATTATTTCGATGTTGAAGTTTTGTTGCATATCAGGTTTAACAAGAAACACCGATATTTGTGTCCTATCTATAACTAAATAACAGGTCATTCAATAAGTCCGTAGGATAAGTAAAAAAAAAACAAAATTTTGATAAAACTCGATTATATAATTCAACATAGTTGCCTTCGAGAGCGATACAACGAGTCTAGCGATTTTCCAACTTTTCGATACCACTCTTATAGTACGATTTCTCTTTTTCTTCAAAATAGGCTTCAGTTTCAGCGATTAATTCATAATTAGACTTGAATTTCTTTCCAGCAAGCATTCTCTTGAGATCTTAAATCAGGAAAAAGTCGCTAGGGGCTAAATCTGGAGAATACGATGGGTGGGTAAGCAATTCGAAGCCCAATTTATTCAATTTTGCCAACGTTTTCATCGATTTGTGACACGGTGCATTGTCTTGGTGAAACAACGCTTATTTTCTTTTGCAAATGTGGCCGTTTCTTGGCGATTTCAGCCTTCAATCGATCCAAAAGTGCACAGTAATAGTCGTTGTTGATGGTAGTTCCTTTTTGGAGACAGTCAATGAATATTATTCCTTTCGCATCCCAAAATACAGACGCCATCACCTTACAAGCCGACTGTTGGGATTTGGATTCGGTTCGTCGACTGCTGTCCACTCAGTTGACTGTCTTTTGGATTCTGGTGTGTAATAGTTAAGCCATGTTTCATCCATTGTCCCATACGACGATAGAACTTGATTTTATTCCGGTTTAACAGCACCAAGCACTCCTCTGAAGCATCAGTTCGTTGTTGTTGTTGGTCAACTGTGAGCTCACGCGGCACCCACTTTGCACAGATCTTTCGCATACACAAATTTTCCTGTTAGATGGTAAAAACACTACCATCTGATATCTTTTCAATGTCAGCTAGCTCGTGCACCTTCAATTTGCGATCGTTCATAACCAATTTGTGGATTTTTTTTATGTTTTGTGGATTAACAGTCTGATTTGGGCGTCCAGTGCGCTCTGCATTATTTGTGCTGGTACGACCACTTTTAAATTCAGCGATCCACTTTTCTACCATTTGTCTCGATGGAGCAGAGTCCGGATAATGTTTATCAAGCCATTGTTTGGTTTTCACTGTATTTTTTTTTCATCAAAAAGCAATGCTTTATCAAAACTCGAAATTCACTTTTTCCATTTTTTTTTTTTTTTTCAATAACAATAGTTGCAAACAAATTGCTATAACTCACGAAGCAGTTGTCAGATTCGTCGTTTAAAGGTTGGTATTAAATAAAAAAATCATATGGAAACAAATCTAGAAACGCCATCTATGTGTCATCCTTCGGAGTTTTTGAACGTACTGTTACTATTGTAACACTTGACAAAAAAACTTTAGCGTTTTTCCATGAAATTTTTTTGGCCGTTAAAGACAATTTTTACACATACATTTTTTCTATGAAAGCCACATACTAACGCAAGCTTTATCGAGCAAAATATGAACTCAAAAATAATTACCACCAATAGTGAAGACTGGTTTGAAAACAGAAATGATAGACGTAGATTTCATAGTCTCGGTTTTCATTCGTCAAGAATTGCATTTGTGGATAAGAGCCGCGGACATCTAAGTGAGAGAGGGTAAACCTAAAAGAGAATAGCAAAGAATTGACGTCAATTATTGATAAGTGTAAATTACGTAATACCATCTGATGATGAAGGAATTTCAGAAACCAGTGAGGTATTCTAGCAAAAAAAAAAGGTAGTCAAATTGGAATTTCTTCACCTTATGTATTTGAATTATAGAAAAATGTTTAAGGAGACTGCAACAATAAATTGCATAACGAAGATTCTGAAGTGCTACCAGGAACCAGTCAGGTATTTTTTGATTGTTTATCTCATTTAAAAAGAAACAGGTTTTATCATGTAAAATCAAGAAACATAGAAAACGAGGAGGAAATCGCAGAAATTGTTGAATGAGTTAAAAAATTAATATATATTGTTCCGTTTTTGTTAACAAAAATTTTTTAAAATAAATTTCAAGCAAAAACATGATAAGCCACAGTTTTTTTTTTTTTTGAAGCGAAGCTTTTTACTCCTCGTTCTGTGATTTGCTTGGAGTGAAATCTGAAAAATTTTCGACAGATTTTTTTTTGGAAATTTTATGGTTTCTTTGTTGCTAGTGCTCATTACAACAAGAAAATTTAATACTTAAATATTAAATACTAAAAAACTTGTTGGTCTGCCCGTGGCGATCGAACCCACGTCCTCTTAAACGAAAGTCCAACGCAAGATCGTTGGAACTTGTTAGAAAAAGTTGTTAATTCAATGCTAATTATAACAGAAGCTATGCTGCAGTAGATCGTCACCATCTATCAATAGATAGAGGATTGTGTATTTGCTATGCTACAACTATCAAAAATTTGCTTTTATTTGCCACAAGGTGTCTCTAGCATCGGTTTGTTTGTATTGTGAATGCGTTTGTGGTGCTGTTGTCATAGAGTGTAAATTATGATCTAGAGATTGCATCAACTCTGCTAAATCTCTGGCATGTGTTAACAGAGTTATTTCACTTAAAAACATGAAGAAAAAAAACTCTGTTAACCTCTGTTAACACATGCCAGAGATTTAGCAGAGTTGATGCAATCTCTAGATAATAATTTACACTCTATGACAAGTGCGTTGACAAGTGCGTTTTTAAGTGTCAAAAAATAGATGATATCAATATATATGGAATTAACAAACGCATGCATGAGTCAGTGCAGCCAAGTTCACAACCATGTGTGGAGAGTTAAAATGGAGAGTCGCTGGCATTACATGCCCGTATATGTAATTGGCGTGGAAATTTGACATTCAACAATAAAAAAATAAGCAGTAAATATGTTTTCTGTATATATGTAATTTATTTTATGTTATTTTAAATTTTTGAATTTAAAAGTTAATTTATTTAAAAGAAAAAATTATTAAGCTATCAAATCTATGTAACTGCGAAAAAGCTTCGCTTGTCTCGTGTGTCCAACGACGCACCTGTGTTTTTTTAAATGATTCCCAGTGAACCAAAACTACCGTTTTTGAATTCATTTATGAACCTTTTCGGGTAGAAACTTTTTATATCATTCGTCGCACTAAAATGCCTCTCAAAAACGAACCTTATTTTGTTCGCAAATGAGTTAAAAAAAGAACCGTAAATTATCCTCTTTTTTGTTCGGAAATGAGTTCAAAAAAGAACCATAAAAGTACTTTTTCGGCACTCGGAAATTAACCCTTTTTGAAGCAATCGCCGGACGAAAATGCCTCTCAGAAACAAACTGTTTTTTCTTCGGAAATGAGTTCAAAAATGAACCATACAAACATTTTTTTTCGGCACTCGAAACCGAAACGAAATTGAACCCTTTTTGTATCAATCTTTGGACTGAATTGCCTCTCAAAAACAAACCTTTTTTTGTTCAATAATGAGTTAAAAAAAATAACCTTTTTGAATTATAAATTTTATTATTGCGTAATTTATAATTACATATCGATATTTTGTTAAAGAAGAAATGATTATTACTAAAATTAGAGATCATATTAATCATTGGGTTAATAGGATTAATATACCTGGGCTGGAATTCACGCATTGTGTTTTTCATGATATTGATGTTTCAAAGGGGAAAAGGCGTGATTGTTTTCCAATTTGACAAACTTCCAAATTATATATGAAATATCAAAATAGTTAAGTTATTAATTGGGGAATTTATTTGATTACATTTTTGCATGAAATGTTTTCGTAGTTTTCATTCTATTTGGGCTTGATTTTAATTTTTGATAGAAATGTTGAAATGTTGAAAATTAATTAAATGTTGAAATGCATACGTGTAGCAGTACAGCCATCTCGCACTGGTAAAAAAGTTCATATGACGTTTGTACGAAGGTTAACATTTTCATTTTAAGTTCCTTTATTTACCTGATTTTAGAATATAAAAAGTAACATTTATGATTCATTTGTGAACTCATTTATGAACAAAAAATGGTTCGTTTATGAGAAATTGTTTCCTACTGATATGATAAAAAAAATTATTCTTTTTTGAACTCATTTCAGAATGCAAGAAAGAAACATAAATGATTCATTTCCGGACTCATTTATGAACAAACAAATGGTTCATTTACAAGGAAGTCTTACCTACTGAAATGATACAAAAATGGTTCATTTTCGACTCGAAATAAGTTTTTAATGATTTTCGCAAAATATGCACAATTTTGCTTTATGGGAAAAGCTTTCACGAATTTAATCTTTTATAACAAGTACTTTTAAGCGACAAAATAAAAAAGAAAATATTAAAAAAAAAAAATTCTAACCAAAAACGTTCGCAAAACACTCACCTTACTCAAAACCTTCGCTTATGGTTCAGTGGGTGGTAATAGTTCACAATGAACAAACGCCAAAAATTTGGCAAATAAATTATCGCCCAAAAATTAAAATGAACGATTGGTAAAATTGTATTTTGTTAAAAACTGTTTAAGACAATAACGAAAATATTTCGTGCAAGGGCAATTATTATTTTCCTTGCACGAAAGAAATAAAGCCTAAAAATTTACGAAAACATTGAAATATTTCGCAAAAGGGAAATAATCATTCAAATAGTTATTTTCCTTTTACGAAATGTTCATGTTTTCGTAAAATTTTTAACATGATTCCTTTCTTACAAAGACTCACGAAAGTTACAAAATAATTATATTTTTGAAAATCATTAGATTTTTCCTACGATACATTTCCTACACCGTTGCGGTGATCACGCCGGCCACGATTTTTTGGTGTTCGTTAATAAAGTACGATTACCCAATTCTTTTGCTTTGGGCATTTGTACATTTTTGGAAATTTTGGCGATTGTTCATCGCATGAATGATCACAAAGAAAATATGTCCAAAATGTGAAATGAATGATCGCTCAAAACTATTTTTGGCACTCGTTCATTTTCGTTTTGGGCGAGCATTCGCACAGTCATAAAAGCTACGTTAAACTAATAAGTTTTTAAATATGAAAGTGCCACAGACTTACTTTTCCATTTTCTTTCATTAGCAAAGTCAAAAAATGCAATTAATTAACAAAACAAATTTAATAAAACATGAACCGAATTACTGAGCTAATTCAAACAAAAATGAGACGTTTTAACTAACGCTGTGGCTCTCAGATAGAAATTTTTATAAGTTCTTCTTTTTGCTTTGTTGTATTACACTAAGTCGGCACATTTATAAATTGTTAATAAAGCCAAAAAAGGCTGTTTTCAAACTAAAAAGAAGCCACGAAGCTAAATCGAAAATTTCGAGGCGATAAAAGTCGATAAAAAAAGGCTAAATCTAGCCTCGAAAAGGCCACTGCAAGGTATGCGTAGTGTATGGCATGTGATAAAAAAAGCACATATTTTTGAAGCGTTAGCTTTTTTAGCGAAGTTATTAACGTGATTGAAAAGAAAACTTTTTTTCGCAGTTCGGAATTTGTGCTTGATCATTCCGTAACGGAATTGTAAAGATAACATAAGATAGCGGAATTGTGATGTTTCTTACGTATTGAAGTCACTTATATCTTACGTCACTTTCCTCAGTACCATATATACCATGAAACAAATTGATAATTACGACAAAAAAAACCCTGAAATTATGAACTAAATAGTATATCAGAACGATAGGCGGCGTTGATACTATGGATGAAATGGTTGGTACATATCGGTGTAAACGAAACGTAAACAGATGGCCAGTCACATTTTTCTACATTTTTTTAACCAATATGATGCCAAATTGGAACAATTCGAAAAAGAATTTCCGTCGTCGCTTGTTTCTCAATATTTGGTCAAAAAACTCATTTCTCCTCTTGTGATGGTGATTGAAAATTCATTTTGTCAAATTGAAACAAAAGGGACTCTTTTTTGTATAGAACTGAGGGACGAATGAGGGTTAAAGGCAGAGTTGTAAAAGATTTCAACCATACAATCAAAAATTCGCATTAAATGCAAAGAAAATTATTTCAGTCTTTCAATCTTATCAAGATTTCATGATTACAAATTTTTGAATTAGTAATGTTTTTGAAGTCAAAACTGAAATTATTTGTAAAAAAAAAATTAAGACGCGCTCGTTAATGAATTTTAAATTCAGTTGAAATCATATTTGAAATCACTTAAATTGTGAAATCATTTGAATCCTTTTGATTCTACACAGATTTTTAAAAAAAAATATTTTTATTTTAGTTTTTATTTTTACCGCCAGACGTTAAAAAATTGGTGTTAAGTAAAGTGAAAAATTTATGTATCGCTTTGTTTTGATTATTTCACAAAAAATTAGACAACGACGCGGAAATAAAGAAATTCTTGAATAAACATAATTCTAAGCAATAATAAAATTCCCCAACATCTGGTTTAAATTATTTAACTTGTGTTCTACAGCACACTATTTACCTCCTCTAACTTATTTTCTTTTGTTATTCTTGAAAAAAAAAAACAGAATAAACATCATTCTAAGCAATAATAAAACATCCCAACATATGGTTCGAATTTGCCTTTTTACTTCATCTCTTAACTACGTGATAGTTATTTTTTTTTTTTTTTTTTTGCTCTTAAAAGAAACTAGTAAGTTTTTTCCCAGTCTTGATGATTTTCAGATAATAAGTGAAAATAAAATTACGAAAAACAATATTCCGAAGCAGATGTTGGGGAATTTTATTTTTGCCTAAAATTATGTTTATTTAAGAATTTGTTTTCTTCGCGTCTTTGTACTGGTTAAAAGTTAAAACTTTTGAAGGTTATTCAGCGTTAGCTTATGGAAAATTGCAGTCTTAAAAAATGGACAAGAGTATATGAGGGGCGAGACACTGTAATTTCAGTCGAACTCTTCCTAAACTGTATGTCCGACTTCATCCAAATTATGCACATACATTCTTTGTTATAACGAGCAGTCAGTAGTCCAGAATAGTGGGCGGCATTAGACAGCGGACGGGACACATTAATTTAAATCGAACTCCGTACCGTTCGACCGAATTCAACCATATTTTGCACATACAGCCGTGGACACATAAATAGCACAAAAATACATGTAGGGAGTTTCACATAAATTTAAATAAAATACATAGAGGAAAACAAGAATTTATTTCATGGTATTTAAGTTTAAACATTAAAAATTTAAATTCAGTAGTAACTTTGTAATTACGAATTAAAAATTAGAAAATCAATGAAAAACCCGTATATTGCTCCTTAGCTGAGGTGGACGTATAAATAGCACAATTTGGATTCTGAAAGATAGACATATTGATTTATTTTTATTTTACAATGAGCTTACGAATATGCTTACTAGTACTTGGTACTGCATCCCGAGTTGTCCAAAACAGCCCGACATCTTCATTCCATACTCTCCACAAGCTTCCTAACCCTATCCTTCGGAATAGAGTACCAAGCCATCTTAATTCCACTCATAACTCATTTTAATTTCGAAAATTTTTGTTGCTTATGCTGACCTTCACTTTATTCCATAAATTTTCTATGGGATTGAGGCCTGGGCTTTAAGCCGACCAATTCAAAATATTTATTTTTTCCTTTCTTAGCCAATCAACCACAATCTTTGCAGTGTGTTTTATATTATTATTGTGCATAAAAGTCCACTTAATAGGCATGTTCTCAACTGCAAATGGTTCCATCTGGTTATTAAGAATATCTAAATACATATTTTTGTCCATTATTCCTGGTATAGGAAAAATTGGCCCAACGCCGTGCCAGGAAAAAGCTCCCCAAGCCATTAAATTCCCTCCTCCATGCTTTAATGATTTTTTTTGTATACTTCGGATTAAACTCTTTGCGTTTGGGGCGCCGAACAAAAGTTTTTCAATCTGGTCCAACCCTATTAAATTTAGTTTCGTTAGTCCAGAGCACGTTCTTCCAAAATTGGTCTTCTTTATTCACATGGACCCTTACACACGCTAAACGATCCTTTAAATTTTTTTTTGCTTAGAGCGGCTTTCTTCGGCTAATGCGTTCATAAAAATTAGCTTCAAGTAGTCTCCTAGATACAAGTTTTCTTGAAACATTTAGGTTATTTCCTTCATTTGTTTCCCTCATAATTTGCTTTGCTGACTTGAGAGGATCAGCCTAACTTTTGCAACTATGAGTCTATCAGTAGAAGCGGTGGTGTTACGCGGTCTAGGATTGCGCGGCTTATTCTCGAAATTATTTGAACCATTTGATGCAACCAGCTTGAGTGCCTTATAGACCATTTTTCGTGAAATTTTGAGAATATCTGCGATTTCAGATGGTTTTTTGCCTTTTCGACTTAGTTCGTGAATTATATACCTTTTTTTCCGGAATGCAATGTATGCCACTACACATTTAGAATCGGCGAAATTAACTGAATAAAGCTCTAAAATGTTTACAAGATCCCGATCTTATCTTTTATTCACCAACTAACATGTGTGCTATTTATATGACCACAGCAGATCGTACATGCCTATACACAAAGAGATGGCCTGAGCAAATAAAAGTAAGTAACGGTACATCTCTCTCGGAGTTTTAAGCAACGTCACACTGGAGTCTCAAAAAATTATAACTACAGTTAATGACTGCATTATTAGGTTCAAATGAAACGTTTAAAAAATAAGTTGGCATCTGTGCTATTTATGTGTCCATGGCTGTATATGGTTTGTTTTAATAAACACATAAGCACGTTGTCTAGAAAAATTAGCGTGATTAGACAAAAAGCACAGGGACAAGCAGGTCCTTTGGCAAGCACCATGTAGAAAGTGGGCGTATGCCAAAAAAAAAATTATCATTCGACTATGCTTTTAACGTTTTAAACCTCGTTTGTGATTCTAATAAAATTCAAATCACAGACAATTAAGAAGATGCAGCTTTTAGTTAGTAATTTGAATCTGATTAAAATCCTATTTTTTATAAAGACTGAAGCTTTAGTCTTAAAATTCAAATTTTTATTACTGACAAAAAAAGGAATGGTCTAGATTGGATCTATTGATCGTTGCGCATTATTAGTTGTATAATGTTTCACACATTTTACACACCCTGAATGCAACACACCCCTGCCGAAGCCGGGTATTCCAGCAAGTAAATAATAAAATGAGCAAGTTTCATTTTCTTTTCCCATAGTTTTTACGGAAAAAATTAAGTATTTTTTCCGTTTGGGACGCTGACAAAAATGTAAATTCAAAAAGCGACGGTAGACCTAAAAAGTTTGAAAACCTATGCTCTAGATCAACGACCACGGGAATGCAGCTAATAATAACTAAAAATAAGTTTTTAAGAAAAGTGCTTTATTTGAGTTAAAAAATAATTAAAAATTTAAAAAATTGCGATCAATTGCTTGCTTTTTACAGAAAAAAAACGTTAGTTACACGATTATTGTGATTAAGATTAACAAAATTAACCAAAACTATATTTTCAAATTCTGTTTATGCTTACTTTCAGCGTGTTAATCTAAAATAAGATCCATTGATGGCGTCATATCTCTGTACAGATTTAGCAAAGTGAGACCGTTTTATCAATCTTGCAACATCGTGATTTTTAAATAAGCATTGGTAAATTAAATATATTAGAAAATATTTATTGCACAGTTCAAAGGCTTCAAACACTGTCTTTTTTCCATGCTAGTTTTTTATATGCTAGTTTTATTACTAACGTTATACCAAACATTCAGTTTCATTTTTAAATCATCAAAATCTTCTTCCAAATCATCTTAATAAAATCCAATTAGTTTTTCAAAACCTCCTAAGGCGCCATATCCGAAATCAGGGACCAAAAATAATTGTTATTCTATATTTCACAGCAGAAAAAGTTGGACAATTTTAACCCAAAAAAAATATTTGTATGAATAACTTTTATTCTTAAGAAAATTTTTTTTTTTGTTGCCATTAACTTTTATTTTTGAGGAATAAATTTTTAGGTTGACTAATTATAGTTATTTTTTGAAATGAAATTTTTCGGTTATTAGTGTAAAAAATCTTAAAAAAAAGTTGACATTTTGTTTTAGGATTGACTTCCCTCTTTGCAAAAAATGGAAAGGTCTTCGGATGAAGAAGTAGATGACGATACAAGTAGAAAGGTGAAGTTTGCGTACACTGAAATTGATAAACTTAAGTTACTGGCGAGCGATCTTTCTCAACTTAAACGGTTATTTTAAGTGATCTCCGATGCAGTATTGCAGAAGAGACTTTAAAACAAATAATTTTTGTAAAATTGAATTGAAACATAAATACATTAAAAAACTTATAAGAAAGCTAAAAAATAAACTTTTTATTGATATTTCACACTAGTAACCGAAAAAATTTCATTTTAGAAAATAGCTGTTATTAGTCAACCTAAAAAGTTATTCCTCAAAAATAAAAGTTATGCGGCAACCAAAAAAAATATTTCTTAAAAATAACAGTTATTTATTATTTAAATTCATTTTAGCCGATTTTAATCATTCATTTTAACCAATTCACAAAAAAGTTGCATAACAGTTATGTCACTGCGCAAAACAGAAATGGCTGAAGCAAATTCTTGAACCAGGCTAAAACAAACTTACGGTTGTAGCGCCACCTAAGTATGTAAGTAAGTATATTTTTAATATATATAATTGGCATAAATAAGATGATGAGAGTGTTCCATAATGAGAGTAATATCATTAATTGTGAAAATAAGCAGAAGTGGACCAAGGTGGCTATCCTGAGGAAAACCTGATTCAATAATAAATTCAGACGACAATACGCATCGGAAACATATTTGATAATGTCTTTAAATACGATTAAATTTAGTTCCCAAAATATTATGTGAAGTCCCATTACATTGAGTTTAAATAAGATTTGATTGTGTTTTATTTTATCAACTGCTTTACTAAAGTCGGTGTAAACCAGAGAACTGCAACGAGTCTATGATTCGAACGAATGACTATAAATCATACATCAAAAACCGAATGCGAGTGCGTGCGGTTGCGTATAACAACCACCACTTCCACGCGAAGCATCCTCATAACAGCGATGAGCGACGAGTGCCGCCGCTTTCAGTCATCGCTCATAAAAATGCCGCTCAATGATTCCAATGATTCTAGAGTCATTCCTTATGATTCTAGAGTCATTAAGGAAAATCGCATGCAGTGTTACCGCTCACATATTTTATTATACATATAATATATAAATTTATTATTATATACATATAATACTAGCGGACTGGGCAAATGTATGAAAATAAATCTTAAAATAGTATTAAAAATATATTTAAATGCATGTGCTTAATAAAAAAAAATTTAAATATTATTGATAGAAATTAGTAAGAAATTGTGAAAATACTATTGATCCTGTTTATTTTGGATTGCCGCTTTCCTTATGGCATCCCTAAACATAAAGGTTCTCAGCAATTCATCATTGCAAGTGTGAAAGTGAGTTGAAAAATTGATTAAAAACAATATAATAACAACAACAACAAGGAACTAATAATAGACAATATACAAGTATAAAGTAAGTTTGCTACAATTTAATTCTTTGTACTAGCGATCCCCAAATTAGAAGCTGGCTATTTATCTTTATCAACACGTAAAACACAAAACAAAAGTAAATCAAGGAAAACGCACGCCAATACTGAAGTGCACGCAAATCATTCAATGACTCTAGAGTCATTGAGGTTGTTTAGAATCATATGCTTAGAACTCAGCAGTCTTTATAATGAGCGATGATTGAAAGCAGCGGCACTCGTCGCTCATCGCTGTTATGAGAATGCTTCGCGTGGAAGTGGTTGTTGTTGTACACAACCGCACACACTCGCACTCGGTTTTTGACGAGTGATTTAGAATCATAAAAAAACGATTCGCTGCAGGTCTCTGGTGTAAGCACAGTCGCCCCGGTTACCAGAATTTAAGCAGAATGTTGTAAAATAAAGAATATTAAACACAAACGGTGGATCTTCCATTAACAAAACCATGCTGACGAGCTGTTATGACTTCCCCAAAATGATTTCTCACCTGATCATGATACGCTAAGAGCTAACTTATAGGTCTACAGTTATTGACATTATTCCTGCAACCTTTTTTATAAATAAGACTTTTTATAAATAAGATTTTTTCCAAAAAAGTGGAACGTAACTTTCGTTAATTGATTTATTGATTATCTAAATATTCGTAATATAATGTAGCTAAAGAACAAACAAATTCATAAATACCCAGACGGGACCAAATGGTTGACCTCAGTGGATATTTTTCTGCAATCCTCAGTGATTTGCAAAACTGCTAACTAGCATTGCATTATATGACTTGTGCCTAAAAGCACAATTTTGAAGTGGCCGGAGAAAAGGGCAATCACAGTCCAACCTTTTTGAAATAAACAAAATAAAACACTTTTTTTCTTAAACACTTATTTATTAACGGCTGAGGGCTGGGAAAACTGCGCAATAACAGAGAACTTTTTAAATAGTTTTTGCAAAAGTCAAAGACTCAAATGAACAAGCTTTACTTCACTTCAAGTGATTTCACAATTTCAGTGATTTTAATTGACTTTAAGAATTACAATTGAAAGCACTCAATGATTCAAAAGAGCATACCTTGAACCATAGAGAATTGAAGAAAAGACTTCAATAGAAAATTTCAACAATTAACTTCAAAGACATGACTTCAAAAAGATTGCAGATTCAAAAATATGAAATCATGAAATCAAGAAATGGAAATCACGTCAGTAAACAGTCGATATCTTTTGATGTAGTGAATATTTTTGATTTCGGTTTACAATATTTAGAAAACGATCAAACGAATGCTATATATAAAGGGTGTTTTTTTAGCTGCTTGAGATGTTTCGATGGTTGTGGTCTATGGTTTGACAGTTGAGAATGCTTAACCATCAATTTATTGCAAAATCAATTTGGTGACAACTTTTTTTCAGAAGTGGTCGTGTGAACTGGCCCCCTCTTTCGAGCAACTTAACGCCTCTCGATCACTTTTATGGGGCGTTGCTAAGTCATTGGTTTATGTCGACAAACCAGAAAATCTTGAAGCATTGGAATCCAATAGTACAGCAACCATTGATGCAATATGGCCAGAATTATTGGAAAAAGGAGTGAAAAATTAGACTGCTCGAATGGACTATGTAACTAGTAGCCGCGGTGGGCATATGCCGGAAATCATTTTTAAAAAATAAATACAATGAGATAGTTTCCAGACTATAATAATAAAAAATTCATTCCAACAATATTTCTGTCTTTTCTTTTTATTTAAAATACTCAAGCTCTTAAAAAATACCCTTTACATATGCGATCAAAGGCAAAATGACATTCTCCAAAAGGGGATAAAAAACAAATGTTCTTTTTAAATTTTCGACTTGTTTAAATAAAGTTAAAGAGGCTGAGTTAAACTGAAAGTTTTACGAGGGCTAGAAGACAACAAACGATTTTTTCCACTTTTACTTACTTTGTACCCATAAAAATAAGGTAGAAACATTCTTTTTCCGCAGAGTGTCACCAAAATGGCACGTGTTTTTTAAAATTTTTCTTTTTTTTTTTTAACCTGACGATTTTAGACAAATCACTCAACCAAACGGGCTTAAATTGCACATATATATTGATCAGATGCAAAATTTTTCATTTATATTAAACAACATATTTAAACAATTAACTTTGCAAAAAAATGCAAAAATTTTTAAAAAATTCAAAAACCCACCATTTTTTATTTTCCAATATATTTTGCTCAAAGGGGTTCGTGCGATTTCATGACACGTATTTTAAAAAAATTTTCGAGATTTTGTTTCAGATAAGCCATGCAAGTGAATTCGTCAGATAGACTCAATTCAATTTTTGTCTCAAAAAATGTTGTTCCTATTCGAAATCTTTCTTCCCATTTTAAGTTTTGTACCTTCACATACACATATTTTACAAAACACTACCTAATGTATGATATCTGTGAATAAAAGTAAACATGAGAGTAATTTGCTTATTCTTTGTCTCTAAAGTGGTTAAGCTAGTTTTGGCGTGGCCAAAACAAGTATGCAAACACTTGCTTGAGAAGAAGAGTAATATTGTATGTGCCCAATTTGAGTGAGACCCGTTCTGCCGTTTAAATTTTTAAAGCACTCAAACAAGCAAAGAAACAAATAGAATATGAGTTTTATTAATATAGAAGATAGATACATAAATTAGGAAATAAGAAGAGAATTGCTATAAAAGTGAATGATTCTTAAAGCAATCATCTAGTAGATTCCAAACAAATCAGCCGTAAAGATGTTACTTTCAATCTTAGCGATATTATCGCTTTTACAGCAAGGATATTCCTGTTCACTTGAACCGACTGAACAGAATAAAGCGGTAAATTTTTAGCATAAAATAATGGTCTTTAACCACTTTCCACCACTTAATATTACAAACATTTAAATCTTAAAAAAAAACCCAACAGGCGTGCTCATTTATATGCAATGATGATACTCTTAAAAGAATTGGAGAGAATTTTGATTATTTAGTAACTGGGTATAAGGAGGTGCTCCTTAAATTGGACGCAATGAGTACGATGTAAGCAGCAATGTTATAAAAAAAAAGGATCAGCTAATGTCATTCGAATCATCTTATTTTTTTAATCTTAGCACGAATCAGCAAGATATACCCAGCACTTGTAATGACTGTAATGAACTTGACGCAATAAAACCGATTATGTAAGTAGTAATATTATAAAAAAGAATTATCTTATGCCATTCAAATCTCCTTTTTTTTAATATAGCACGAATCAGCAAGATATTATCGAAGAATTACCCAAAACCTGTAGTGGCATATTGAAACAGAAAGGACTTCAAAGTGGCATTCATGAAATAAGCATACCAAATTCAAAAATGGAGCCATTTTCTGTTTCTTGGATGGAAGATCCAAATAAAAAAGATGCTCCTTGGACAATAATACAACGACGTGTGGATGGCTCTGTCGATTTTTACCGCAATTGGACCGAATATCAGCAGGGTTTCGGTAATTTAGAGTGTGAGTTTTTCCTCGGCCTGGATAAGATACATGCTTTAACACAATCTAAACCGCATGAGCTCTGGATAAAATTGGAAGATTTTGAAAACGACACACGTTCGGCTTATTACAGTAGTTTTCTCATTGGCGACGCTAGTGAAGCGTATCTCCTGAAAAATCTGGGAAAATACTCCGGAGACGCAGGAGATAGCTTTCGAATGCAAGCTGGCCAGAAATTTACAACATTTGATAGGGACAATGACCTTGTAGGTTATCTTAACTGCGCTGAACATCATGCAGGTGCTTGGTGGCATAAGGCTTGCCACGAAAGGTGAGCTGATCTCTTACAAAACTGTTGAAGCAATATTTTAATATTTTGATTTTATAGCAATCTTAATGCTCTGTATTTAAATGGTACTTTCGGAAAGGATCAATTTGCTGATGGTGTCGTTTGGAAGACATTTCGTGGCTTCTATTACTCCCTTAAGTATGTCCACATGGCGATACGACCTGTGAGCACAAGTAAATAATTTTATTGCAGTTAATACCAATAGAAGCATGATATAAAAAACCAAACTTGTAGCACTCTTATATTTTTGGGAATACTAATAATATATGTGAAAAATTTTTCGGCATCTCTGAAAAAAACGTTAAAAACCAATACAGGATTTTAAGTTCAAATTCTATATTTATCATATGAAATTCAAGTTTTTACAAATAGAATTAAAATTTTTAAGCTTCAAATTAATTTGTTTACAATTTACAATTTAAATTAAATTTTTTGAATTATGAAAAGTTAAATTTGAAGCTAAAAAAATTGGATATGAAATGTAATAGATTAAACTTAGACTTGTACAAAATTATTAAAAAATCAAAAGAAAGTAAATATTAAAAATAAAATATTTTAACTACATACAGAATGAAAAACTGAAATTGTTTTTTCTTTAATTTTCGAGCCATCCCTTAGTGTGAGATTTTCTCAATCTACGAGGACAAAAATAAAAAACTTAAAAAAAAATGTTTTTTCTTGGAAATAAAGTAAGTTTACACATAAAGCCATGTCAAAAGTTTGAAAATGGTTGCTTTATCCGATATATTTAAAACGGCAGTCATAAAATGGTGCTTTTTGTGAGTTTCAAAATTATTTCTAAGCCTTGTAATTTTGTTAATTTTTCAAATTTTTATTGCGATGGAAAACAGTCAGTAAACAGTCGATATCTTTTGATGTAGTGAATATTTTTGATTTCGGTTTACAATATTTAGAAAACGATCAAACGAATGCTATATATAAAGGGTGTTTTTTTAGCTGCTTGAGATGTTTCGATGGTTGTGGTCTATGGTTTGACAGTTGAGAATGCTTAACCATCAATTTATTGCAAAATCAATTTGGTGACAACTTTTTTTCAGAAGTGGTCGTGTGAACTGG
Organism: Coremacera marginata; assembly: GCA_914767935.1. Classification (NCBI taxonomy): domain Eukaryota; kingdom Metazoa; phylum Arthropoda; class Insecta; order Diptera; family Sciomyzidae; genus Coremacera; species Coremacera marginata. Next base: position 201,477,948 of record OU612043.1, on the reverse strand, counting down.
CCCCCTCTTTCGAGCAACTTAACGCCTCTCGATCACTTTTATGGGGCGTTGCTAAGTCATTGGTTTATGTCGACAAACCAGAAAATCTTGAAGCATTGGAATCCAATAGTACAGCAACCATTGATGCAATATGGCCAGAATTATTGGAAAAAGGAGTGAAAAATTAGACTGCTCGAATGGACTATGTAACTAGTAGCCGCGGTGGGCATATGCCGGAAATCATTTTTAAAAAATAAATACAATGAGATAGTTTCCAGACTATAATAATAAAAAATTCATTCCAACAATATTTCTGTCTTTTCTTTTTATTTAAAATACTCAAGCTCTTAAAAAATACCCTTTACATATGCGATCAAAGGCAAAATGACATTCTCCAAAAGGGGATAAAAAACAAATGTTCTTTTTAAATTTTCGACTTGTTTAAATAAAGTTAAAGAGGCTGAGTTAAACTGAAAGTTTTACGAGGGCTAGAAGACAACAAACGATTTTTTCCACTTTTACTTACTTTGTACCCATAAAAATAAGGTAGAAACATTCTTTTTCCGCAGAGTGTCACCAAAATGGCACGTGTTTTTTAAAATTTTTCTTTTTTTTTTTTAACCTGACGATTTTAGACAAATCACTCAACCAAACGGGCTTAAATTGCACATATATATTGATCAGATGCAAAATTTTTCATTTATATTAAACAACATATTTAAACAATTAACTTTGCAAAAAAATGCAAAAATTTTTAAAAAATTCAAAAACCCACCATTTTTTATTTTCCAATATATTTTGCTCAAAGGGGTTCGTGCGATTTCATGACACGTATTTTAAAAAAATTTTCGAGATTTTGTTTCAGATAAGCCATGCAAGTGAATTCGTCAGATAGACTCAATTCAATTTTTGTCTCAAAAAATGTTGTTCCTATTCGAAATCTTTCTTCCCATTTTAAGTTTTGTACCTTCACATACACATATTTTACAAAACACTACCTAATGTATGATATCTGTGAATAAAAGTAAACATGAGAGTAATTTGCTTATTCTTTGTCTCTAAAGTGGTTAAGCTAGTTTTGGCGTGGCCAAAACAAGTATGCAAACACTTGCTTGAGAAGAAGAGTAATATTGTATGTGCCCAATTTGAGTGAGACCCGTTCTGCCGTTTAAATTTTTAAAGCACTCAAACAAGCAAAGAAACAAATAGAATATGAGTTTTATTAATATAGAAGATAGATACATAAATTAGGAAATAAGAAGAGAATTGCTATAAAAGTGAATGATTCTTAAAGCAATCATCTAGTAGATTCCAAACAAATCAGCCGTAAAGATGTTACTTTCAATCTTAGCGATATTATCGCTTTTACAGCAAGGATATTCCTGTTCACTTGAACCGACTGAACAGAATAAAGCGGTAAATTTTTAGCATAAAATAATGGTCTTTAACCACTTTCCACCACTTAATATTACAAACATTTAAATCTTAAAAAAAAACCCAACAGGCGTGCTCATTTATATGCAATGATGATACTCTTAAAAGAATTGGAGAGAATTTTGATTATTTAGTAACTGGGTATAAGGAGGTGCTCCTTAAATTGGACGCAATGAGTACGATGTAAGCAGCAATGTTATAAAAAAAAAGGATCAGCTAATGTCATTCGAATCATCTTATTTTTTTAATCTTAGCACGAATCAGCAAGATATACCCAGCACTTGTAATGACTGTAATGAACTTGACGCAATAAAACCGATTATGTAAGTAGTAATATTATAAAAAAGAATTATCTTATGCCATTCAAATCTCCTTTTTTTTAATATAGCACGAATCAGCAAGATATTATCGAAGAATTACCCAAAACCTGTAGTGGCATATTGAAACAGAAAGGACTTCAAAGTGGCATTCATGAAATAAGCATACCAAATTCAAAAATGGAGCCATTTTCTGTTTCTTGGATGGAAGATCCAAATAAAAAAGATGCTCCTTGGACAATAATACAACGACGTGTGGATGGCTCTGTCGATTTTTACCGCAATTGGACCGAATATCAGCAGGGTTTCGGTAATTTAGAGTGTGAGTTTTTCCTCGGCCTGGATAAGATACATGCTTTAACACAATCTAAACCGCATGAGCTCTGGATAAAATTGGAAGATTTTGAAAACGACACACGTTCGGCTTATTACAGTAGTTTTCTCATTGGCGACGCTAGTGAAGCGTATCTCCTGAAAAATCTGGGAAAATACTCCGGAGACGCAGGAGATAGCTTTCGAATGCAAGCTGGCCAGAAATTTACAACATTTGATAGGGACAATGACCTTGTAGGTTATCTTAACTGCGCTGAACATCATGCAGGTGCTTGGTGGCATAAGGCTTGCCACGAAAGGTGAGCTGATCTCTTACAAAACTGTTGAAGCAATATTTTAATATTTTGATTTTATAGCAATCTTAATGCTCTGTATTTAAATGGTACTTTCGGAAAGGATCAATTTGCTGATGGTGTCGTTTGGAAGACATTTCGTGGCTTCTATTACTCCCTTAAGTATGTCCACATGGCGATACGACCTGTGAGCACAAGTAAATAATTTTATTGCAGTTAATACCAATAGAAGCATGATATAAAAAACCAAACTTGTAGCACTCTTATATTTTTGGGAATACTAATAATATATGTGAAAAATTTTTCGGCATCTCTGAAAAAAACGTTAAAAACCAATACAGGATTTTAAGTTCAAATTCTATATTTATCATATGAAATTCAAGTTTTTACAAATAGAATTAAAATTTTTAAGCTTCAAATTAATTTGTTTACAATTTACAATTTAAATTAAATTTTTTGAATTATGAAAAGTTAAATTTGAAGCTAAAAAAATTGGATATGAAATGTAATAGATTAAACTTAGACTTGTACAAAATTATTAAAAAATCAAAAGAAAGTAAATATTAAAAATAAAATATTTTAACTACATACAGAATGAAAAACTGAAATTGTTTTTTCTTTAATTTTCGAGCCATCCCTTAGTGTGAGATTTTCTCAATCTACGAGGACAAAAATAAAAAACTTAAAAAAAAATGTTTTTTCTTGGAAATAAAGTAAGTTTACACATAAAGCCATGTCAAAAGTTTGAAAATGGTTGCTTTATCCGATATATTTAAAACGGCAGTCATAAAATGGTGCTTTTTGTGAGTTTCAAAATTATTTCTAAGCCTTGTAATTTTGTTAATTTTTCAAATTTTTATTGCGATGGAAAATTTTTGTGAAAATATGTAGATTAATTCACAATAAAATAAGTCGCTTAATACATCTAACCTTTATTTCAATTTGCGATGGAAAATGTAGCATAAATAAGAAAAGATAAATTCAGCTAACACTTTGATGGACTGCCAAAAAGTTTATATGCATAAAAATTTAATTTTTTATTAAGTTTAGCTAGTTAGTGTAGATAGTTAGTTTATACAAAAATTTAGCTGCTAGTTTTTGCAGATTATTTGCAGAAATATTTGCATTTTAGAAAGAGGCCTTAATATCTCAAATATGGAACTTTGTGATATCCTGAAAAATGACAAAAGCCCAAGATCATTAGCTTATAAACCTGAATGCATACTAAGAGACTATCAAGAGGCAATGTATAGTACACAGTCAAAAATCTTGGACAAATTTTTAATCGGGTTGAGTACGAAATATCCACGACAAAATCTCCAAAAATCTACAAAAATCTCCAAAAATGTACATTGCACCATTTACTCAGGGTGACAAAATTAAGATTGTAAGAATTGCCTAACTTTTGATTTATTATATATAGATTTAGTTATAGTTTTTTTTATTAATTTTGTTTGTTAGTGGTCCGGTTATCCCGTCCTCACTAAATTTATATTTATTTAATTAACACCTGCCGCAAGAGCCAACTTATGTCTTCATTGCGTCTTGATGTTTTTTTTTATTTATATATATGTACTTTTGTAAATAATAAGGCAGGTAAATTTTATTTTTCAATGTTGGTCTTTATTGCCTGACGTCTCGATTACCAATGTGTTAAAGTTTCCTAGCGTTCACTATTTTAAATCATAAACTAAAGCTTAATAAAATTTTGAGCATAACTAATAATTTGACTCGATATAATCTTAAATATATTGAAGCAAACGGTTTGGCTGAGTAATTAAGAGCGACAGCGAAAGAGATTAGAGAATTAGTTAGAACTTTAGTGAGTGCATTTAAATAAAGCAATAAGAAAACCGGTTGGTGAGTATTTTTTCAGTTTACAGTGGTGGCAATTAAAATTAAAATCAATTATAGAAATAACAATTCATTTCAATTCAATAAATAATAAGGTATAATAATTAACTATTAGAATAATATTCGTTACAATCTCCCCCTCTGCTGCAGAAGTCGTCCCGACGATGTGGCAGGATTTTAGTTGTATTCGACTTGCTTTCTAGGCCGGAGTATTTTATTCGTTGTTGTGTTGTTTTGTTGTGGCAAGCTGAGGTTTGTACCTGCAACATTTTTATTCGTGTAGATATTATGTTGTGTTTTATTTATATTTGATGGTGAGGTTGGATTTTTAGGGCGACCACGACGTTGGATTGGATATATTGGTGCATCTTGCTCACCTTTATAAACTGTTAAGTCTGATACGTGATGAGTCGAATGTGGGGTGTCTGGTTCATTTTCTAATGCAATGATGAAGCAGGCTGAACCTTTTTTACCAATTACTTTGTATGGTCCATCTCGACGAGGTACAAACTTAGATGTTAATCCTTGGGCTGCTTTGCTTAAAATGTGTGTTTTCACTAACACTCGATCACCAATGTTAATTGTAGGTTGAGGTCTCCTTTTTTTATCCGCGTATACTTTGTTTTTATCGTTACTTAGCTCTTCTGCTTCTTTTGCTAGTTTCAGTGTATCTGCAAGTTGCAGTAAATGTGGGGTAATTTGTGGTATGAAGTTTACTGATTGTATAACAGTTTTCAAATCATATTGAACTTCGGTTGGAGTCCTTAATTCACGACCAAAAGTTAGATATGCCGAAGAATAACCAGTGCTTGAACATTTTGCAGTGTTCATTGAAAAACGAATCGCAGGTAATTTCAAATTCCATTTGGTATGCTCTTGACCAACACATATAGAAAGCTGGATTTTAAGATCCCGGTTTTTTCTTTCAACCGGGTTCGCTTCTGGGTGGTAAACAGGAGTAAACGTTTGCTCAATCCCTAAGCAGAATGTGAGTTTTTGCATTACTGCTGAAATAAACTGGCATCCATTGTCACTGTGAATTCTCCTTGGCACACCGTAACGCAGAATAACTTCGTTCAATAGAAGTAGGGCGCAGTTTTCAGCTGTACCTTCTTTCATAGCAAATAGCTCAACCCAGCGACTACAAATATCTTCAACGATTAAAATCCACTGGAAACCTTCTGTTGTGCGTGGAAGAGGACCGAATAAATCGACTGCTATGATTTCAAATCGTTGGTTACTAGACACAGTTTGAAGTAAGCCAGCTGGTTTCAGATTTGTTGGTTTATAGCGTTTGCATTCAATACATGATTTTACGTACTTTTTAATTTCTGCTCTCATACCTGGCCAGTAATAAAGAGGTGTTATTCGGCTTATGGTTCTATCAATGCCATAATGTCTAGCGGTGGGCTCATTATGATAATTTGACAAAATATTGTTGCGCATTGATTTTGGCACAACAAGCTGACTATTTTCAGACTCTTCGTCTGCACAAAATCGATAAAGAACTCCATCAACCATAATGAATCCTCTACTTGTGTGTCTCAAAACATTCTCATCGTTGTTTTCGAATGACATAATAATATTTTTAATTTCTGGATCTTCCAGTTGAGCATTTCTGAACTCTTCCGCCCCTTTATGTGGAAAATCAATCTCGATGAACATGCACTCACAGGTTGTTTCGTCGTGATTTTCCAATGAACATGGTGGCCGGGAAAGCGTGTCAGCAACAACATTTTGACGTCCAGGTGTGTATCCAAACTGAATATTATACATTTGTAATTGTAGCGCCCATCTAGCGAGTCGTCCTGTGGGCGATTTTAAACTAAAAAGCCACTTAAGTGGTTGATGATCTGTTAGGACAGATATCTCCGAACCTTCTATGTAGCCACGAAATTTCTGCACAGCCCACACAACAGCTAAAGCTTCGCGTTCCGTTGTTGAATAGTTTCTCTCTGCTGGAAGTAGAAGTCGGCTGGCGTATTCGATAGGGTGCTCCTGCTCCTTCTCCCCCTGCAGTAAAACTGCACCGATAGCATAATTGCTTGCATCAGTTTTTAAGAAAAAACGTTTGTTTTCATCTACTTGTTGCAATATAGGCGGTGACGTGAGAAGCTGCTTTAACCTATTAAAAGCATCTTGTTCTTCTGTTGACCATTTCCACACTGAGCGTTTTTTTGTTAAATCCGACAACGGCTTTGATATTTCAGCAAAGTTTGGTATGAAGCGTCTATACCACGAACAAGTTTGCAGGAATGAAATAAGTTGTTTTACATTTTTTGGATTTGGACGTTTTATAATAGCATCCGTTTTCTCAGGATCAATTTTCAGACCATCCGCAGTGAGAATATGGCCCAAATATTTTACTTTCGGTCGACAAAAATAACATTTCTCTCTATTTAGATGAAATCCAAATTCTCTCAATCGCTGAAACGTTTGCTCTAATTCAGTTACGTGTGACACAATGTCCTTAGAGCAGATGATAATATCATCTAAATATGCAAGTATTAAAATGTTTGGCAACCCAGAACGAAATTTATCGATTAACCGCTGAAACGTCGCTGGCGCGTTTTTTAAGCCAAAGGGCATTCTATTGAAAACGTATATTCCAAATGGGGTTGTAAATGCCGTTTTTAGTTTATCTTTTTCCGCAATTTTTATTTGCCAGTATCCAGATTTTAAATCCAAAGTGGTCATGTACGGCGTTGTTTTAGCTGCATGCAGTAGGTCGTCCATCCTAGGTAGTGGGTACGTATCCGTTTCGGTTATGGCATTTAAGCGGCGGTAGTCCACACAAACTCTTATGCTTCCATTCTTTTTTGGAATTAAAACAACCGGGAATGCCCAGGGTGATTCTTCCTCAGAAATAATGCCTTTATTAAGCATAGCATCAATCTCTATTTTTAAACGTTCTTTCATTTTAGGTGAGATTCTATATGGGCTTGTAGAAATTGGTTCATGTGACCCTGTTTTTATATAATGTTCAATATGTGGTATCGGCGTTGTGATATCCTCAAAAATATCTTTTTCATGAGCTAGCAGATTTTCCAAGTTTTCTTTTTCTTTTTTGCTTAGATGCGGTCCTTCTTCTAAACGTAGATTTATATCGAAAGAGTTTAAATTTATAGAATGGAAGATACTATCTTGAAGTTCTTCATCAGCCTTCAGTTTTTTCATCGGAGGAAACAAATTATCGTGTTTTTTCTTAATTTTCGGTTGAAAGTCTACGGGAACCGTGTTTCTAAAAATGTTGTTAATGCCTGCAGGCGAGTAGTCGTAGTTACTCGTTTTCACATGTTTTGGTGTTATGTAGCCTTCTGTTTCAGAGTTCGCTTTTTCAGACCAGTTGATACAATCGAAGTTCGTTTTTTCAAACCAATTAAGAAAATCATTTATGTGTTTATAATTTGTGCTTGGTGTGTTGTTATGCTCACTTATATTTGCATGTGTCAGCGTAACACTGTTGGCATTTGGTTGATTCAGTTTAAAATCAAAATGCCTAAAAGGATCATCTTTAAAATGCCAGTTCCTTTGAGCTAAATCTAACACAATACCACATTGTTCTAGGAAGTCAATACCAAGTAAAGTTCTATTATCTTTGGCATTTGGCAGACAAATGAAACGAATGCGCTTAAATCTATTTCCAATAATGCAATCAACAACAGTAGAATAAACAAATTCTTTCCGTGGAATTCCATCGGCTAAAATTATTTCTGCATATACCATTTGAAACTCAACTTTCATCATCTTAAGTTTTTCGTACAAATAAAATCCTGCGACGCTTGTCCTGGCCGCGGTATCGAAATAAGCCTCGCCTTTAAGACCGTTTACGTTTATATCAACTGTAGGAACATTTCGTCCAACAACAGTTGTATGTATGGAATTGAAATCTAATGGCGCTGGACTATTTTTTGCGTTAGTATTACAGTTTGGGCAATTTGAGCGGTAATACCCTGCTGCACCACACCCATAACAACTAATGGTTGTTTCCTGAACATTATATTTTTTTTTCCTGTCTGCTTCTATCTTTTTAAAACAGTTTTCCGCTGAGTGGTTCTTTTTCCTACAGAAAGTACAACGTGTAATTGGCTTATCTACATTTTCTGCGGATTTAAAATTATCCTTTTCAGCATAACTTTTAACTTGAACCTTATTATCATTAACCAGCATCTCAATTTCCCTGGCTTTAGCTAACAGATCTTGAAATGTTTTAACGCTGTCTCTGGAAACTTTTTCTCTTATCTTAAACTGTAGTTGAGAAAAAATTATGTTGATCATAGCATTTTCCGTTAACTTTTCCGATAACTGGGCGAATAACCTCCTCTTGTTGCATATAAAGCTGTCAGTTGTTTCGTTAAATTTTTGTTTGTCTTGAAAAATTTCACTAAATATGCGCCAATCTGGTTTAGGTGGAGCAAAAGCTTTTCTTAAAAGTTATATTGCTTCATCGAAAGATTTGGCTTCTTGCTTAACGCCTTGCCACCATGCTGATGCGTAACCTTCTAACAGCAGTGGAAAACTAGTTAATGCGTGAGAATCAGAAATACTTTCAGCTTCTTTGTATACTAAAATAGTCGCTAAAAAATCTTCGACATTTGTATTGTACCTTCCACCACTGAAACGAGCAGTACAAGTGCTAAAAGTCGATATATTTTCTCGTCTTATACTAAGACCTCCTAATAACTCTCTAAATTGTACTTCTGTCAAATGTATGTTAACTGGCCCATTATTTTGGCTAACAGCATTTTGGTTTTGCTGACTGTTCGCCGTATTTGCATCATTAGTAGCATTAGCATTACCACTAGTTGGTGTATTACGCGGGCTTCTACGCATTTTGTGTTAACACAAAAAAATCAACTTTTTCTGCAACTGGTAAAATTATTTTCAATAGGCAATTATCGCCAAAGGCTTGTTTTAATATTTTATCCAGCAATCAGCACCTAATCCCCAAAACACAACAACAACAATGATGTTCAAACAACGGTAGTTAAGAAAAAAAAAAAAAAATGCGCCTGCAACAACAACAACAATGATGTTCTTAGCAACTGCAATTATAGCTCCAATTAACGGCGATAAGGGTAACGGCAAATTGTCGATGGTTACTTTGTGTTCAATTATTAGTATTTAAGTTTGCAATTCAAAAACTTTTTTTTTTTATGTTCGCAGGTTTTTTGCGTTGGGCGCCAATTGTAAGAATTGCCTAACTTTTGATTTATTATATATAGATTTAGTTATAGTTTTTTTTATTAATTTTGTTTGTTAGTGGTCCGGTTATCCCGTCCTCACTAAATTTATATTTATTTAATTAACACCTGCCGCAAGAGCCAACTTATGTCTTCATTGCGTCTTGATGTTTTTTTTTATTTATATATATGTACTTTTGTAAATAATAAGGCAGGTAAATTTTATTTTTCAATGTTGGTCTTTATTGCCTGACGTCTCGATTACCAATGTGTTAAAGTTTCCTAGCGTTCACTATTTTAAATCATAAACTAAAGCTTAATAAAATTTTGAGCATAACTAATAATTTGAGTCGATATAATCTTAAATATATTGAAGCAAACGGTTTGGCTGAGTAATTAAGAGCGACAGCGAAAGAGATTAGAGAATTAGTTAGAACTTTAGTGAGTGCATTTAAATAAAGCAATAAGAAAACCGGTTGGTGAGTATTTTTTCAGTTTACAGTGGTGGCAATTAAAATTAAAATCAATTATAGAAATAACAATTCATTTCAATTCAATAAATAATAAGGTATAATAATTAACTATTAGAATAATATTCGTTACAAGATATCTTTCTGCGGCGTAACTTTTTGGAAACAATTTAGGTGCATGGTGTAATGACGTTTAAATTCTATAATTCACATTGTTTGAATTGACTCTGGTATTCGAGATAAACCGTTATTTTAAAAATTAAGGAGATTTTACCACATATTTAAGCATAACTGAAAAACAAATTGTCCGATTTTGTTAAATTAAAAATTCAAAATTTCACAACTTAATTACAATTAAGTTACGTTTACACAGTTTTTTTATTAGCTCAATAGTTTCGGAAATATTCAGGAAGTTCTTCCGAAGAAAACATGTTTTTATGCAAAATTGAAATTTTTTTTTTTTTTTTTTTAAATTCATAGCAAATCAGAAAGGTCAAAACTGCTATTTTTTGATATTTTTTTGAAAACAAGCATAAAATGCTAATGGGTCTAAAGTCTTGCGTAGAAGAAGCATTACTGACTTTGGCAATTGGTATTATTGTAGTTAGCTTCCAAGAGTTGGGAAAACATGAAACGGTAAAACAGTGTTTCGTGTGCGAGGTTTTATGATAAACGGCAATATAAATTTAATAAAACGTAAAGGAATACCATCTGATACCATACTGATCGACATCGCCGCGGAGCGAAACATGGTAGTTAGTAGCACCAGATTTAAGCACCTCGACATCCACAAGGCCACCTGGCTCTCCCCGGATCAAAAAACGCGAAACCAAATTGATCATGTTGTAATCGATGGAAGGCATGCCTCTAGTGTTCTAGATGTGCGTACATTTCGGGGGGTCAACATTGACTCCGACCATTATCTTGTTGCACCCAAGATCCGCGATTATGCAATACGAAGAACATACGCACAGGAATGCAACGAAAGCTAGATGTCGCTTAGCTGCAATTACAACGTACTGCCGAAGCCTACTCCGCTCAACTCTTGGTTAAGCTCAACCAACCAACCTCTGGACCCGACGACGCCGGCGGACTTTGGGCGCATATATACCACTCCATGCGCGCTGCCGCTGAAGAAGTCATTGGTTTCCGGCGCCTGCAACCTCGTAATCAATGTTACGATCATCGACAGCATCGCGACAGCAGTAAAAAACGCCGCATATATAACTACGTCTCAGATACACAGATAACATCAACATTAGAATCGACAAATACATATTTAATATAGTCAAGTTTTGCTACATTCAAACTACGTGCATTAAAGTGAACAATGGTGAGACCGTCACATTGTTTACATAGGTTTTTTTATTGAAAGCTAAGTTTTTCGTCAACTCTTAATTCGCTCTTTCAAATTTTGAGTAGCAAATCCTGAGATAATTCTATTAGGCCCGAGGTAATTTAAATTACAGAGCATTAACAGCATTGAAATTACAGAGAATTAACAGTGCGCTGGCGCTCTCCGATATTTGTGCAGCTGTGGTGGGTAAGTTGGTGGGTTTTGTTGGTATACCGTTGGAAAGTTGATTTTATTGCCTTTAAAATGAGCTAATAAAATTAGTTTTATGTAAGTTAGTTTTTTTGCTAGAAACATTAACGTGAATCAAAATCGTGAAATATTAATTAACCCTGTAGCTCCTAAGAATGTGAAAATATGCCCCTCCTCCCATACGATTTTTAGCTCAGCTCGACATAACCTTTCAGCTCCGTAAATAGTTGCACTCAATTGCGGGACACCCTGTATAAATAAAGTCCAAATTATATAATCGACTGCCGATTATTTTAGATAAACAATAAATTCTTTTTGGCATCAATCCTATAGAATAAATTGGAAGATGCATGCTTTCAGGTTTGTTTGTATTTTGTTCGCTTTGATGCAAGGGAGGCAATGGTGCGATGGTAGCACGTTCAACTTGCAGTCGACTTGTACGCGGTTCGATGCGAGTACGGAAAGGGAAAAGTGCATTATTCCCGACAAAATTTTTCTTTTTTATATTTATAAATAAAAATATAATTAACAAAAAAATAATATATCAAGGTCTGTCGTATGTGCTATGAGGATACAGTAACTGTCCATAAACACAAAGGACAATTGATATTTCCCATGATACCACCATGTTGAAAATACTAGTTGGCTTTATGAAAAAAAGACAGTTCTTGAACTACTACTGGTATGAAGGCAGACTGCTTTTTAACCATTTGGTTGCGCTGAAGGAGGAAATGTTAATAAAATAAAATAGCAATCTTCACAGAAATTCCATTTTTGGGTAAAAGTTTCACTTCTACCGTGCGTGGCGGCCACACACAAGTTATTTCTTTTTCTTATTGATATAGAGTCTATTGAGATAGGACCTTTCTATATAAAGGTAACGATATATGAGCTGCTCAGAGCACAAGTGGCGTAAGTTCATTTTTTAAGGAAATTGAGCTAAGTACATAGAAGTGAAGCGGAATATGTAACCTGCTTACGACTCCGGGTTAGAAACTCCTAGCTTATGTAATCTCTGAATAAAATGCAATACTTGACAAATTATATAATTTTTTCAGAGGACAAGTGGCGTAAGTCCATTCATTGTAGATCTCCCTTAATAATGAAGATAATCACTAAAGGAAACTTTTGTTCGACTTCTCGAACTAAATGCTATGATTCCTCATCAAAAAATTCTTAAAAACATCTCGAATTATATTTCTACATCGGAAATGAGAAATTTCAAAAAAAGTTCAGAGGACAAGTGGCGTAAGTCCATTCATTTTATATCTCCCTTAATAATGAAGATATTCACTAGGAGAAAGTTTTGTTCGACTTCTTTCACTAAATGCTATCATTGCTCATCAAAACATTCTTAAAATATCTCACATTAGATTTCTACAACGGAAATTTTTTACGATATGAATAGCTCTTTTTATTCTCTTGACATAGCTTGTAAGCAAAACTGAGTTCTTTATACATAGAATATCTAAAAAGGATTTTTTCTAAATATTCCATTTTCTCAAAACTACCAAAAGTGGACTTACGCCACTTGTGCTCTGAGCAGCTCATATGTATATTATGTATTTTACATGAAAAAAACAATGTTAATAAACAAATTATGAATTTAAATTGGTAAATAATCGTTTGTTTTTTATTTTTATAATATATTTAAGAAATAGTGGTGGAACATTTGGAGAAGTTTAAAACAATGCAATTAAATGATAAATACTTCATGTAAAACGAATTAAATTCACAATATGTTTCCGTTTTATTGAATTGGAGAAAATCTGAGATACTTGAAGTTTTCTTAAACATGAAAGTTATTGCAAAAATAAATTCAGAATGGTTCAGAATAAATAAATAAAAAGAAGAGGTTCAGAATAAAAGAATAAATTCAGAATTCAGAATGGTCCTTACTAACAAAAGCTGCAATTGCATTTCTAACTACTTCTGCTCGAGGATTAATGTCCGAAAAAATGTTGTGATCAGGTTGATTTCTACCATTTTTTTTTTTTTTTAATTATTTTGGTTAAGTTCCCACTTGTTATTCATTTCAACATTGTTATCGTTTAAGAAGTTGTGCAGAATACAGCATCATTTCAAAATAAGTGAAGAGTTTCTTATATCATTATCGATGTTCAGGCAGCTTTTGTAGCCCAGACCTTTGTCTATAACTTTAACTTAAACATATATATACTCTATATGTTACCTTTTAATTTATAAAAAATAAAACATACTTGCTTCCTGTCGTCAAAGGGTTAAATGGCCAAACGCGTTTTCTACTACACTACTTGATTTGGACAAGGCGTTATAAAAAGATCTTTCACGTTCTGCAGTAATGGCACACAATGGATACGGTTTCATTAATACTTCTGATAACTTAAATGCGGAGTCCCCTAATATCACTACTGGAACATTCACTTCACAAATAACTGTGCTATTAGCTTTTTTCTTTTAGGGGTGATTTTTCAATGATTTTGGAGTCGTTGCATCGGCCAGGGCATCTAATATTTATATTCATGCTTTAATTCTTAAGCTGATGTCAATTAAAATTGCATACCAATAATCAACAAGTGCCAATAGAACCATACTATACCAACCCTTGTAATTGTAGTAATCTACGCAATCTTCTGCTGATGGTCCCACTTCAATATGACAGTTGTCTGGAATAAATTAAAAATTCCGTGATAACATTAATTCAAATAAAGTTAGGTTAATTATATGTGGCCACAATGCAAGACAACTTAAAGTAACTTATGAAATTTTATATGGATTTGTTTTAGCCATAAGGTAAATTTTAACGTAGTTAACAATGGAACACTTGGAAGAAAATCATTTATATAAATATTTTCTATAACAATGTGAACTACAAGCCAACAGCCCCCAGACATTGGGGAAATCCAAGTAGTTTGAATACTTAAACACATTCACTGACTTTTTCAGTATTTAGGAATTTTCCGTTCAAATACTCATAAGAGAGGACCTTCCAGATTTCCGAACAGCATTCTAAGAGAATATTGCACACACTGGCCTTTGAGACACCATAAAGCCTTCCAATTGCTTAATATTTCGCTGATGACCTTAGTATGTATAACGCAATAGCAACGCGTTTGTCCAAGGGGATGCAATATCTGAACGAGGTATTACTTCTTTTAAGGCTGCATAGTTTGCTCACAAGTATGTTCAAACATTTTCGATTCATACCAAAACATTCTTTGAAAAACGATTCGTCATTGCACAGTACATCCAGCTCCCAAAACTTCCCGTGTCTCTCCTGGAAATTTAAAAATATGACAATTTACAAATTTATATAGTTTTAACAATAATTTTTACATGGCAACAAATTGATCTGGGAGTTTTAAAATTAAGAAGTGTCGCGTAAAGTATGGTTCTTTTTCGGTGGAGCGCAACATTTTGCAAGTGTCTTTTTTCGTTTTCATTTTAACTCTTCCAACAGCAATTATTTTTCTTTTAAAATTCGGTCGAAACTCATCAGTTTAGAAAATACATCTTGCTGATGATGAACAAAAACTTTATCTACAAGGCAATTTTTGAATTTAAATTGAATTTCAAAAATGCTACAAACTGATTTGAAGCAATGAAAGACGAAACGTCATATAATGACGTAGTTAACTGCGCTACTGGCAGTGTAAGCACCAGAAACAGTTACCAAACTATTATAGCCAAACTATGAAGTTAAATGTGAAATGTAAACATACTTGAAAGCTCATTAATTAGTAAAATAACATCTATTGTTCAACCAAATACTAATTTATACCAGCATAACTATGAAAAATATTTATTTTTTTTTTTATTTTTTCACTTTAAGTTCAATTTACTTAAAAAGAGCTTTTTAATTTTTCTAAAATGATGCAATCTTAATCTTCACAAGATTTTTTGCAATACTTTCAATATAAGGTCTAACGTTTGAACAACGAAGGGGAATTAATCTTATTTGAAATACTTGTTGTGCACTATTTCATGAGAAATAATTTTGTAGATTTAAATAAAATAAATAAAACAGATTTTTTAATACCCTCAATTGTAGTAGCAGAGGTTTAAACTGTTAAAATGAAAATGTTTCTTATAAAACTTCACTATAAGTCTTTTCGGATAAGATTTCTCCATCTAGCTTAAGGTCATTGATGTCAAAATTGTAATTTCCTTTGTCATAAAATTTTAATACAATTATAAATAAATAAACAAAGCTTTCTGCAAGAAATAGAAACTTAAAAAATTCACATAATTTAAAAACTCCCTACAAATATGCAACAAAAATTTCTTCCGATGATGCACTGTACATTTCTACAGATTATGGACTCTACATAATATAATTGAAAACTTATGATTTTCTCCATTACATTACGCTGCAGACAAATCTGTCCAAATTAACTTAGATTGAAATTTAATAAGGAATATTTTTATAGAATACTTGAACCCCCTACGACTTCTATTTTTAAGGTTATTTTTTTACAGTTTTAAGCTGGAGGTTATACTATATCTCAAAAATAATTCTCATAAAATTTTTCTAAAGATTTGAAAACATAATAACTTGTTTAACCCTTTCGACCCGGTCGGTACAATATATATATGTATTTTTTTTATATTTTATTGAAGCGTTAGCTTCTTTAGCGAAGGTATTTACGGGAGTGAATTTTAAACTTTACAAAAGCGTCAGTTCTCTTAAACAACAACATATGCATGAAAACGCGATAAAAAACAACTCTCACTTGACGATGCTGATGTTGATAGCATCGCTACTATGTGCAGTCGCTAAGAATTGTTTTTGCATGTGTATTTATGTATACTATAACTTTAGCGAAGTTATTGATATATGATAGTCGGCTCTCAGCATCTAACCATGCCAAGCCGAAAACCACATTGGAGCAAAAGAGATGCATAACTTGGTTTCTTTGTTGCTCCAATGCTAAGAAGGTAACGCTTCCGTCGGCAGTCCTGACGACTGAACCCCGGTTTTGTTTCATCGAATGCTTATCGTGAGTTTGTGCAACACACTTACAATTGAAGTTTGGAAATACGCTAAAATGAGATATAACTAAGGTTTTCTGTTCATGGGATAATATGTCCCAGTATTAGCTTCTGGTGACGAAATCTGAAAATCTGGCTCGGTAATAATTTTCCTAGTCTTTAAGGCCCACCTAGTGCCAAATTGTATATCCAGACATTTTTTCGGTTTGAAAGGGCTAAGGCAATTTTTTTTAAGTTTTACCCATATTAAATACAACACAGACGTAAACTTTTTTAAATACCGATGCACAAGTATATATATTTTTTTTTTGTCGTACTAGAGTTCATTAATAGATTTTAAAAATTTTCTTTATGTTTGTAATGTATAATGCTAAAGCAGAAAATCATCTAACTTTTGATATATTAATCCTTATATTTTTATTTCATATCTTGTATATATTTAATGCTCATATAAAGAAAAAAAAATTCTAGAAACAGTTATCCAGAATTTCATTAAAACGCATACTTCTTTTAAGAACAACAAATCCTTTTATCATTACGATGTCATCTTGTTATCTATGCTTTCATTAATTAAGTGTATGATTTGTTGTTTTTATATATTTCTTTCTAAACTCTTCTGGTATATATTCTCATCAAGTTGAAAAATCTCGCTATCAATAGAAAAAACTTGAAGTCATAAAAAAAATTATTGATTTTCACTTTCATCAACACTTTTATTGTGACTTCCATTCCTTTTCTCTTTACGACGAAATTTATAATTTATTAATAAATAAAGCAAAAAGTATTTATCAAAACTAAATAAAGTTGTCTTTCGAAAAGTTCTCACT
Organism: Coremacera marginata; assembly: GCA_914767935.1. Taxonomy (NCBI): domain Eukaryota; kingdom Metazoa; phylum Arthropoda; class Insecta; order Diptera; family Sciomyzidae; genus Coremacera; species Coremacera marginata. The sequence goes on along the minus strand of OU612043.1, from coordinate 201,460,741 downwards.
TTTAAAGCGTTATAGATTCTTCACCAATTCGTTTTCACCATCACACTTAAAGGTGACTTGAGTTTTTCGCACCCAAGATTGCAATGAGACCGTGATAATGCAATTCTTTACTACATCGTCTTTTTTGAGATCAGCATTTATCTCTATTTTTGTTCCTGCAACAACTTGAATTGTGGCCGAGTTAACGTCTTCAATTCTATGATTGTGAAATAAATGTAAAACTTAAATAAAACGAATAAATTTGCAGAAAGTGATTCCTTACGTGTAATTTACATCACCACCTTCTAATTTTTCCAGCAATTCATTCAGAAGTTCTCTAGCTATTCCGATATCGTATTTTTTTACACCACCCACTTGCTGTAACTCTACCTAAAATTAGTTAAATACGAATAAATGTAAACTCACCATTTGAATATATTTTAATGTAAATATGATTATAATACACCACTTACATCATTGGCAGGTAAAGCCATACCAATGGCAAAGCTGCAAGCCAAGAGAATAAAAATCTTTGTGCTGGTGAACATAGTGTTAAGAAATGTTAATTCGGTTTGAATTCAGAATATTAACTGATGTGTGTTGCTGGTTTCACTCATCTTTTATAGCAGTGTCATTCGTGTTTTCGTGCTGCGAAGGCCTTCGTGTATGTATTCACTAATCATATTTGTCTGATTTGTTGCAGTATATTACTTAACTTGCTGTAAACATAAGCTTTTTCTCCCGACTTTTCGAATTATTTGTAATACGGCGCCTTCTGGAGTTTGATAAAGAATGAAATGCTACTTTCAGGGCTAAAACACTCCCCGTACTAATTTGTATTATGTTAATCATATGAGCGGTTAAGGAGTTTGTTTGCGTTGGCTTGAAAGATTTGGTCTACAGTGGTGTTTTTTGTTTAAGGTAGAACAAAATAGATAGCGCCAAAACACTAGCCGTATTTTCATGCTAATCGTTTGAGTGATTTTAGAGTTTTCCGTGGATTTTTAAGATATTTGTGACCGCTATATACAAATTCGGAACAATTTACTTCTACCTAAAATGGCCTCTTTTTAATTTATTTTTTTTTTTTGCAAATTGTGTATTTGAAGCTAAAAAAGCAAAAAGTGAAAAAAGTAAAGGCCGCTCCCAAGTCGTTTAGAAGTTGATAGGGTCTAAATTGGAAAATTGGGCCAAAGAATAATGTTTTCCTTCAAACATCAAAAAACGATAGAAATAAATCTTTAAGCAATTCGTCGAAGGTTGTTTTGGCGAGTTCGCCTGAATAATATAATTTTAAAAGCTTTTGATTAAAAGTCTATCCGCACTTTTTTTTACCCTTTTGGTCGAAAAATGGCATTTGGCGTGTTTTTTTACTAAAATTCGCATGAAATTTTTTATTTTGAAATTGTAACTAATATTGACACAGGCCATTTTTGTCCTTCAGACCATGGGGCGGTCTACGGCTTGAACCATTTGTTTTTTTATTTCTGAGGTTTCTCCTTTATGTGCCTACGCACTGCTATAAAGCTTTACTGTATAAAAAATATCCAAATATCAGTTTTTGTCCGTTTTACATTTAACATATACATATAAAATAACGACATATTTTATAGATTAAATTTAGGTCCCATTCTGTCACTGAAAGGGTGAAAATGTTATATCTTGGAATGTAATGCATGGAAAAGTTTTGTTCAGTATATGTGTATCTTTAAATTTTAAATTGATTTAATCGATTTATTAAAACATTAACCAAAATAAAAAGTTTCTACTAGGCTGCGAACGGAGGACACCAAAAATACCGCAGTTTTAGTGCATTATAAAAACTCAATAAATCAGCGAAATGTGTTAACATATCAAGAAATATTTAAGGTATAGAAACTAATAGAATTTAATAAACTTTTAAAGTATTTAAAAGTTTAATGGTATAGAATTCAATATTAAATTTGAAATATATTCGAAATTATATACAAAAATTATAAAAATAAAAATTTCGGTTGCGTACGGTGTCCCCAATGGTTGCGTAATTGGACATGTACGAAAAAAAAAATCAAAAATTTTCACACAAAATTTGATTACAAAACAATTTTTTATGTATTTAGAACCTCTAGTAGTCGAGGACAATATGTTGCCAACACTCTATACGACGAAGTGGTGTTGATTTTGTAGGTAAAAATATACTTTCGTTGCGTATTTTGTACAAAAAACAACAGCTCCTTTTATTTACTGATCGGTTAATAATAACACTACAGCGTACGTGGTTCTAATAAACCAACCAAAAAAACAAAAATGAATCAGTAATAACTTTTCATTTTAACCCATATACACTGAAGGCCACAATCCGGATGAATATTTTTGCTTCATAAAAGTGCCTCCAAACTATCAGCTAACGGACAAATAAGCGAGCCAACTTTCCACTTAATTTAATACTTAAGTTACTTATTGAGCATTTTTCTCAATTTGGTTTGAAGTTTAAAAAAATACAACTTTTAATTTTTCCTTTAGTAATGTTCGGCAGTTTTTAAACAAAAATTTCACTGTGATTTTAACCCTATGATTTGCATTTTTCATGTTTTTGAAGCTATTTTAAACTAAAAATGTTAAACCTAATTTAACAAGCTTTCCAATTAACCCTATTCACGTCACGCTGTGTCTTTGGGTCACTATTCAATTGCAAACCAATATAAATGATTAAAACTTGTTTTAAAGCCAAATAAATTAAATTTCTTTTTTTATTGGTCACTCTGCTTATGCAATATACATTTGATTTTTTTTATGATTTCGATTTTTGATCGCCAATTAGGGAAAAATGCGAAATTTTTCTTTGATAAAAGTTCATTGCAAACGAACCTACGCCGGGTGGGTTACATATGCATTCACAAGTGTTAATTTTCTGCACAATATTTTAGTTACATATCCTATGTTATGTTTTAGTTTCGACCAACATATCGTAGGTAATCTGACAGCTCAGTTGATAATGGAAGAACTTGTAACCAGTGTTTTGTGTGTTAAAGTATCGCAGCATGCGAATAATTTTTTTATTTCAATATAAATGTGAGTTAAAATCTACATTTGAATTATATGAAAGATACGATATTTATATGGAAATTCACAGATCTAAGAATAAAACAAATTTTAGGTTCAAAGTTGCATTCGTTAATATTGCAGCATGTGCTGTTTCCAAATCAATCAATGCAATCAATCAGAATTTATCAGAACTCAATTTGAGAAATGCCTAAAAGTATGCTAATGTTCTGAAAAAAAGCTACGTTCAGATTCAAATTTTTAGACCGTACTGTACTTTCAGAGTATTGAACGAAAGACTCAATTCAATCATAAAAGAAAGAGAAAAGTACTGATTGTCGACTTAACATAAGTATGAGCTACTCAAATAAACATGTCTACGTGACCCAGTGGTTAGAACAGATGGCTATGGATACAAACGTACTGTGTAATCATCAGTGGAAGCAAAAATATAAAAAATTTAAATAGCAACTTTTTCGTTTTTATGCAACTAGTGCGGCGAATTGCTGTGTTGTTGTTTTCATAAGAACCATTTCGTTACATTGGTTTTAACCCCCAACTAGCTCGCCGTATTGTTGTCAGCATTGCCACAATGTGAAAATTTTACCAAAACTTGTACATTTTTTTTCCAATGTGAAATTTAATTCTATTTTGGTAAATTTTTGTATTGACAAAACAAAAAAATTATTTTTATGAAAAAATGTTCCCTTACTCTAAAAAAAAACATATTAAAATGATCGGTCTGTTTCAATGCTATCGAACTTGCTTGCTACGAAAAAAAACATCCCTGCTGAGCTTGTTCTTGTGTTAAGTTTGCCGCCATTACTGTGGCTAATTAGAAATCTGTTCATGCAGCAAAAGTTTTCATGGCTGGAGAGCTAGAAATGCAAAGGTAAGTTTTCATAACTCATATTCTATTAAGCGTTTTTTAACATATCTTTAAAATTTCAAAGATACAATTCCCAATTTGCTACATGAGCTTAGTTTCATAACAATTCTATCTAATGGACAAGTAAGTACTTGAAATGTATGCAATTGTAATGATTAATAATTTAATAAAATGTTTTATCTTTTATGAAGGTTCCACGTTAAAAGGCCCGCTGTTGCGACTCCTCCAGAAAATCAAGAAAATTCATCAGAAAGTGATTATGAAAGCAGGTAATTCAAATATAAAAACGTGATAGAACCGAAGACCGTCAAAACAGGATTTGTGCACAAATGTACAGAAAAACTGAGTTGATTGGTGGTGGACGGTGGAATTTGGTGTAACCAAGTTTTATGAATCGGAAAACTAATTAAATTATATTATTACAGCAGTACTAAAGCGACATCTAAAAGGAATTTTCGACCCCAGTGGCTACAGAAATTTCCCTGGCTGCGAAATCTGGATGGAACAAGCTTTTGTATTGCCTGTGAAAGAAGACTGTCGAACCATGTGATGGTTTTAAAGCATCATCCTTCTTCCGCGTACATCTTTAAAAAGTTGAAACTAAAATAAATCAAATTGCATTCAAGTTATGCATGAGCCAAGAACATACAAAATTTTTAAAACAAGTGCACAACGCAAAGCTCACCCTGGTTATGTTCCTAATACATCACAATTTGCCATTTTTACTAATGGACTACTTACCGAACTTATTAATGGAGTGCTGTCCCGATTCGCAGATTGCGAAGTCAGTCAAATGCGGTAGAACATAATCAACTCAACTTGCAGAAACCTTAGGAAGCAAAGCGAATGAGAAAATCACAAGTAAAATTAAGAATACAAAATTTACATTAATAATCGATGACCTTTCAACAAAAATCTTCTTGTTAATAGTTGTTAGATATGAGCTGCTCAGAGCACAAGTGGCGTAAGTCCACTTTTAGTTGTTTTGAAAAAATGGGATATTTAGAAAAATTCTTTTTGCAAATTCTATGTATAAAGAACTCAGTTTTTCTTATAAGCTATGTCAAGAGCAAAAAAAGAGCCATTCATATCGTAAAAAATTAACTTAAACCGGACCCTTTTTTTGAAACTTCTTATTTCCGCTGTAGAAATTGAATGTGAGATATTTTTAAATATGTTTTGATGAGAAATGTAGCATTTAGTTCCAGAAGTCGAACAAAAGTTTTACCTTGTGATTGTCTTCATTATTAAGGGAGATATAGAATGAATGGACTTACGCCACTTTTCCTCTGAAAAAACTATATAATTTGTCAGAACAATAACTAAGAATTGCATTTTATTCAGAGATTACGTAAGCTAAGAGTATCTAACCCGGAGTCATAAAAAGGTTACATATTCCTCTTCACTTCTATGTACTTAACTCAATTTTCTTAAAAAATGGGCTTACGCCACTTGTGCTCTGAGCAGCACAACATATTGATGAACTAGCTAACACGAAGTATTCACTCATGGCCGGGAAAAATAAATGGCTTGCACGCAAAATTTAAGCAGGATGTAAATTTCTTTAAATTTAAGCAGGATGTAAAAAACTTCCATATGGAATTGAAGTTCTCTGTCGCAATATTTACATTTTTTTTTTATCTCGTAGTCCAAAACGAATACACGGGTTTAGAGAATTTCAAGACTCTTGTTCCGTTCAGCCACATAAAATTTTGGACATATCTCTTACAAGATGGCTTGCTTTAGAACACGTAATAAATCGTATAATTGAGCAATGGAGTGCCTTAAATCTATTTTTTATATTTTGCTATTTAGAGGTTAATGGAATAAAATCTATTTAATTGGCATAACAAATGGGTAACCCTGAGAGAAAATTTATTTTTTATTCCTATCTTTTATTCTGAACATAATCAACAAGCTCAATAAAGAATTTCAACCTGAAAAAGTGCGATTACCCTATATTTATACACAAATGGAAATTAATTTTAAATTAATTTTAAGCAATTTTATGAAAAATTAATTCATAAAAAAATTCAGTTCTTTAGATGGAATTGATTTATTTAATCAAAGTAATTACTTATCAATAAAAAATATTTTTATCGGAAGCAAAGCTGAGCTTTATTTAAAGAATAGTGAAGTATCCTCTTTTCAAAAATATGAAATAAAAAAAAATATTTAAAATTTTTATATAGAAATTTTAGCTCAAATTAAGAAGCGGTTTGATTTTTCAAAGCAAGAGTTGAAATCACTCCGTTATCACTCATACTATGGTACTGTCTGATTCAGAAGTTTCCATAATACCGTTATTTTCATTTTTTCCTAATTTAACTGACGGTGAGGAAGAGAAAAATATCACTCAATGAAAATTACTACGCTTTTCTAAATTTTACCTAAACAGCGACATGGATATTGTAGATTTTGGGATAAAGTTGCTTCTTTTAAAAATGGCTTAGAAGAAAGCTGTTATACAGAACTAACAAATTTTGTAAAAAATGACACTTTCTCACAATTCAGCCGCTGCTGAAAGAAAATTTTCAGACCTTTCTTTAATAAAAACATATGATAAGAAACAGAATCGATTTTGAAACTATGAATAATATAATACTTCTCAAAGAATTAATTAATAGTGATAACAGTCCGCACTTTGTATGGTCAGCGAAAAAATATTTGTTAGAGCGACATCTAAATTGATTTTAATTTACAAATGCAAAATAGCTATGTTGCAAACAATCAGGGTTGTTGTAGAAACCAAGAGGTCTTGTAATCCGAATTGAAACCGATGAATATTTCGCTTAGGTGTTATGGATACAAATTTGGCGGTATTAAATTCGAATCGGATTCGGTGTCTCTTTTAGATGTCACAGGAACCTATGTTATTTGATGTCACCCAGGCGAAATATTTTTCGGTTTCAATTCCGACTCCAAAAGCTCTTGGTTTATACAACATGTTCCTTTTTCTTCTTTTATGCCATATTTTATGCTTATTTAACAATTATTAAATTTTCAAATAAGTTTATTTTGTTTCAAATTTCAATACATTTCTGTTAAAAACATAAGAAAACCTTACTTGAAATTTAAAAATGATCACTTATCACTTTTGTGCACTTCAAAATGTTAAAAAATCAAAATTGCGTTTTTAACTACATGTCATTAAGTCAAAATGAATTTTCATTATAAATTCACAATATTATATTAGTAAATGCCATTTCATATGAAAGTTAGTTAAAAATGCAATTTTAAATTTTTATTATTTTAACAACAAACTAACTAATTTTTCGATTTGTTTATATAACGATAAATTCACATTTTAAAGGTTGCCATATAATTTCACCACCCATTGTATATGTTTCTTAGATTTAAATCTGAATTGTTCTAATGCTTTAAGAATTATAAAAAATTTATTTTTAAAGTTAGTTCATCAAGTTACTTATATGATTTTTGTTAATTTTTGTACCAACAAAAATTTATATAATATTGGTCTTAAGAAATCATATGTTCAACAAAATGATACATTTAATTGCATTTTTATGTTTTAACTATATTCACAATAAATTATATGTTCGTAAAGTATAAATTATATACTTAAAAAATTGTTTTAAATAATTAATTTTTGATTGATCTTATTTGGTAAACTTTTGTTTTGGACGTGAAATGTTTTTCTTAATGTGAAATATTTTTTTTTGATATTTTGGTAAAAAAAAAATTTTGGCTGTGGCAATCCTGATTGTTGTATATGCGGCTATAAAAGTTTCACTTCAAAAGAAAGTATTGGCATACCCATTACTATATGTAAACTACTTACATTGAGCAATCCATAAAAAGCCAACCATCAACAATCAACGGGGTCAACAAGAAGCACATGCCATACAGCTCATCAGGTTCGGCCAAAAATCACCCAAAAACGCTCAAAAGAAGTGATCTCCCTGAGAAAGGATCAAATCGGTACAATGAGATGTGTCTCAACAGGACACTGCTTAATAGGTAATCACGCACGAAGATTGATCATCCTCCACAACGGTTTCTGCAAAAGCTGCAGAGATGAAGAGGAGGAAGAATTCACAACACTTCTTCTCTACACCATGGCAGAGTTATAAGGTAGGGCCGATTCGCTAAGTGCCCTCACGCGTCAACGAAGAGTGGATAATGAAAAGGTTGGTTAGTTGTCAAAACGACGAATTTAGTAGATTTTGCAAATGAACAAAATATTTTATGTTTCCAAGTTGCAAACACGTGGGGTCGCGTGTGTTAAATTTGTGTTAATTTGAGTGAAAATATTATAAAAACAATTTAGTAAAAGCTGTAAAATGTAAAAGAAGTCATAAAATTGCAAAAAAACCTGTGACAATTTTAACCTAAAAACAACTGCGAAACGTGAGCATAAAGAAACTTGAAATGAACAGCTGATTTTGACATCTAGCCCGCTTCATTCTGCTTTCTACTTCATTTCTCTCCGTGTCGGCCCTACCTTATAATTCTGACATGCTCTGCACTTGCCCAGCGCTTCGTTTAGGTAACTGATTCTACAAAAGGGCTGCCAGACGTCCCGGTGTTCCGTGACATGTCCCGGTTTTTGATTGCTTGTCCCGGGCCAACCTTAATATGTCCCGGATTTATCTTATAAGGTCCAGTTGCAAAAATACATTTTTAAAATTTGCTACTACTTTTCAAATGTGAAATAGGTGTCAGTTCATCTTTCATCTTCAGTTAATTTCAGAGTACTCATCTCAGTGGACTAAGAAAAGAAATTCGCTTAACACTAGCACAGTACAAGCATAATTCAATGCAAAGTCAATTTTAAATTGACTTGCACAGAGTTTTTCAATTGAAGGGCTTATTGCAGAAACATGATAAGCCACATAATATCAAAAACTGGTATTTTGTGTTATTTCTACAACATTGTACCACAATAACACCTGCTGAAAAGATTGGTGCTTATTTTCAATAAATTGCGATCATATATGTATATGTATCTTATTACAATTAAATATTTTATTAAATTTTCTACTTAAAAACTCGATAAGCCACATACTAAAGCTACCCTTCAAATAGAAACGGTGAATTTGACTGCGACTTATATTAAAATTCAAGATTTTATTGGCATGATAGCATTGGCATTAGTACGATAGACGAGGATTTCCTATAAACCACTAATGGAAATATATCAAAAAACATTGAACAATATTTATTTTAATTTATGTGGCTTATCATATCATTCTGCAAATAATTTTTACTTTTATATTTGTAGTGGCTTATCATATTTTTCCATTTAGGAAAATGGTTTGTAAGCTTGTAACCATTAATAACTTATAATTACTGATAAAGTAGTCTCATGTCTTTGCAGTTCAGTAGAATTCTGTGGTGGCTTTTAAAATTAAAACCTTCGCGAGTTATCCTAAATCAGATGATTATTTCGATGTTGAAGTTTTGTTGCATATCAGGTTTAACAAGAAACACCGATATTTGTGTCCTATCTATAACTAAATAACAGGTCATTCAATAAGTCCGTAGGATAAGTAAAAAAAAAACAAAATTTTGATAAAACTCGATTATATAATTCAACATAGTTGCCTTCGAGAGCGATACAACGAGTCTAGCGATTTTCCAACTTTTCGATACCACTCTTATAGTACGATTTCTCTTTTTCTTCAAAATAGGCTTCAGTTTCAGCGATTAATTCATAATTAGACTTGAATTTCTTTCCAGCAAGCATTCTCTTGAGATCTTAAATCAGGAAAAAGTCGCTAGGGGCTAAATCTGGAGAATACGATGGGTGGGTAAGCAATTCGAAGCCCAATTTATTCAATTTTGCCAACGTTTTCATCGATTTGTGACACGGTGCATTGTCTTGGTGAAACAACGCTTATTTTCTTTTGCAAATGTGGCCGTTTCTTGGCGATTTCAGCCTTCAATCGATCCAAAAGTGCACAGTAATAGTCGTTGTTGATGGTAGTTCCTTTTTGGAGACAGTCAATGAATATTATTCCTTTCGCATCCCAAAATACAGACGCCATCACCTTACAAGCCGACTGTTGGGATTTGGATTCGGTTCGTCGACTGCTGTCCACTCAGTTGACTGTCTTTTGGATTCTGGTGTGTAATAGTTAAGCCATGTTTCATCCATTGTCCCATACGACGATAGAACTTGATTTTATTCCGGTTTAACAGCACCAAGCACTCCTCTGAAGCATCAGTTCGTTGTTGTTGTTGGTCAACTGTGAGCTCACGCGGCACCCACTTTGCACAGATCTTTCGCATACACAAATTTTCCTGTTAGATGGTAAAAACACTACCATCTGATATCTTTTCAATGTCAGCTAGCTCGTGCACCTTCAATTTGCGATCGTTCATAACCAATTTGTGGATTTTTTTTATGTTTTGTGGATTAACAGTCTGATTTGGGCGTCCAGTGCGCTCTGCATTATTTGTGCTGGTACGACCACTTTTAAATTCAGCGATCCACTTTTCTACCATTTGTCTCGATGGAGCAGAGTCCGGATAATGTTTATCAAGCCATTGTTTGGTTTTCACTGTATTTTTTTTTCATCAAAAAGCAATGCTTTATCAAAACTCGAAATTCACTTTTTCCATTTTTTTTTTTTTTTTCAATAACAATAGTTGCAAACAAATTGCTATAACTCACGAAGCAGTTGTCAGATTCGTCGTTTAAAGGTTGGTATTAAATAAAAAAATCATATGGAAACAAATCTAGAAACGCCATCTATGTGTCATCCTTCGGAGTTTTTGAACGTACTGTTACTATTGTAACACTTGACAAAAAAACTTTAGCGTTTTTCCATGAAATTTTTTTGGCCGTTAAAGACAATTTTTACACATACATTTTTTCTATGAAAGCCACATACTAACGCAAGCTTTATCGAGCAAAATATGAACTCAAAAATAATTACCACCAATAGTGAAGACTGGTTTGAAAACAGAAATGATAGACGTAGATTTCATAGTCTCGGTTTTCATTCGTCAAGAATTGCATTTGTGGATAAGAGCCGCGGACATCTAAGTGAGAGAGGGTAAACCTAAAAGAGAATAGCAAAGAATTGACGTCAATTATTGATAAGTGTAAATTACGTAATACCATCTGATGATGAAGGAATTTCAGAAACCAGTGAGGTATTCTAGCAAAAAAAAAAGGTAGTCAAATTGGAATTTCTTCACCTTATGTATTTGAATTATAGAAAAATGTTTAAGGAGACTGCAACAATAAATTGCATAACGAAGATTCTGAAGTGCTACCAGGAACCAGTCAGGTATTTTTTGATTGTTTATCTCATTTAAAAAGAAACAGGTTTTATCATGTAAAATCAAGAAACATAGAAAACGAGGAGGAAATCGCAGAAATTGTTGAATGAGTTAAAAAATTAATATATATTGTTCCGTTTTTGTTAACAAAAATTTTTTAAAATAAATTTCAAGCAAAAACATGATAAGCCACAGTTTTTTTTTTTTTTGAAGCGAAGCTTTTTACTCCTCGTTCTGTGATTTGCTTGGAGTGAAATCTGAAAAATTTTCGACAGATTTTTTTTTGGAAATTTTATGGTTTCTTTGTTGCTAGTGCTCATTACAACAAGAAAATTTAATACTTAAATATTAAATACTAAAAAACTTGTTGGTCTGCCCGTGGCGATCGAACCCACGTCCTCTTAAACGAAAGTCCAACGCAAGATCGTTGGAACTTGTTAGAAAAAGTTGTTAATTCAATGCTAATTATAACAGAAGCTATGCTGCAGTAGATCGTCACCATCTATCAATAGATAGAGGATTGTGTATTTGCTATGCTACAACTATCAAAAATTTGCTTTTATTTGCCACAAGGTGTCTCTAGCATCGGTTTGTTTGTATTGTGAATGCGTTTGTGGTGCTGTTGTCATAGAGTGTAAATTATGATCTAGAGATTGCATCAACTCTGCTAAATCTCTGGCATGTGTTAACAGAGTTACTTTACTTAAAAACATGAAGAAAAAAAACTCTGTTAACCTCTGTTAACACATGCCAGAGATTTAGCAGAGTTGATGCAATCTCTAGATAATAATTTACACTCTATGACAAGTGCGTTGACAAGTGCGTTTTTAAGTGTCAAAAAATAGATGATATCAATATATATGGAATTAACAAACGCATGCATGAGTCAGTGCAGCCAAGTTCACAACCATGTGTGGAGAGTTAAAATGGAGAGTCGCTGGCATTACATGCCCGTATATGTAATTGGCGTGGAAATTTGACATTCAACAATAAAAAAATAAGCAGTAAATATGTTTTCTGTATATATGTAATTTATTTTATGTTATTTTAAATTTTTGAATTTAAAAGTTAATTTATTTAAAAGAAAAAATTATTAAGCTATCAAATCTATGTAACTGCGAAAAAGCTTCGCTTGTCTCGTGTGTCCAACGACGCACCTGTGTTTTTTTAAATGATTCCCAGTGAACCAAAACTACCGTTTTTGAATTCATTTATGAACCTTTTCGGGTAGAAACTTTTTATATCATTCGTCGGACTAAAATGCCTCTCAAAAACGAACCTTATTTTGTTCGCAAATGAGTTAAAAAAAGAACCGTAAATTATCCTCTTTTTTGTTCGGAAATGAGTTCAAAAAAGAACCATAAAAGTACTTTTTCGGCACTCGGAAATTAACCCTTTTTGAAGCAATCGCCGGACGAAAATGCCTCTCAGAAACAAACTGTTTTTTCTTCGGAAATGAGTTCAAAAATGAACCATACAAACATTTTTTTTCGGCACTCGAAACCGAAACGAAATTGAACCCTTTTTGTATCAATCTTTGGACTGAATTGCCTCTCAAAAACAAACCTTTTTTTGTTCAATAATGAGTTAAAAAAAATAACCTTTTTGAATTATAAATTTTATTATTGCGTAATTTATAATTACATATCGATATTTTGTTAAAGAAGAAATGATTATTACTAAAATTAGAGATCATATTAATCATTGGGTTAATAGGATTAATATACCTGGGCTGGAATTCACGCATTGTGTTTTTCATGATATTGATGTTTCAAAGGGGAAAAGGCGTGATTGTTTTCCAATTTGACAAACTTCCAAATTAAATATGAAATATCAAAATAGTTAAGTTATTAATTGGGGAATTTATTTGATTACATTTTTGCATGAAATGTTTTCGTAGTTTTCATTCTATTTGGGCTTGATTTTAATTTTTGATAGAAATGTTGAAATGTTGAAAATTAATTAAATGTTGAAATGCATACGTGTAGCAGTACAGCCATCTCGCACTGGTAAAAAAGTTCATATGACGTTTGTACGAAGGTTAACATTTTCATTTTAAGTTCCTTTATTTACCTGATTTTAGAATATAAAAAGTAACATTTATGATTCATTTGTGAACTCATTTATGAACAAAAAATGGTTCGTTTATGAGAAATTGTTTCCTACTGATATGATAAAAAAAATTATTCTTTTTTGAACTCATTTCAGAATGCAAGAAAGAAACATAAATGATTCATTTCCGGACTCATTTATGAACAAACAAATGGTTCATTTACAAGGAAGTCTTACCTACTGAAATGATACAAAAATGGTTCATTTTCGACTCGAAATAAGTTTTTAATGATTTTCGCAAAATATGCACAATTTTGCTTTATGGGAAAAGCTTTCACGAATTTAATCTTTTATAACAAGTACTTTTAAGCGACAAAATAAAAAAGAAAATATTAAAAAAAAAAAATTCTAACCAAAAACGTTCGCAAAACACTCACCTTACTCAAAACCTTCGCTTATGGTTCAGTGGGTGGTAATAGTTCACAATGAACAAACGCCAAAAATTTGGCAAATAAATTATCGCCCAAAAATTAAAATGAACGATTGGTAAAATTGTATTTTGTTAAAAACTGTTTAAGACAATAACGAAAATATTTCGTGCAAGGGCAATTATTATTTTCCTTGCACGAAAGAAATAAAGCCTAAAAATTTACGAAAACATTGAAATATTTCGCAAAAGGGAAATAATCATTCAAATAGTTATTTTCCTTTTACGAAATGTTCATGTTTTCGTAAAATTTTTAACATGATTCCTTTCTTACAAAGACTCACGAAAGTTACAAAATAATTATATTTTTGAAAATCATTAGATTTTTCCTACGATACATTTCCTACACCGTTGCGGTGATCACGCCGGCCACGATTTTTTGGTGTTCGTTAATAAAGTACGATTACCCAATTCTTTTGCTTTGGGCATTTGTACATTTTTGGAAATTTTGGCGATTGTTCATCGCATGAATGATCACAAAGAAAATATGTCCAAAATGTGAAATGAATGATCGCTCAAAACTATTTTTGGCACTCGTTCATTTTCGTTTTGGGCGAGCATTCGCACAGTCATAAAAGCTACGTTAAACTAATAAGTTTTTAAATATGAAAGTGCCACAGACTTACTTTTCCATTTTCTTTCATTAGCAAAGTCAAAAAATGCAATTAATTAACAAAACAAATTTAATAAAACATGAACCGAATTACTGAGCTAATTCAAACAAAAATGAGACGTTTTAACTAACGCTGTGGCTCTCAGATAGAAATTTTTATAAGTTCTTCTTTTTGCTTTGTTGTATTACACTAAGTCGGCACATTTATAAATTGTTAATAAAGCCAAAAAAGGCTGTTTTCAAACTAAAAAGAAGCCACGAAGCTAAATCGAAAATTTCGAGGCGATAAAAGTCGATAAAAAAAGGCTAAATCTAGCCTCGAAAAGGCCACTGCAAGGTATGCGTAGTGTATGGCATGTGATAAAAAAAGCACATATTTTTGAAGCGTTAGCTTTTTTAGCGAAGTTATTAACGTGATTGAAAAGAAAACTTTTTTTCGCAGTTCGGAATTTGTGCTTGATCATTCCGTAACGGAATTGTAAAGATAACATAAGATAGCGGAATTGTGATGTTTCTTACGTATTGAAGTCACTTATATCTTACGTCACTTTCCTCAGTACCATATATACCATGAAACAAATTGATAATTACGACAAAAAAAACCCTGAAATTATGAACTAAATAGTATATCAGAACGATAGGCGGCGTTGATACTATGGATGAAATGGTTGGTACATATCGGTGTAAACGAAACGTAAACAGATGGCCAGTCACATTTTTCTACATTTTTTTAACCAATATGATGCCAAATTGGAACAATTCGAAAAAGAATTTCCGTCGTCGCTTGTTTCTCAATATTTGGTCAAAAAACTCATTTCTCCTCTTGTGATGGTGATTGAAAATTCATTTTGTCAAATTGAAACAAAAGGGACTCTTTTTTGTATAGAACTGAGGGACGAATGAGGGTTAAAGGCAGAGTTGTAAAAGATTTCAACCATACAATCAAAAATTCGCATTAAATGCAAAGAAAATTATTTCAGTCTTTCAATCTTATCAAGATTTCATGATTACAAATTTTTGAATTAGTAATGTTTTTGAAGTCAAAACTGAAATTATTTGTAAAAAAAAAATTAAGACGCGCTCGTTAATGAATTTTAAATTCAGTTGAAATCATATTTGAAATCACTTAAATTGTGAAATCATTTGAATCCTTTTGATTCTACACAGATTTTTAAAAAAAAATATTTTTATTTTAGTTTTTATTTTTACCGCCAGACGTTAAAAAATTGGTGTTAAGTAAAGTGAAAAATTTATGTATCGCTTTGTTTTGATTATTTCACAAAAAATTAGACAACGACGCGGAAATAAAGAAATTCTTGAATAAACATAATTCTAAGCAATAATAAAATTCCCCAACATCTGGTTTAAATTATTTAACTTGTGTTCTACAGCACACTATTTACCTCCTCTAACTTATTTTCTTTTGTTATTCTTGAAAAAAAAAAACAGAATAAACATCATTCTAAGCAATAATAAAACATCCCAACATATGGTTCGAATTTGCCTTTTTACTTCATCTCTTAACTACGTGATAGTTATTTTTTTTTTTTTTTTTTTGCTCTTAAAAGAAACTAGTAAGTTTTTTCCCAGTCTTGATGATTTTCAGATAATAAGTGAAAATAAAATTACGAAAAACAATATTCCGAAGCAGATGTTGGGGAATTTTATTTTTGCCTAAAATTATGTTTATTTAAGAATTTGTTTTCTTCGCGTCTTTGTACTGGTTAAAAGTTAAAACTTTTGAAGGTTATTCAGCGTTAGCTTATGGAAAATTGCAGTCTTAAAAAATGGACAAGAGTATATGAGGGGCGAGACACTGTAATTTCAGTCGAACTCTTCCTAAACTGTATGTCCGACTTCATCCAAATTATGCACATACATTCTTTGTTATAACGAGCAGTCAGTAGTCCAGAATAGTGGGCGGCATTAGACAGCGGACGGGACACATTAATTTAAATCGAACTCCGTACCGTTCGACCGAATTCAACCATATTTTGCACATACAGCCGTGGACACATAAATAGCACAAAAATACATGTAGGGAGTTTCACATAAATTTAAATAAAATACATAGAGGAAAACAAGAATTTATTTCATGGTATTTAAGTTTAAACATTAAAAATTTAAATTCAGTAGTAACTTTGTAATTACGAATTAAAAATTAGAAAATCAATGAAAAACCCGTATATTGCTCCTTAGCTGAGGTGGACGTATAAATAGCACAATTTGGATTCTGAAAGATAGACATATTGATTTATTTTTATTTTACAATGAGCTTACGAATATGCTTACTAGTACTTGGTACTGCATCCCGAGTTGTCCAAAACAGCCCGACATCTTCATTCCATACTCTCCACAAGCTTCCTAACCCTATCCTTCGGAATAGAGTACCAAGCCATCTTAATTCCACTCATAACTCATTTTAATTTCGAAAATTTTTGTTGCTTATGCTGACCTTCACTTTATTCCATAAATTTTCTATGGGATTGAGGCCTGGGCTTTAAGCCGACCAATTCAAAATATTTATTTTTTCCTTTCTTAGCCAATCAACCACAATCTTTGCAGTGTGTTTTATATTATTATTGTGCATAAAAGTCCACTTAATAGGCATGTTCTCAACTGCAAATGGTTCCATCTGGTTATTAAGAATATCTAAATACATATTTTTGTCCATTATTCCTGGTATAGGAAAAATTGGCCCAACGCCGTGCCAGGAAAAAGCTCCCCAAGCCATTAAATTCCCTCCTCCATGCTTTAATGATTTTTTTTGTATACTTCGGATTAAACTCTTTGCGTTTGGGGCGCCGAACAAAAGTTTTTCAATCTGGTCCAACCCTATTAAATTTAGTTTCGTTAGTCCAGAGCACGTTCTTCCAAAATTGGTCTTCTTTATTCACATGGACCCTTACACACGCTAAACGATCCTTTAAATTTTTTTTTGCTTAGAGCGGCTTTCTTCGGCTAATGCGTTCATAAAAATTAGCTTCAAGTAGTCTCCTAGATACAAGTTTTCTTGAAACATTTAGGTTATTTCCTTCATTTGTTTCCCTCATAATTTGCTTTGCTGACTTGAGAGGATCAGCCTAACTTTTGCAACTATGAGTCTATCAGTAGAAGCGGTGGTGTTACGCGGTCTAGGATTGCGCGGCTTATTCTCGAAATTATTTGAACCATTTGATGCAACCAGCTTGAGTGCCTTATAGACCATTTTTCGTGAAATTTTGAGAATATCTGCGATTTCAGATGGTTTTTTGCCTTTTCGACTTAGTTCGTGAATTATATACCTTTTTTTCCGGAATGCAATGTATGCCACTACACATTTAGAATCGGCGAAATTAACTGAATAAAGCTCTAAAATGTTTACAAGATCCCGATCTTATCTTTTATTCACCAACTAACATGTGTGCTATTTATATGACCACAGCAGATCGTACATGCCTATACACAAAGAGATGGCCTGAGCAAATAAAAGTAAGTAACGGTACATCTCTCTCGGAGTTTTAAGCAACGTCACACTGGAGTCTCAAAAAATTATAACTACAGTTAATGACTGCATTATTAGGTTCAAATGAAACGTTTAAAAAATAAGTTGGCATCTGTGCTATTTATGTGTCCATGGCTGTATATGGTTTGTTTTAATAAACACATAAGCACGTTGTCTAGAAAAATTAGCGTGATTAGACAAAAAGCACAGGGACAAGCAGGTCCTTTGGCAAGCACCATGTAGAAAGTGGGCGTATGCCAAAAAAAAAATTATCATTCGACTATGCTTTTAACGTTTTAAACCTCGTTTGTGATTCTAATAAAATTCAAATCACAGACAATTAAGAAGATGCAGCTTTTAGTTAGTAATTTGAATCTGATTAAAATCCTATTTTTTATAAAGACTGAAGCTTTAGTCTTAAAATTCAAATTTTTATTACTGACAAAAAAAGGAATGGTCTAGATTGGATCTATTGATCGTTGCGCATTATTAGTTGTATAATGTTTCACACATTTTACACACCCTGAATGCAACACACCCCTGCCGAAGCCGGGTATTCCAGCAAGTAAATAATAAAATGAGCAAGTTTCATTTTCTTTTCCCATAGTTTTTACGGAAAAAATTAAGTATTTTTTCCGTTTGGGACGCTGACAAAAATGTAAATTCAAAAAGCGACGGTAGACCTAAAAAGTTTGAAAACCTATGCTCTAGATCAACGACCACGGGAATGCAGCTAATAATAACTAAAAATAAGTTTTTAAGAAAAGTGCTTTATTTGAGTTAAAAAATAATTAAAAATTTAAAAAATTGCGATCAATTGCTTGCTTTTTACAGAAAAAAAACGTTAGTTACACGATTATTGTGATTAAGATTAACAAAATTAACCAAAACTATATTTTCAAATTCTGTTTATGCTTACTTTCAGCGTGTTAATCTAAAATAAGATCCATTGATGGCGTCATATCTCTGTACAGATTTAGCAAAGTGAGACCGTTTTATCAATCTTGCAACATCGTGATTTTTAAATAAGCATTGGTAAATTAAATATATTAGAAAATATTTATTGCACAGTTCAAAGGCTTCAAACACTGTCTTTTTTCCATGCTAGTTTTTTATATGCTAGTTTTATTACTAACGTTATACCAAACATTCAGTTTCATTTTTAAATCATCAAAATCTTCTTCCAAATCATCTTAATAAAATCCAATTAGTTTTTCAAAACCTCCTAAGGCGCCATATCCGAAATCAGGGACCAAAAATAATTGTTATTCTATATTTCACAGCAGAAAAAGTTGGACAATTTTAACCCAAAAAAAATATTTGTATGAATAACTTTTATTCTTAAGAAAATTTTTTTTTTTGTTGCCATTAACTTTTATTTTTGAGGAATAAATTTTTAGGTTGACTAATTATAGTTATTTTTTGAAATGAAATTTTTCGGTTATTAGTGTAAAAAATCTTAAAAAAAAGTTGACATTTTGTTTTAGGATTGACTTCCCTCTTTGCAAAAAATGGAAAGGTCTTCGGATGAAGAAGTAGATGACGATACAAGTAGAAAGGTGAAGTTTGCGTACACTGAAATTGATAAACTTAAGTTACTGGCGAGCGATCTTTCTCAACTTAAACGGTTATTTTAAGTGATCTCCGATGCAGTATTGCAGAAGAGACTTTAAAACAAATAATTTTTGTAAAATTGAATTGAAACATAAATACATTAAAAAACTTATAAGAAAGCTAAAAAATAAACTTTTTATTGATATTTCACACTAGTAACCGAAAAAATTTCATTTCAGAAAATAGCTGTTATTAGTCAACCTAAAAAGTTATTCCTCAAAAACAAAAGTTATGCGGCAACCAAAAAAAAATATTTCTTAAAAATAACAGTTATTTATTATTTAAATTCATTTTAGCCGATTTTAATCATTCATTTTAACCAATTCACAAAAAAGTTGCATAACAGTTATGTCACTGCGCAAAACAGAAATGGCTGAAGCAAATTCTTGAACCAGGCTAAAACAAACTTACGGTTGTAGCGCCACCTAAGTATGTAAGTAAGTATATTTTTAATAAATATAATTGGCATAAATAAGATGATGGGAGTGTTCCATACTGAGAGTAATATCATTAATTGTGAAAATAAGCAGAAGTGGACCAAGGTGGCTATCCTGAGGAAAACCTGATTCAATAATAAATTCAGACGACAATACGCATAGGAAACATATTTGATAATGTCTTTAAATACGATTAAATTTAGTTCCCAAAATATTATGTGAAGTCCCATTACATTGAGTTTAAATAAGATTTGATTGTGTTTTATTTTATCAACTGCTTTACTAAAGTCGGTGTAAACCAGAGAACTGCAACGAGTCTATGATTCGAACGAATGACTATAAATCATACATCAAAAACCGAATGCGAGTGCGTGCGGTTGCGTATAACAACCACCACTTCCACGCGAAGCATCCTCATAACAGCGATGAGCGACGAGTGCCGCCGCTTTCAGTCATCGCTCATAAAAATGCCGCTCAATGATTCCAATGATTCTAGAGTCATTCCTTATGATTCTAGAGTCATTAAGGAAAATCGCATGCAGTGTTACCGCTCACATATTTTATTATACATATAATATATCAATTTATTATTATATACATATAATACTAGCGGACTGGGCAAATGTATGAAAATAAATCTTAAAATAGTATTCAAAATATATTTAAATGCATATGCTTAATAAAAAAAAATTTAAATATTATTGATAGAAATTAGTAAGAAATTGTGAAAATACTATTGATCCTGTTTATTTTGGATTGCCGCTTTCCTTATGGCATCCCTAAACATAAAGGTTCTCAGCAATTCATCATTGCAAGTGTGAAAGTGAGTTGAAAAATTGATTAAAAACAATATAATAACAACAACAACAAGGAACTAATAATAGACAATATACAAGTATAAAGTAAGTTTGCTACAATTTAATTCTTTGTACTAGCGATCCCCAAATTAGAAGCTGGCTATTTATCTTTATCAACACGTAAAACACAAAACAAAAGTAAATCAAGGAAAACGCACGCCAATACTGAAGTGCACGCAAATCATTCAATGACTCTAGAGTCATTGAGGTTGTTTAGAATCATATGCTTAGAACTCAGCAGTCTTTATAATGAGCGATGATTGAAAGCAGCGGCACTCGTCGCTCATCGCTGTTATGAGAATGCTTCGCGTGGAAGTGGTTGTTGTTGTACACAACCGCACACACTCGCACTCGGTTTTTGACGAGTGATTTAGAATCATAAAAAAACGATTCGCTGCAGGTCTCTGGTGTAAGCACAGTCGCCCCGGTTACCAGAATTTAAGCAGAATGTTGTAAAATAAAGAATATTAAACACAAACGGTGGATCTTCCATTAACAAAACCATGCTGACGAGCTGTTATGACTTCCCCAAAATGATTTCTCACCTGATCATGATACGCTAAGAGCTAACTTATAGGTCTACAGTTATTGACATTATTCCTGCAACCTTTTTTATAAATAAGACTTTTTATAAATAAGATTTTTTCCAAAAAAGTGGAACGTAACTTTCGTTAATTGATTTATTGATTATCTAAATATTCGTAATATAATGTAGCTAAAGAACAAACAAATTCATAAATACCCAGACGGGACCAAATAGTTGACCTCAGTGGATATTTTTCTGCAATCCTCAGTGATTTGCAAAACTGCTAACTAGCATTGCATTTATATGACTTGTGCCTAAAAGCACAATTTTGAAGTGGCCGGAGAAAAAGGCAATCACAGTCCAACCTTTTTGAAATAAACAAAATAAAACACTTTTTTTCTTAAACACTTATTTATTAACGGCTGAGGGCTGGGAAAACTGCCCAATAACAGAGAACTTTTTAAATAGTTTTTGCAAAAGTCAAAGACTCAAATGAACAAGCTTTACTTCACTTCAAGTGATTTCACAATTTCAGTGATTTTAATTGACTTTAAGAATTACAATTGAAAGCACTCAATGATTCAAAAGAGCATACCTTGAACCATAGAGAATTGAAGAAAAGACTTCAATAGAAAATTTCAACAATTAACTTCAAAGACATGACTTCAAAAAGATTGCAGATTCAAAAATATGAAATCATGAAATCAAGAAATGGAAATCACGTCAGTAAACAGTCGATATCTTTTGATGAAGTGAATATTTTTGATTTCGGTTTACAATATTTAGAAAACGATCAAACGAATGCTATATATAAAGGGTGTTTTTTTAGCTGCTTGAGATGTTTCGATGGTTGTGGTCTATGGTTTGACAGTTGAGAATGCTTAACCATCAATTTATTGCAAAATCAATTTGGTGACAACTTTTTTTCAGAAGTGGTCGTGTGAACTGGCCCCCTCTTTCGAGCAACTTAACGCCTCTCGATCACTTTTATGGGGCGTTGCTAAGTCATTGGTTTATGTCGACAAACCAGAAAATCTTGAAGCATTGGAATCCAATAGTACAGCAACCATTGATGCAATATGGCCAGAATTATTGGAAAAAGGAGTGAAAAATTAGACTGCTCGAATGGACTATGTAACTAGTAGCCGCGGTGGGCATATGCCGGAAATCATTTTTAAAAAATAAATACAATGAGATAGTTTCCAGACTATAATAATAAAAAATTCATTCCAACAATATTTCTGTCTTTTCTTTTTATTTAAAATACTCAAGCTCTTAAAAAATACCCTTTACATATGCGATCAAAGGCAAAATGACATTCTCCAAAAGGGGATAAAAAACAAATGTTCTTTTTAAATTTTCGACTTGTTTAAATAAAGTTAAAGAGGCTGAGTTAAACTGAAAGTTTTACGAGGGCTAGAAGACAACAAACGATTTTTTCCACTTTTACTTACTTTGTACCCATAAAAATAAGGTAGAAACATTCTTTTTCCGCAGAGTGTCACCAAAATGGCACGTGTTTTTTAAAATTTTTCTTTTTTTTTTTTAACCTGACGATTTTAGACAAATCACTCAACCAAACGGGCTTAAATTGCACATATATATTGATCAGATGCAAAATTTTTCATTTATATTAAACAACATATTTAAACAATTAACTTTGCAAAAAAATGCAAAAATTTTTAAAAAATTCAAAAACCCACCATTTTTTATTTTCCAATATATTTTGCTCAAAGGGGTTCGTGCGATTTCATGACACGTATTTTAAAAAAAATTTTCGAGATTTTGTTTCAGATAAGCCATGCAAGTGAATTCGTCAGATAGACTCAATTCAATTTTTGTCTCAAAAAATGTTGTTCCTATTCGAAATCTTTCTTCCCATTTTAAGTTTTGTACCTTCACATACACATATTTTACAAAACACTACCTAATGTATGATATCTGTGAATAAAAGTAAACATGAGAGTAATTTGCTTATTCTTTGTCTCTAAAGTGGTTAAGCTAGTTTTGGCGTGGCCAAAACAAGTATGCAAACACTTGCTTGAGAAGAAGAGTAATATTGTATGTGCCCAATTTGAGTGAGACCCGTTCTGCCGTTTAAATTTTTAAAGCACTCAAACAAGCAAAGAAACAAATAGAATATGAGTTTTATTAATATAGAAGATAGATACATAAATTAGGAAATAAGAAGAGAATTGCTATAAAAGTGAATGATTCTTAAAGCAATCATCTAGTAGATTCCAAACAAATCAGCCGTAAAGATGTTACTTTCAATCTTAGCGATATTATCGCTTTTACAGCAAGGATATTCCTGTTCACTTGAACCGACTGAACAGAATAAAGCGGTAAATTTTTAGCATAAAATAATGGTCTTTAACCACTTTCCACCACTTAATATTACAAACATTTAAATCTTAAAAAAAAACCCAACAGGCGTGCTCATTTATATGCAATGATGATACTCTTAAAAGAATTGGAGAGAATTTTGATTATTTAGTAACTGGGTATAAGGAGGTGCTCCTTAAATTGGACGCAATGAGTACGATGTAAGCAGCAATGTTATAAAAAAAAAGGATCAGCTAATGTCATTCGAATCATCTTATTTTTTTAATCTTAGCACGAATCAGCAAGATATACCCAGCACTTGTAATGACTGTAATGAACTTGACGCAATAAAACCGATTATGTAAGTAGTAATATTATAAAAAAGAATTATCTTATGCCATTCAAATCTCCTTTTTTTTAATATAGCACGAATCAGCAAGATATTATCGAAGAATTACCCAAAACCTGTAGTGGCATATTGAAACAGAAAGGACTTCAAAGTGGCATTCATGAAATAAGCATACCAAATTCAAAAATGGAGCCATTTTCTGTTTCTTGGATGGAAGATCCAAATAAAAAAGATGCTCCTTGGACAATAATACAACGACGTGTGGATGGCTCTGTCGATTTTTACCGCAATTGGACCGAATATCAGCAGGGTTTCGGTAATTTAGAGTGTGAGTTTTTCCTCGGCCTGGATAAGATACATGCTTTAACACAATCTAAACCGCATGAGCTCTGGATAAAATTGGAAGATTTTGAAAACGACACACGTTCGGCTTATTACAGTAGTTTTCTCATTGGCGACGCTAGTGAAGCGTATCTCCTGAAAAATCTGGGAAAATACTCCGGAGACGCAGGAGATAGCTTTCGAATGCAAGCTGGCCAGAAATTTACAACATTTGATAGGGACAATGACCTTGTAGGTTATCTTAACTGCGCTGAACATCATGCAGGTGCTTGGTGGCATAAGGCTTGCCACGAAAGGTGAGCTGATCTCTTACAAAACTGTTGAAGCAATATTTTAATATTTTGATTTTATAGCAATCTTAATGCTCTGTATTTAAATGGTACTTTCGGAAAGGATCAATTTGCTGATGGTGTCGTTTGGAAGACATTTCGTGGCTTCTATTACTCCCTTAAGTATGTCCACATGGCGATACGACCTGTGAGCACAAGTAAATAATTTTATTGCAGTTAATACCAATAGAAGCATGATATAAAAAACCAAACTTGTAGCACTCTTATATTTTTGGGAATACTAATAATATATGTGAAAAATTTTTCGGCATCTCTGAAAAAAACGTTAAAAACCAATACAGGATTTTAAGTTCAAATTCTATATTTATCATATGAAATTCAAGTTTTTACAAATAGAATTAAAATTTTTAAGCTTCAAATTAATTTGTTTACAATTTACAATTTAAATTAAATTTTTTGAATTATGAAAAGTTAAATTTGAAGCTAAAAAAATTGGATATGAAATGTAATAGATTATACTTAGACTTGTACAAAATTATTAAAAAATCAAAAGAAAGTAAATATTAAAAATAAAATATTTTAACTACATACAGAATGAAAAACTGAAATTGTTTTTTCTTTAATTTTCGAGCCATCCCTTAGTGTGAGATTTTCTCAATCTACGAGGACAAAAATAAAAAACTTAAAAAAAAATGTTTTTTCTTGGAAATAAAGTAAGTTTACACATAAAGCCATGTCAAAAGTTTGAAAATGGTTGCTTTATCCGATATATTTAAAACGGCAGTCATAAAATGGTGCTTTTTGTGAGTTTCAAAATTATTTCTAAGCCTTGTAATTTTGTTAATTTTTCAAATTTTTATTGCGATGGAAAATTTTTGTGAAAATATGTAGATTAATTCACAATAAAATAAGTCGCTTAATACATCTAACCTTTATTTCAATTTGCGATGGAAAATGTAGCATAAATAAGAAAAGATAAATTCAGCTAACACTTTGATGGACTGCCAAAAAGTTTATATGCATAAAAATTTAATTTTTTATTAAGTTTAGCTAGTTAGTGTAGATAGTTAGTTTATACAAAAATTTAGCTGCTAGTTTTTGCAGATTATTTGCAGAAATATTTGCATTTTAGAAAGAGGCCTTAATATCTCAAATATGGAACTTTGTGATATCCTGAAAAATGACAAAAGCCCAAGATCATTAGCTTATAAACCTGAATGCATACTAAGAGACTATCAAGAGGCAATGTATAGTACACAGTCAAAAATCTTGGACAAATTTTTAATCGGGTTGAGTACGAAATATCCACGACAAAATCTCCAAAAATCTACAAAAATCTCCAAAAATGTACATTGCACCATTTACTCAGGGTGACAAAATTAAGATTGTAAGAATTGCCTAACTTTTGATTTATTATATATAGATTTAGTTATAGTTTTTTTTATTAATTTTGTTTGTTAGTGGTCCGGTTATCCCGTCCTCACTAAATTTATATTTATTT
This sequence comes from Coremacera marginata, assembly GCA_914767935.1. Taxonomy (NCBI): domain Eukaryota; kingdom Metazoa; phylum Arthropoda; class Insecta; order Diptera; family Sciomyzidae; genus Coremacera; species Coremacera marginata. The sequence continues at coordinate 201,434,721 of OU612043.1, read as the reverse complement.
AATTAACACCTGCCGCAAGAGCCAACTTATGTCTTCATTGCGTCTTGATGTTTTTTTTTATTTATATATATGTACTTTTGTAAATAATAAGGCAGGTAAATTTTATTTTTCAATGTTGGTCTTTATTGCCTGACGTCTCGATTACCAATGTGTTAAAGTTTCCTAGCGTTCACTATTTTAAATCATAAACTAAAGCTTAATAAAATTTTGAGCATAACTAATAATTTGACTCGATATAATCTTAAATATATTGAAGCAAACGGTTTGGCTGAGTAATTAAGAGCGACAGCGAAAGAGATTAGAGAATTAGTTAGAACTTTAGTGAGTGCATTTAAATAAAGCAATAAGAAAACCGGTTGGTGAGTATTTTTTCAGTTTACAGTGGTGGCAATTAAAATTAAAATCAATTATAGAAATAACAATTCATTTCAATTCAATAAATAATAAGGTATAATAATTAACTATTAGAATAATATTCGTTACAATCTCCCCCTCTGCTGCAGAAGTCGTCCCGACGATGTGGCAGGATTTTAGTTGTATTCGACTTGCTTTCTAGGCCGGAGTATTTTATTCGTTGTTGTGTTGTTTTGTTGTGGCAAGCTGAGGTTTGTACCTGCAACATTTTTATTCGTGTAGATATTATGTTGTGTTTTATTTATATTTGATGGTGAGGTTGGATTTTTAGGGCGACCACGACGTTGGATTGGATATATTGGTGCATCTTGCTCACCTTTATAAACTGTTAAGTCTGATACGTGATGAGTCGAATGTGGGGTGTCTGGTTCATTTTCTAATGCAATGATGAAGCAGGCTGAACCTTTTTTACCAATTACTTTGTATGGTCCATCTCGACGAGGTACAAACTTAGATGTTAATCCTTGGGCTGCTTTGCTTAAAATGTGTGTTTTCACTAACACTCGATCACCAATGTTAATTGTAGGTTGAGGTCTCCTTTTTTTATCCGCGTATACTTTGTTTTTATCGTTACTTAGCTCTTCTGCTTCTTTTGCTAGTTTCAGTGTATCTGCAAGTTGCAGTAAATGTGGGGTAATTTGTGGTATGAAGTTTACTGATTGTATAACAGTTTTCAAATCATATTGAACTTCGGTTGGAGTCCTTAATTCACGACCAAAAGTTAGATATGCCGAAGAATAACCAGTGCTTGAACATTTTGCAGTGTTCATTGAAAAACGAATCGCAGGTAATTTCAAATTCCATTTGGTATGCTCTTGACCAACACATATAGAAAGCTGGATTTTAAGATCCCGGTTTTTTCTTTCAACCGGGTTCGCTTCTGGGTGGTAAACAGGAGTAAACGTTTGCTCAATCCCTAAGCAGAATGTGAGTTTTTGCATTACTGCTGAAATAAACTGGCATCCATTGTCACTGTGAATTCTCCTTGGCACACCGTAACGCAGAATAACTTCGTTCAATAGAAGTAGGGCGCAGTTTTCAGCTGTACCTTCTTTCATAGCAAATAGCTCAACCCAGCGACTACAAATATCTTCAACGATTAAAATCCACTGGAAACCTTCTGTTGTGCGTGGAAGAGGACCGAATAAATCGACTGCTATGATTTCAAATCGTTGGTTACTAGACACAGTTTGAAGTAAGCCAGCTGGTTTCAGATTTGTTGGTTTATAGCGTTTGCATTCAATACATGATTTTACGTACTTTTTAATTTCTGCTCTCATACCTGGCCAGTAATAAAGAGGTGTTATTCGGCTTATGGTTCTATCAATGCCATAATGTCCAGCGGTGGGCTCATTATGATAATTTGACAAAATATTGTTGCGCATTGATTTTGGCACAACAAGCTGACTATTTTCAGACTCTTCGTCTGCACAAAATCGATAAAGAACTCCATCAACCATAATGAATCCTCTACTTGTGTGTCTCAAAACATTCTCATCGTTGTTTTCGAATGACATAATATTATTTTTAATTTCTGGATCTTCCAGTTGAGCATTTCTGAACTCTTCCGCCCCTTTATGTGGAAAATCAATCTCGATGAACATGCACTCACAGGTTGTTTCGTCGTGATTTTCCAATGAACATGGTGGCCGGGAAAGCGTGTCAGCAACAACATTTTGACGTCCAGGTGTGTATCCAAACTGAATATTATACATTTGTAATTGTAGCGCCCATCTAGCGAGTCGTCCTGTGGGCGATTTTAAACTAAAAAGCCACTTAAGTGGTTGATGATCTGTTAGGACAGATATCTCCGAACCTTCTATGTAGCCACGAAATTTCTGCACAGCCCACACAACAGCTAAAGCTTCGCGTTCCGTTGTTGAATAGTTTCTCTCTGCTGGAAGTAGAAGTCGGCTGGCGTATTCGATAGGGTGCTCCTGCTCCTTCTCCCCCTGCAGTAAAACTGCACCGATAGCATAATTGCTTGCATCAGTTTTTAAGAAAAAACGTTTGTTTTCATCTACTTGTTGCAATATAGGCGGTGACGTGAGAAGCTGCTTTAACCTATTAAAAGCATCTTGTTCTTCTGTTGACCATTTCCACACTGAGCGTTTTTTTGTTAAATCCGACAACGGCTTTGATATTTCAGCAAAGTTTGGTATGAAGCGTCTATACCACGAACAAGTTTGCAGGAATGAAATAAGTTGTTTTACATTTTTTGGATTTGGACGTTTTATAATAGCATCCGTTTTCTCAGGATCAATTTTCAGACCATCCGCAGTGAGAATATGGCCCAAATATTTTACTTTCGGTCGACAAAAATAACATTTCTCTCTATTTAGATGAAATCCAAATTCTCTCAATCGCTGAAACGTTTGCTCTAATTCAGTTACGTGTGACACAATGTCCTTAGAGCAGATGATAATATCATCTAAATATGCAAGTATTAAAATGTTTGGCAACCCAGAACGAAATTTATCGATTAACCGCTGAAACGTCGCTGGCGCGTTTTTTAAGCCAAAGGGCATTCTATTGAAAACGTATATTCCAAATGGGGTTGTAAATGCCGTTTTTAGTTTATCTTTTTCCGCAATTTTTATTTGCCAGTATCCAGATTTTAAATCCAAAGTGGTCATGTACGGCGTTGTTTTAGCTGCATGCAGTAGGTCGTCCATCCTAGGTAGTGGGTACGTATCCGTTTCGGTTATGGCATTTAAGCGGCGGTAGTCCACACAAACTCTTATGCTTCCATTCTTTTTTGGAATTAAAACAACCGGGAATGCCCAGGGTGATTCTTCCTCAGAAATAATGCCTTTATTAAGCATAGCATCAATCTCTATTTTTAAACGTTCTTTCATTTTAGGTGAGATTCTATATGGGCTTGTAGAAATTGGTTCATGTGACCCTGTTTTTATATAATGTTCAATATGTGGTATCGGCGTTGTGATATCCTCAAAAATATCTTTTTCATGAGCTAGCAGATTTTCCAAGTTTTCTTTTTCTTTTTTGCTTAGATGCGGTCCTTCTTCTAAACGTAGATTTATATCGAAAGAGTTTAAATTTATAGAATGGAAGATACTATCTTGAAGTTCTTCATCAGCCTTCAGTTTTTTCATCGGAGGAAACAAATTATCGTGTTTTTTCTTAATTTTCGGTTGAAAGTCTACGGGAACCGTGTTTCTAAAAATGTTGTTAATGCCTGCAGGCGAGTAGTCGTAGTTACTCGTTTTCACATGTTTTGGTGTTATGTAGCCTTCTGTTTCAGAGTTCGCTTTTTCAGACCAGTTGATACAATCGAAGTTCGTTTTTTCAAACCAATTAAGAAAATCATTTATGTGTTTATAATTTGTGCTTGGTGTGTTGTTATGCTCACTTATATTTGCATGTGTCAGCGTAACACTGTTGGCATTTGGTTGATTCAGTTTAAAATCAAAATGCCTAAAAGGATCATCTTTAAAATGCCAGTTCCTTTGAGCTAAATCTAACACAATACCACATTGTTCTAGGAAGTCAATACCAAGTAAAGTTCTATTATCTTTGGCATTTGGCAGACAAATGAAACGAATGCGCTTAAATCTATTTCCAATAATGCAATCAACAACAGTAGAATAAACAAATTCTTTCCGTGGAATTCCATCGGCTAAAATTATTTCTGCATATACCATTTGAAACTCAACTTTCATCATCTTAAGTTTTTCGTACAAATAAAATCCTGCGACGCTTGTCCTGGCCGCGGTATCGAAATAAGCCTCGCCTTTAAGACCGTTTACGTTTATATCAACTGTAGGAACATTTCGTCCAACAACAGTTGTATGTATGGAATTGAAATCTAATGGCGCTGGACTATTTTTTGCGTTAGTATTACAGTTTGGGCAATTTGAGCGGTAATACCCTGCTGCACCACACCCATAACAACTAATGGTTGTTTCCTGAACATTATATTTTTTTTTCCTGTCTGCTTCTATCTTTTTAAAACAGTTTTCCGCTGAGTGGTTCTTTTTCCTACAGAAAGTACAACGTGTAATTGGCTTATCTACATTTTCTGCGGATTTAAAATTATCCTTTTCAGCATAACTTTTAACTTGAACCTTATTATCATTAACCAGCATCTCAATTTCCCTGGCTTTAGCTAACAGATCTTGAAATGTTTTAACGCTGTCTCTGGAAACTTTTTCTCTTATCTTAAACTGTAGTTGAGAAAAAATTATGTTGATCATAGCATTTTCCGTTAACTTTTCCGATAACTGGGCGAATAACCTCCTCTTGTTGCATATAAAGCTGTCAGTTGTTTCGTTAAATTTTTGTTTGTCTTGAAAAATTTCACTAAATATGCGCCAATCTGGTTTAGGTGGAGCAAAAGCTTTTCTTAAAAGTTATATTGCTTCATCGAAAGATTTGGCTTCTTGCTTAACGCCTTGCCACCATGCTGATGCGTAACCTTCTAACAGCAGTGGAAAACTAGTTAATGCGTGAGAATCAGAAATACTTTCAGCTTCTTTGTATACTAAAATAGTCGCTAAAAAATCTTCGACATTTGTATTGTACCTTCCACCACTGAAACGAGCAGTACAAGTGCTAAAAGTCGATATATTTTCTCGTCTTATACTAAGACCTCCTAATAACTCTCTAAATTGTACTTCTGTCAAATGTATGTTAACTGGCCCATTATTTTGGCTAACAGCATTTTGGTTTTGCTGACTGTTCGCCGTATTTGCATCATTAGTAGCATTAGCATTACCACTAGTTGGTGTATTACGCGGGCTTCTACGCATTTTGTGTTAACACAAAAAAATCAACTTTTTCTGCAACTGGTAAAATTATTTTCAATAGGCAATTATCGCCAAAGGCTTGTTTTAATATTTTATCCAGCAATCAGCACCTAATCCCCAAAACACAACAACAACAATGATGTTCAAACAACGGTAGTTAAGAAAAAAAAAAAAAAATGCGCCTGCAACAACAACAACAATGATGTTCTTAGCAACTGCAATTATAGCTCCAATTAACGGCGATAAGGGTAACGGCAAATTGTCGATGGTTACTTTGTGTTCAATTATTAGTATTTAAGTTTGCAATTCAAAAACTTTTTTTTTTTATGTTCGCAGGTTTTTTGCGTTGGGCGCCAATTGTAAGAATTGCCTAACTTTTGATTTATTATATATAGATTTAGTTATAGTTTTTTTTATTAATTTTGTTTGTTAGTGGTCCGGTTATCCCGTCCTCACTAAATTTATATTTATTTAATTAACACCTGCCGCAAGAGCCAACTTATGTCTTCATTGCGTCTTGATGTTTTTTTTTATTTATATATATGTACTTTTGTAAATAATAAGGCAGGTAAATTTTATTTTTCAATGTTGGTCTTTATTGCCTGACGTCTCGATTACCAATGTGTTAAAGTTTCCTAGCGTTCACTATTTTAAATCATAAACTAAAGCTTAATAAAATTTTGAGCATAACTAATAATTTGAGTCGATATAATCTTAAATATATTGAAGCAAACGGTTTGGCTGAGTAATTAAGAGCGACAGCGAAAGAGATTAGAGAATTAGTTAGAACTTTAGTGAGTGCATTTAAATAAAGCAATAAGAAAACCGGTTGGTGAGTATTTTTTCAGTTTACAGTGGTGGCAATTAAAATTAAAATCAATTATAGAAATAACAATTCATTTCAATTCAATAAATAATAAGGTATAATAATTAACTATTAGAATAATATTCGTTACAAGATATCTTTCTGCGGCGTAACTTTTTGGAAACAATTTAGGTGCATGGTGTAATGACGTTTAAATTCTATAATTCACATTGTTTGAATTGACTCTGGTATTCGAGATAAACCGTTATTTTAAAAATTAAGGAGATTTTACCACATATTTAAGCATAACTGAAAAACAAATTGTCCGATTTTGTTAAATTAAAAATTCAAAATTTCACAACTTAATTACAATTAAGTTACGTTTACACAGTTTTTTTATTAGCTCAATAGTTTCGGAAATATTCAGGAAGTTCTTCCGAAGAAAACATGTTTTTATGCAAAATTGAAATTTTTTTTTTTTTTTTTTTAAATTCATAGCAAATCAGAAAGGTCAAAACTGCTATTTTTTGATATTTTTTTGAAAACAAGCATAAAATGCTAATGGGTCTAAAGTCTTGCGTAGAAGAAGCATTACTGACTTTGGCAATTGGTATTATTGTAGTTAGCTTCCAAGAGTTGGGAAAACATGAAACGGTAAAACAGTGTTTCGTGTGCGAGGTTTTATGATAAACGGCAATATAAATTTAATAAAACGTAAAGGAATACCATCTGATACCATACTGATCGACATCGCCGCGGAGCGAAACATGGTAGTTAGTAGCACCAGATTTAAGCACCTCGACATCCACAAGGCCACCTGGCTCTCCCCGGATCAAAAAACGCGAAACCAAATTGATCATGTTGTAATCGATGGAAGGCATGCCTCTAGTGTTCTAGATGTGCGTACATTTCGGGGGGTCAACATTGACTCCGACCATTATCTTGTTGCACCCAAGATCCGCGATTATGCAATACGAAGAACATACGCACAGGAATGCAACGAAAGCTAGATGTCGCTTAGCTGCAATTACAACGTACTGCCGAAGCCTACTCCGCTCAACTCTTGGTTAAGCTCAACCAACCAACCTCTGGACCCGACGACGCCGGCGGACTTTGGGCGCATATATACCACTCCATGCGCGCTGCCGCTGAAGAAGTCATTGGTTTCCGGCGCCTGCAACCTCGTAATCAATGTTACGATCATCGACAGCATCGCGACAGCAGTAAAAAACGCCGCATATATAACTACGTCTCAGATACACAGATAACATCAACATTAGAATCGACAAATACATATTTAATATAGTCAAGTTTTGCTACATTCAAACTACGTGCATTAAAGTGAACAATGGTGAGACCGTCACATTGTTTACATAGGTTTTTTTATTGAAAGCTAAGTTTTTCGTCAACTCTTAATTCGCTCTTTCAAATTTTGAGTAGCAAATCCTGAGATAATTCTATTAGGCCCGAGGTAATTTAAATTACAGAGCATTAACAGCATTGAAATTACAGAGAATTAACAGTGCGCTGGCGCTCTCCGATATTTGTGCAGCTGTGGTGGGTAAGTTGGTGGGTTTTGTTGGTATACCGTTGGAAAGTTGATTTTATTGCCTTTAAAATGAGCTAATAAAATTAGTTTTATGTAAGTTAGTTTTTTTGCTAGAAACATTAACGTGAATCAAAATCGTGAAATATTAATTAACCCTGTAGCTCCTAAGAATGTGAAAATATGCCCCTCCTCCCATACGATTTTTAGCTCAGCTCGACATAACCTTTCAGCTCCGTAAATAGTTGCACTCAATTGCGGGACACCCTGTATAAATAAAGTCCAAATTATATAATCGACTGCCGATTATTTTAGATAAACAATAAATTCTTTTTGGCATCAATCCTATAGAATAAATTGGAAGATGCATGCTTTCAGGTTTGTTTGTATTTTGTTCGCTTTGATGCAAGGGAGGCAATGGTGCGATGGTAGCACGTTCAACTTGCAGTCGACTTGTACGCGGTTCGATGCGAGTACGGAAAGGGAAAAGTGCATTATTCCCGACAAAATTTTTCTTTTTTATATTTATAAATAAAAATATAATTAACAAAAAAATAATATATCAAGGTCTGTCGTATGTGCTATGAGGATACAGTAACTGTCCATAAACACAAAGGACAATTGATATTTCCCATGATACCACCATGTTGAAAATACTAGTTGGCTTTATGAAAAAAAGACAGTTCTTGAACTACTACTGGTATGAAGGCAGACTGCTTTTTAACCATTTGGTTGCGCTGAAGGAGGAAATGTTAATAAAATAAAATAGCAATCTTCACAGAAATTCCATTTTTGGGTAAAAGTTTCACTTCTACCGTGCGTGGCGGCCACACACAAGTTATTTCTTTTTCTTATTGATATAGAGTCTATTGAGATAGGACCTTTCTATATAAAGGTAACGATATATGAGCTGCTCAGAGCACAAGTGGCGTAAGTTCATTTTTTAAGGAAATTGAGCTAAGTACATAGAAGTGAAGCGGAATATGTAACCTGCTTACGACTCCGGGTTAGAAACTCCTAGCTTATGTAATCTCTGAATAAAATGCAATACTTGACAAATTATATAATTTTTTCAGAGGACAAGTGGCGTAAGTCCATTCATTGTAGATCTCCCTTAATAATGAAGATAATCACTAAAGGAAACTTTTGTTCGACTTCTCGAACTAAATGCTATGATTCCTCATCAAAAAATTCTTAAAAACATCTCGAATTATATTTCTACATCGGAAATGAGAAATTTCAAAAAAAGTTCAGAGGACAAGTGGCGTAAGTCCATTCATTTTATATCTCCCTTAATAATGAAGATATTCACTAGGAGAAAGTTTTGTTCGACTTCTTTCACTAAATGCTATCATTGCTCATCAAAACATTCTTAAAATATCTCACATTAGATTTCTACAACGGAAATTTTTTACGATATGAATAGCTCTTTTTATTCTCTTGACATAGCTTGTAAGCAAAACTGAGTTCTTTATACATAGAATATCTAAAAAGGATTTTTTCTAAATATTCCATTTTCTCAAAACTACCAAAAGTGGACTTACGCCACTTGTGCTCTGAGCAGCTCATATGTATATTATGTATTTTACATGAAAAAAACAATGTTAATAAACAAATTATGAATTTAAATTGGTAAATAATCGTTTGTTTTTTATTTTTATAATATATTTAAGAAATAGTGGTGGAACATTTGGAGAAGTTTAAAACAATGCAATTAAATGATAAATACTTCATGTAAAACGAATTAAATTCACAATATGTTTCCGTTTTATTGAATTGGAGAAAATCTGAGATACTTGAAGTTTTCTTAAACATGAAAGTTATTGCAAAAATAAATTCAGAATGGTTCAGAATAAATAAATAAAAAGAAGAGGTTCAGAATAAAAGAATAAATTCAGAATTCAGAATGGTCCTTACTAACAAAAGCTGCAATTGCATTTCTAACTACTTCTGCTCGAGGATTAATGTCCGAAAAAATGTTGTGATCAGGTTGATTTCTACCATTTTTTTTTTTTTTTAATTATTTTGGTTAAGTTCCCACTTGTTATTCATTTCAACATTGTTATCGTTTAAGAAGTTGTGCAGAATACAGCATCATTTCAAAATAAGTGAAGAGTTTCTTATATCATTATCGATGTTCAGGCAGCTTTTGTAGCCCAGACCTTTGTCTATAACTTTAACTTAAACATATATATACTCTATATGTTACCTTTTAATTTATAAAAAATAAAACATACTTGCTTCCTGTCGTCAAAGGGTTAAATGGCCAAACGCGTTTTCTACTACACTACTTGATTTGGACAAGGCGTTATAAAAAGATCTTTCACGTTCTGCAGTAATGGCACACAATGGATACGGTTTCATTAATACTTCTGATAACTTAAATGCGGAGTCCCCTAATATCACTACTGGAACATTCACTTCACAAATAACTGTGCTATTAGCTTTTTTCTTTTAGGGGTGATTTTTCAATGATTTTGGAGTCGTTGCATCGGCCAGGGCATCTAATATTTATATTCATGCTTTAATTCTTAAGCTGATGTCAATTAAAATTGCATACCAATAATCAACAAGTGCCAATAGAACCATACTATACCAACCCTTGTAATTGTAGTAATCTACGCAATCTTCTGCTGATGGTCCCACTTCAATATGACAGTTGTCTGGAATAAATTAAAAATTCCGTGATAACATTAATTCAAATAAAGTTAGGTTAATTATATGTGGCCACAATGCAAGACAACTTAAAGTAACTTATGAAATTTTATATGGATTTGTTTTAGCCATAAGGTAAATTTTAACGTAGTTAACAATGGAACACTTGGAAGAAAATCATTTATATAAATATTTTCTATAACAATGTGAACTACAAGCCAACAGCCCCCAGACATTGGGGAAATCCAAGTAGTTTGAATACTTAAACACATTCACTGACTTTTTCAGTATTTAGGAATTTTCCGTTCAAATACTCATAAGAGAGGACCTTCCAGATTTCCGAACAGCATTCTAAGAGAATATTGCACACACTGGCCTTTGAGACACCATAAAGCCTTCCAATTGCTTAATATTTCGCTGATGACCTTAGTATGTATAACGCAATAGCAACGCGTTTGTCCAAGGGGATGCAATATCTGAACGAGGTATTACTTCTTTTAAGGCTGCATAGTTTGCTCACAAGTATGTTCAAACATTTTCGATTCATACCAAAACATTCTTTGAAAAACGATTCGTCATTGCACAGTACATCCAGCTCCCAAAACTTCCCGTGTCTCTCCTGGAAATTTAAAAATATGACAATTTACAAATTTATATAGTTTTAACAATAATTTTTACATGGCAACAAATTGATCTGGGAGTTTTAAAATTAAGAAGTGTCGCGTAAAGTATGGTTCTTTTTCGGTGGAGCGCAACATTTTGCAAGTGTCTTTTTTCGTTTTCATTTTAACTCTTCCAACAGCAATTATTTTTCTTTTAAAATTCGGTCGAAACTCATCAGTTTAGAAAATACATCTTGCTGATGATGAACAAAAACTTTATCTACAAGGCAATTTTTGAATTTAAATTGAATTTCAAAAATGCTACAAACTGATTTGAAGCAATGAAAGACGAAACGTCATATAATGACGTAGTTAACTGCGCTACTGGCAGTGTAAGCACCAGAAACAGTTACCAAACTATTATAGCCAAACTATGAAGTTAAATGTGAAATGTAAACATACTTGAAAGCTCATTAATTAGTAAAATAACATCTATTGTTCAACCAAATACTAATTTATACCAGCATAACTATGAAAAATATTTATTTTTTTTTTTATTTTTTCACTTTAAGTTCAATTTACTTAAAAAGAGCTTTTTAATTTTTCTAAAATGATGCAATCTTAATCTTCACAAGATTTTTTGCAATACTTTCAATATAAGGTCTAACGTTTGAACAACGAAGGGGAATTAATCTTATTTGAAATACTTGTTGTGCACTATTTCATGAGAAATAATTTTGTAGATTTAAATAAAATAAATAAAACAGATTTTTTAATACCCTCAATTGTAGTAGCAGAGGTTTAAACTGTTAAAATGAAAATGTTTCTTATAAAACTTCACTATAAGTCTTTTCGGATAAGATTTCTCCATCTAGCTTAAGGTCATTGATGTCAAAATTGTAATTTCCTTTGTCATAAAATTTTAATACAATTATAAATAAATAAACAAAGCTTTCTGCAAGAAATAGAAACTTAAAAAATTCACATAATTTAAAAACTCCCTACAAATATGCAACAAAAATTTCTTCCGATGATGCACTGTACATTTCTACAGATTATGGACTCTACATAATATAATTGAAAACTTATGATTTTCTCCATTACATTACGCTGCAGACAAATCTGTCCAAATTAACTTAGATTGAAATTTAATAAGGAATATTTTTATAGAATACTTGAACCCCCTACGACTTCTATTTTTAAGGTTATTTTTTTACAGTTTTAAGCTGGAGGTTATACTATATCTCAAAAATAATTCTCATAAAATTTTTCTAAAGATTTGAAAACATAATAACTTGTTTAACCCTTTCGACCCGGTCGGTACAATATATATATGTATTTTTTTTATATTTTATTGAAGCGTTAGCTTCTTTAGCGAAGGTATTTACGGGAGTGAATTTTAAACTTTACAAAAGCGTCAGTTCTCTTAAACAACAACATATGCATGAAAACGCGATAAAAAACAACTCTCACTTGACGATGCTGATGTTGATAGCATCGCTACTATGTGCAGTCGCTAAGAATTGTTTTTGCATGTGTATTTATGTATACTATAACTTTAGCGAAGTTATTGATATATGATAGTCGGCTCTCAGCATCTAACCATGCCAAGCCGAAAACCACATTGGAGCAAAAGAGATGCATAACTTGGTTTCTTTGTTGCTCCAATGCTAAGAAGGTAACGCTTCCGTCGGCAGTCCTGACGACTGAACCCCGGTTTTGTTTCATCGAATGCTTATCGTGAGTTTGTGCAACACACTTACAATTGAAGTTTGGAAATACGCTAAAATGAGATATAACTAAGGTTTTCTGTTCATGGGATAATATGTCCCAGTATTAGCTTCTGGTGACGAAATCTGAAAATCTGGCTCGGTAATAATTTTCCTAGTCTTTAAGGCCCACCTAGTGCCAAATTGTATATCCAGACATTTTTTCGGTTTGAAAGGGCTAAGGCAATTTTTTTTAAGTTTTACCCATATTAAATACAACACAGACGTAAACTTTTTTAAATACCGATGCACAAGTATATATATTTTTTTTTTGTCGTACTAGAGTTCATTAATAGATTTTAAAAATTTTCTTTATGTTTGTAATGTATAATGCTAAAGCAGAAAATCATCTAACTTTTGATATATTAATCCTTATATTTTTATTTCATATCTTGTATATATTTAATGCTCATATAAAGAAAAAAAAATTCTAGAAACAGTTATCCAGAATTTCATTAAAACGCATACTTCTTTTAAGAACAACAAATCCTTTTATCATTACGATGTCATCTTGTTATCTATGCTTTCATTAATTAAGTGTATGATTTGTTGTTTTTATATATTTCTTTCTAAACTCTTCTGGTATATATTCTCATCAAGTTGAAAAATCTCGCTATCAATAGAAAAAACTTGAAGTCATAAAAAAAATTATTGATTTTCACTTTCATCAACACTTTTATTGTGACTTCCATTCCTTTTCTCTTTACGACGAAATTTATAATTTATTAATAAATAAAGCAAAAAGTATTTATCAAAACTAAATAAAGTTGTCTTTCGAAAAGTTCTCACTTTTAAAGCGTTATAGATTCTTCACCAATTCGTTTTCACCATCACACTTAAAGGTGACTTGAGTTTTTCGCACCCAAGATTGCAATGAGACCGTGATAATGCAATTCTTTACTACATCGTCTTTTTTGAGATCAGCATTTATCTCTATTTTTGTTCCTGCAACAACTTGAATTGTGGCCGAGTTAACGTCTTCAATTCTATGATTGTGAAATAAATGTAAAACTTAAATAAAACGAATAAATTTGCAGAAAGTGATTCCTTACGTGTAATTTACATCACCACCTTCTAATTTTTCCAGCAATTCATTCAGAAGTTCTCTAGCTATTCCGATATCGTATTTTTTTACACCACCCACTTGCTGTAACTCTACCTAAAATTAGTTAAATACGAATAAATGTAAACTCACCATTTGAATATATTTTAATGTAAATATGATTATAATACACCACTTACATCATTGGCAGGTAAAGCCATACCAATGGCAAAGCTGCAAGCCAAGAGAATAAAAATCTTTGTGCTGGTGAACATAGTGTTAAGAAATGTTAATTCGGTTTGAATTCAGAATATTAACTGATGTGTGTTGCTGGTTTCACTCATCTTTTATAGCAGTGTCATTCGTGTTTTCGTGCTGCGAAGGCCTTCGTGTATGTATTCACTAATCATATTTGTCTGATTTGTTGCAGTATATTACTTAACTTGCTGTAAACATAAGCTTTTTCTCCCGACTTTTCGAATTATTTGTAATACGGCGCCTTCTGGAGTTTGATAAAGAATGAAATGCTACTTTCAGGGCTAAAACACTCCCCGTACTAATTTGTATTATGTTAATCATATGAGCGGTTAAGGAGTTTGTTTGCGTTGGCTTGAAAGATTTGGTCTACAGTGGTGTTTTTTGTTTAAGGTAGAACAAAATAGATAGCGCCAAAACACTAGCCGTATTTTCATGCTAATCGTTTGAGTGATTTTAGAGTTTTCCGTGGATTTTTAAGATATTTGTGACCGCTATATACAAATTCGGAACAATTTACTTCTACCTAAAATGGCCTCTTTTTAATTTATTTTTTTTTTTTGCAAATTGTGTATTTGAAGCTAAAAAAGCAAAAAGTGAAAAAAGTAAAGGCCGCTCCCAAGTCGTTTAGAAGTTGATAGGGTCTAAATTGGAAAATTGGGCCAAAGAATAATGTTTTCCTTCAAACATCAAAAAACGATAGAAATAAATCTTTAAGCAATTCGTCGAAGGTTGTTTTGGCGAGTTCGCCTGAATAATATAATTTTAAAAGCTTTTGATTAAAAGTCTATCCGCACTTTTTTTTACCCTTTTGGTCGAAAAATGGCATTTGGCGTGTTTTTTTACTAAAATTCGCATGAAATTTTTTATTTTGAAATTGTAACTAATATTGACACAGGCCATTTTTGTCCTTCAGACCATGGGGCGGTCTACGGCTTGAACCATTTGTTTTTTTATTTCTGAGGTTTCTCCTTTATGTGCCTACGCACTGCTATAAAGCTTTACTGTATAAAAAATATCCAAATATCAGTTTTTGTCCGTTTTACATTTAACATATACATATAAAATAACGACATATTTTATAGATTAAATTTAGGTCCCATTCTGTCACTGAAAGGGTGAAAATGTTATATCTTGGAATGTAATGCATGGAAAAGTTTTGTTCAGTATATGTGTATCTTTAAATTTTAAATTGATTTAATCGATTTATTAAAACATTAACCAAAATAAAAAGTTTCTACTAGGCTGCGAACGGAGGACACCAAAAATACCGCAGTTTTAGTGCATTATAAAAACTCAATAAATCAGCGAAATGTGTTAACATATCAAGAAATATTTAAGGTATAGAAACTAATAGAATTTAATAAACTTTTAAAGTATTTAAAAGTTTAATGGTATAGAATTCAATATTAAATTTGAAATATATTCGAAATTATATACAAAAATTATAAAAATAAAAATTTCGGTTGCGTACGGTGTCCCCAATGGTTGCGTAATTGGACATGTACGAAAAAAAAAATCAAAAATTTTCACACAAAATTTGATTACAAAACAATTTTTTATGTATTTAGAACCTCTAGTAGTCGAGGACAATATGTTGCCAACACTCTATACGACGAAGTGGTGTTGATTTTGTAGGTAAAAATATACTTTCGTTGCGTATTTTGTACAAAAAACAACAGCTCCTTTTATTTACTGATCGGTTAATAATAACACTACAGCGTACGTGGTTCTAATAAACCAACCAAAAAAACAAAAATGAATCAGTAATAACTTTTCATTTTAACCCATATACACTGAAGGCCACAATCCGGATGAATATTTTTGCTTCATAAAAGTGCCTCCAAACTATCAGCTAACGGACAAATAAGCGAGCCAACTTTCCACTTAATTTAATACTTAAGTTACTTATTGAGCATTTTTCTCAATTTGGTTTGAAGTTTAAAAAAATACAACTTTTAATTTTTCCTTTAGTAATGTTCGGCAGTTTTTAAACAAAAATTTCACTGTGATTTTAACCCTATGATTTGCATTTTTCATGTTTTTGAAGCTATTTTAAACTAAAAATGTTAAACCTAATTTAACAAGCTTTCCAATTAACCCTATTCACGTCACGCTGTGTCTTTGGGTCACTATTCAATTGCAAACCAATATAAATGATTAAAACTTGTTTTAAAGCCAAATAAATTAAATTTCTTTTTTTATTGGTCACTCTGCTTATGCAATATACATTTGATTTTTTTTATGATTGATAATATTTTCTTGCTACATAAAATATTCAAAAATAACATAAACTGTTACGTAGTGACTCTCAGACACTATGCGATGGTTTACAATAAAATAAAGACGACGATGTTACTGCTGCCCTTACAAAAAAAAAACGATCTTCTAAGCTGTGGTATTTGTCAGAAATCCGTATGTAACGAGCATTTACAGAAAAGTCTGGTTTGCCTAACCTGTATAAATAAAGAGTTAATTTAAAATCGACACATTAAAAATATTAAATTTTCTTATTTTTTTCCAATTAAATAAATTGATTATCTATTTATGTATTTTGTATAAGTGTGTCTAAGTCACATCGTGACAGTTTACGTTATTCAGAATGCGTGGCAGGAGTAGTAGGAAATCAATATCAGCAATAGCAACAACAATAACAGCAACTACATCAACAGCAGCACCATTATATATTTATATATTTATATATAAATATTATATATTTCGCATAAGAGCCAAGAATAATACCTCAAATCCTCTGGTTGTAGTTAAATTCTATACCACATACGACCGAAACCGCGCCTTAAAAGATTTTGGAAATTATCGCAGGCGCTCGAAACAGGCGGTTAATCTTCGTAACGCGGGGCTGGACTCTGACAATAATGTTTTTATACATGAAAGCCTTACTGCTGAGTCAAGAAAACTTCTCCAAGCTGCGATTGCCTGCAAGCGAACTAAAAAAATCTGCAACGCCTTTTCTCTACGGGGCTCAATTTTTATCAGGCTGCAGAAAGAAGGTGATAAATTTAAAATCTGCAGTATTGAGGAGCTGCAAAGTTACTCAACTAATATCATCGATGAAGAAGTATCTGATATATTACCTTATTGAAAATGCTTTTTATGATGTATATAATTTTGTATTCTTCTCTATCTCTATCTTTTTCCACTTCTTTCAATTCTTTTGTTTTAATTCTTCTTATTTAAACGCGTTGGTTCTGTTATTTATGGTCGTAGGAAATAACTTAGGAATAACGTAGGAAACAGTGATTGAAGTCTTGAGCAAGCAACGCTCTGGCCTGAAAATCGTTCATTTTAACGCAAGAAGTCTTAATGAATTTAAGATGGACTTCACTAAATATGTATTCGAAAACTCTTCCGTGGATGTAATTTGCGTGTCTGAAACCTGGTTTCACGAAGACGTTGACAACTCTTTTTTAAATATAAATAATTTTAATATGTTTCGACATGACAGGTCGAAACCACAAAAAGGCGGTGGTGTTGCAATATATTGTAAGAAATCTTTGAATGTTAAAGTGCTCAATAAATCAAGTGGTTCAGATATTGAATATTTGAATGTTGAAATTTTCGACAATCTCTGTTTAAATTTAATGGATAATTTTGCACAAGTGGGACTCAATATAGTCAATTCAACCTCTTCAACACGGTTTGCTAACAATGTTTCTCCAAGTTTATTGGATATTTTTGTTGTTTCTGATCTGACGTCGGTATTGCTTTTTGACCAATTGTCATTTATTTCGGATCATGACTTAATATTTTGCACTCTGGATATTGATCTTTCTTCATCTGTTACTGATACCACTTTTACTTTTCGAAATTTTAAGCTTTTTAAATTTTAAGGTTTTGATATATTGGCATTTAAGCTGAAAATTTACAATTTTTTTTTTTTATTAATTTAACTTTGGTACCAATATTCCTTAGATATTTGGTCACTATATGTTTGTTCTAAAGATTTTATGTTTTCAAATACACAATTCTCTGCAATCCCCTCAAATAAAGTTGTTGCTTGTGATGTGCTAACTTAAAAGGAACACTTCGATTTTAATACAATCGAAAAATGGTTTGTGTCTCTGCTTTGTATTGATAGTATAAACAAAAAAGTTCTCTTTTTCTCTATACCGTACGCAATAAAGTTCACAATGACTTTTAAATGTATTAGAACCTCACTTTAATAATAGTAATTAGTAGATGTTATGACAGAGAATTTTTGTATGAACACCTTAAATTTTTAATTCGTAAGTCAAGATTTCAGAATCGTAGTCTGTAAATAGTTTCGTTATTTTTAATTATAATTTTAATGTAGACACATAAATGTTTAAAAAAGTCTATTCTCTGGATAATATAGTATGTGTTCGTAATGAAATCTACAAAATTACGGAGGTTTTATAAGGATAGACAAAGAGAAAAACTCGTCTTATGTAATTCGCTAAAAAATTGCTCAATTTACAAGACTGGCTTGTATCTCCCATGTTGGAAAACCATTTTAGAATAAAACTTATAGCTTGATAACAGTTTTCACGAATCAATTGAAGGACTTTTTGGAAAAACATTATAATTAACAAAATCCCAAATACTGGTTATTTTTGAAAATTGGTAAAAATGTATGAGAACCTGATATTTCAAAAACAATTAAAATTACGTTTCATTAAAAGAAAAATAGGATTTGTACTTTGTAATTTGTACTAAGGCTTGAAAGGTTTGTTTTCGTCATTGATTAATGGCGTTTTCTTTTCCCGACAAAAAGTTCTGCAGATTTTTTACATTTTTTTATAAAAAGTTTTGATATGTTGTTGTCGGGAAAATTACTTCACTTCCATTCAATTTACATTAAATTTTGGAGGTCAGAATTTATTTTTTGGGAACAAATCGGATAAATTCAGAATTCAACCAAATTTCAAGCACAACAGCTGTTCACTCAATTTTGTAGTTGAAAACAATTCATTATTTGCGTGATATTAAAAATTTACTCTTTTTAAGAAATAATTTATGCGCCATATTTAAAATAGAACTTTACTTAGAATAGCAATTGCAAACAATAGATTGTTTTGGATCTGTCAATTTGATTAAGCTGTTCAATCAGAAGCTGTTCGACAGTCTAATCGGAACGTTGTCTGTCGTCAAGCAGAACGTTAGCAAATTTAATTTGTGAAAAAAAAACAACAACAGCAATACTTCTTTGTCATTTATTCGATTGCTCTCTCAGCTTTCTCTAAAAATGTTGCCATATTTTTATCAACATACATATTTCGATCTTTATTACAGAAAATAATATTTGATCTTCATGCTACAAGCAGTATATTTTGGACTAAAATAAAGTAAATTTCGTCGAATGTTTATTTTTTGGAGGAGTAGAATCGATTTCGTGTTGCCCAAGTCCACCTGTTCTCATTTGTCTGAAATTTTTATTGTCGGTTCCTATTTGAAAATAAGAAATATAATCATTAATTTTTATTTCATTATTTAAAGGGGCTTATGACCTGAGATGTGACCTAAGCCATAAACCGGATATTTAAAAGTTTTTACATATTAATACATACGTATTTGTCCAAATATGTAAAAAACTCTGATGTCGTATAAAACAACGTTGAATTCATCTCAATAACGTCTCAATCCAACTGGAAAAAAAAGTTACAATGATTTTTATTTATCACTATAGAAAAAACTTCAATATCGTCACAACACAACAAATTTGATTTTTTAAGAGAAGCATTTTAAGTTTGGAACAGATATAGGAAATTGCTCTACCTCTAAAATATAACCATTACACCAAATATGCTCCTACATTTAAAATATTTTGGTCCAAGCACATTGACACAGATAAATAAACCTTACGATTTTCCATCTCTTATATGGGTAAATTAAAAATATATTGAGCCTAAGTAATTACATATTCTGCTCTCACACGAAAAGTAAAGAAGATATCGTCACCAAAACTACACACAGAATAATTCATGCCATTACACAAATTTCTGCGTAACTAACATAATTTTAACGTTCGTTGGAATGTGACGCTATTGAAGAAAACGAGCGACCAAAAAAAAATTATATGAAAAATAGGATTTATATAATTATCAGAATATTAAATTATTGTAGCCTTTTTCAGTCAGATTGAGATGCAGTAAAGGATATGGAAAAGTATAGAAAAACTCTTTAATTTCCGATTTATTGGAAAGGCCACGTCTGAGGCCATTAACCACTTAAGATGAATTGTTGGTCTAGATAGGGCTAAAATTATGCTGCACATTGCGACTTGTTATCTCAAATAGTTTAGGATTTAAGAGTAATTTTTCAACATAACCAATCTTGAAAGACCGATTTTTTCACCTTATTATTTTTTTTTTTTAGGTAATTTTATATCAACAATAGCAACAAATGAAGTTTATATTAAAAAAAAAATTAATTATTGTAAAATTTTCTATTTTTCATGATTTTAACTTTTAGCAAAAATTGGTGTGTCTAAAAATTCGCTAATGATGGCGGTATAAAAAACTTAATAAACTTATATATTTTGTTCTCGAATAGGAACCAACCGTCAAAATTTTAGACAAATTGGAACCACTGTTATATGAATGGCTGCTAAGAGCTGTCCCAGAACTACGGTTTTTGCGTTGTCGTCAAATTGATTTGCATCATACGTGTTGCTGTCATACTTTGGTTGAAATAGATTTGTTCTTTAAACTGATTCTATTCCTTTGAATTCTATTGATATTTTCCTATTTTTTTAATACTATTTTTCTTCATAAAGATTCTAAATTGTGTTTTTTAATAAGAATTAGGCAACATTTTTAAAGAATATTCAAATTCTTCTATCTTGGTATTGTCGTTTTTCTGTCACAAATTGATTTTGCTAGCGCTCTGCTTGCCGACAAGAAAACGACATGAATCTACAAAATAAAACTTTCAAACAGCTGCTGAATGAACAGCTTTATCAAATAGACAGATCCAAATAATCTACTGTTTTGTTCTAATAAGTACGCCTATTGTCCTCAGTTCTGCGAGTGTTCTAAATAAATATAAAAAATTAAGTAAAAACTTGTATGAAATATATTCTGACCTTCAAAAAATTAATGGAAATTGAATAGAAGTAAAGTAATATTCACAACTATGATGTGATATGTTTTATAAAATTTGTTTTCTATAATATCAGATTTTCTTACACTTTTTTACCAATTTTCAAAACTAGCCAGTAGATTGTTTCGGCATTTTCGTAATTATTATGTTTTCCCATAAAGCCCTTCAATTGATACTTGAAAACTGCTATCAAGCTATAAGTTTTATTCTGAAAGGTTCTTTCAACATGATAGATACAAGGCAGTCTTGTAAATTGATCAAATTTTTACCGTCTTACTTAAGACGAGGTTCTCTTTTTGTCTATCCTTATAAAACCTCCATGATTTTGCAGATCTCGTTACCACCACAGACTATATACGTATTATCCAGAGAATAGACTTTTTCTTAAACTTGTGTGGGTCTACATTTAAATGAAAAAGGGGACAACTATTTGTAGACTATGATCCTTAAATCTTGACTTACTAATTACAAATTTAAAGCGGTACCAAATTCTCTGTCTTAACCACTATTATGAAAATGAGGATCTCATACATTTATCTTCGTGAACTCCATTGCGTACGCTATAGTGAAAAAGAAACTTTTTTGTTTATACTATCAATATAGAACAGAGACACAAATCATTTTTTTGAAAGTATTAAAGTGGAAGTATTCCTTTTAAATTAACACATCACAAGCAACAACTTTAGTTGACGGGATTGCAGAGAATTGTGTGGTAAAAATAAAATCTTTAGAATAAACATATACTGACAAAGTTAAATAAATAAAAAAAAAAATTTTATATTTTCAGTTGAAGTGCCTTCAAATAGCTTGAAAAACATAAAAAATGCAAAACATAGTCTTAAAATCAAAGTGAAATTTTTATTTAGAAACCGCTGAACATTTATAAAATTTAAATTAAGAGACATATTTATTTTTTTAAGCTTTAAACAAGAATGAGAAAAATGCTCAATAAGTAACTTAATTAGTAAATAAAGTGAAAAACTCAGACGGGGTCTATTTTGGTGTTATGTGGCATTTAAATTAGTTTCAAAACTTGAAAGAGTAAGCTTTAATGATGTATGGAAAGAGCATGGAGGCACTTTAGTGAAGCAAAAATATTCATCCGATTGCGGTCTTGAGTGTTTTCGGGTCAAAATTAAAACTTATTACTGATTGATATTTGCTGTTTTTATTTCTTGTTGTAATACTTAGATAGTATATATTAAACAATTTTAAAGTTAAACAGATGACGTTGAAAATACTGACGGTTTTAAAGCAGAGAAATTATGGTAAACCATCATATATTTGAGAAGAAGAAATAAGATAGTATTTTTAGTACATATTCTTTTTGTAAGAGATTTTAATGTATAATGTCTTGTAACATTTCCAATCTATAAGAAACATACATTTTTTTAAGTTTAATTATATCAACACCATCTTATAGGTATGAAAACATACATCGATTCATCAAAAAACACCGATTTCTATACTGAAAGAAATTGATGCATCGATGTTTTTTCTATGAACTGAATTTTTTTTCGATGCATCGATATGTTTTTAGTTGGAACAATTCGCCGCAATGAATTTGTAAAATAATTTACTTTTAGCTAAAACTATTTTTTTTTTTTTTTTTTGTGGAACATGTGTATAAATTCCAAATCTGGAAAAATTAATGGCCAATGCCATCTGGTTTAGGAGTTATAGGGGTCCAAAGTTGAAAAAATGGGATCGAAAAACTTGTTTTTTTTTTTTATTTGTATGAAAACTGGATAATAAGAGAAAGGCTATGCTATTACATATTCAATAAGCTATTAAGCAGAAAATTCCATGCGTTACATTCGAAGATATAACATTTCACATATTATGCACACTTACGGTTCATCCTTTCAGTGACAAAAACTGATATTTGGATTTTTTTACAGGAAAGCTTTATTTAAAGTGTTAAAATACAAAACGTTTTACAATGCTTTAAGATACTTTGAAAGCTCAGAAAAATCTTAACCCTAGAGTACTAACCTACGTAAAATTTACTCACTCCTTACGAGTAATATAACGTATAGTGAACGGAACGGGTTAGCATTCTAGGGTTAATAAAGATACAGCACGTAGACACATAAAAGATACACCTCTAAAATAAAAAACCGAACGGTTCTAGCCATAGATCCGCCGCAATGGTCTGAAAGACCAAAATGGCCTGTGTCAATATTAATCAAAATTCCAAAATCAAAAATTTCACGCGTATTTTAGTAAAAAAAACACGACAAATGCCATTTTCCGACCAAGAGGGCAAAAAAGTGGGGATAGACTATATATAACAAGCTTCTAAAATAATATTATTCTGGCGAACTCGCCAAAACAGCCTTCAAAAATTGCTGAAAGATTAAAGTCAATCGTTTTTTATCCTCATCGCTAGAACCGTTTTAAAAAACAACATTTTCAAAAAATGGATTAGGATCCTCTTCCTTTAAAATTTGCTAAAACTTTACTTAACTCTTTTGAGGTTTTAACGTATTCTTTGAGACAAACTTCATATTTACTTAATAAACGAACCAATTCAATGAACTCATCTTGTAACGAATAAGCAACCTCATGCATGTTTCCTCAGAAGCTGAATTCTTTGTGCCTCTTATTAAAATGATGTGGATTGCTCTTTTAAGAATATCACAGTTACTTGATATTATCTTGCGTCGAAGGGATATTTGATATATCAAATATATATTTGATAGATAGATAGAACTTAAGTTTTCAAAGTTGGTGTCTCATAAAAAATAGAAATGAACTTCTGAAAAGTTTTAATGCCTTTAGCTTTTCCACAGATTGATGCATATTCCTTCTACTATTTTATATCAAGAATACAGTAGCAATTTTATCAATTTCATTTTCTATTTTTAAACGTATTTTCTCAGAACCTTCTCTAATTATTCTTTGTGAAGACATTTTTTAAAACATTTAATATTTCTTTTAGCTCTATTATATAATATGAATGTTAATAAATGTGCTTTCAAATATTGTTATCTATTTGAAAGATATGTAGTAAATGCAAACGTGGAACAAATGCTCTTTTTTAATAATTTAAACTATTACAAGATAATTTTCTTATGTGTTAAAAGGCAACCGGCCCCAATTTGCACCTGCTTTTCAGAAATTCTCCAGATCCTCCACTATAGCCACTCTAAAACTGCACCCTTTTACGAATTTCAAGGCCAAAAATTTCATAGAAAAAAAAACATCTTCAAACGTAAAATTTACTAAAACCAAAAACAGTTATATTTTTGTAAGTAATGCATGGAATTTTATACTTTATAGCTCATTGAATAGGCAATAGCATAAATCTTTTTTATCATCATAATGTAGGAAAATATCATTCTTTGGAGCAGTTTTCCAATTTTTGACTTCTATAACTTCTAAACGACTTGAGAGCGGCGTTTAATGTTTGGACTATAAGCTTTTCAAAAAAATTAAAAAAGGCCATTTTATCTAGAAGTAAAATGTTTCGAATTTGTATATAGAGGTCAAAAATATCTTAAAATATCATGGAAAAACTTTAAATCACTCAAACATCACACACCAAACGCCACTGTAGACCAAATCTCTCAAACCAACGCAAACAATCTCCTTAATCGTTCATATGATTAACATAATAACAATTAGTACGGTGAGTACTATACATTTTATTCAATATCAAACACCAGAAGGCGGCGCCGTAGTACAAATCCTTCGAAAAGTCGCGAGAAAAAGCTTATGTTAACAGCAAGTTACGTAATATACAGCAACAAAACAGACAATCTCGCTGTGCATCAAATTTTTACGAACACTAAAGCAAATGATCTATCCTCGATTAGTGAATACATACACGAATGCCTTCGTAGCACGAAAACACGAATGACACTGCTATAAAAGAAGAGTGAAACCAGCAACACACATCAGTTATTATTCTCAATTCAAATCGAATCAACATATCTTAACATTATGTTCACCAGCACAAAGATTTTTATTCTCTTGGCTTGCAGCTTTGCCGTTGGTATGGCTTTACCTGCTAATGATGTAAGTGGTGTATTATAATCATAATTAGATTAATATATATTCAAATGGTGAGTTTACATTTATTCGTCTTTAACTAATTTTAGGTAGAGTTACAGCAAGTGGGTGGTGTAAAAAAATACGATATCGGAAAAGCTAGAGAATATCTGAATGAATTGCTGGAAAAATTGGAAGGTGGTGATGTAAATTTCACGTAAGGAATCACTTTCTGCAAATTTATTCGTTTTATTTAAGTTGTACATTTATTCCACAATCATAGAATTGAAAACATTAACTCGGCCACAATTCAAGTTGTTGCAGGAACAAAAATAGAGATAAATGCTGATCTCAAAAAAGACGGTGTAGTAAATAATTGCATTATCACGGTCCTAACGCAATCTTGGGAGCCAAAAACTAAAGTCACCTTTAAGTGTGCTGGTGAAAACGAATTGGTGAAGAATCTATAACGCTTTAAAAGTGAGAACTTCTCGAAAGACAACTTTATTTAGTTTTGATAAATACTTTTTGCTTTATTTATTAAAAAATTATAAAATTCGTCTAAAGAATGGAAGTCACAATAAAAGTGTTGATGAAAGTGAAAATCAATTATTTTTTCTTATTACTTGAAGTTTTATCTATTTATAGCGAGATTTTTCAACTTGATGAGAATATATACCAGAAGAAGCTTAGAACGAAATATATAAAAACAAATAATTATACACTTAAATTAATGATAGCATAGATAACAAGACGATATCATAATGATAAAAAGATTTGTTGTCCTTGGAAGATGAATGTGTTTTAATGAAATTCTGGATTACAGAATTTGCTCTTTATACGAGCATTTAACATATACAAGATGTAAAATAAAATTATAAGAATGTTCAATATCAAAAGTTAGGCGATTTCCTGCTTTAGTATTAAGCATTACAATACAAAGAAAATTTTTAAAATCTATAAATGAACTCTAAAAAAAACTTGTGAATCGGCGTTTAAAAAAGTTTTCGTCAGTGTTGTATTTAATATGGGCCTTAAATTAACATTTTTAGCAAATTAGTTACTTAAAAAGTAAGAAAGCTTTTAAAAACATGCCTTAAACAAGTTATGTTCTTAAATCTTATATACAGTGACTCAAACAATTGACCACATGTTTCAATGAAGAGAGTTTGAGTCACTGTAAAAACAAAACTATTCATCGGAATTTACTCATTTTTGCTACTTACGTTTTGTTGTTTTGTTCGCAATTCAATAAAGCTAAGTTCAACGGGATCAGTGGTACCGTTATCATTTTGTTACAAAATATGTAAACAAAATGCATGTGGTCAATTATTTGTGTGCAAAACGTTAAAGAGACAACATCAAGAAAATTATCAAAAAAAATTAGCGATTGGAATTTTTTGAATTGGAAGTGAATATTTTCCATCAGGTAAGTTCATAACAAATATTTTCAAAATTATTAATCATGATTAATTTATTTTCTACTAGGGCAAAAATGGTTCGGCCGTTAAGTAAAGAGGTAGTTCGCCAGATTCACCAGCTTTTACAGGAAGGTAAAAGCTGTCGTGCAATTGCAGCAGCCCTAGAAGTGAGCAAGAGCGTGGTCATTAAAACTCGCAAAAATATGGCTTCACCTCCTCCAATTTGCCGCAGCGGGCGCAAAAAAATTTTGAGCACGGTGCTCGAACGGCGGGTTCTTAGAGATCTCCGCACGCAAAAAGTTGAAAATGCTGTCCAAATTCATAAGAATTTGGTAGAGTATGAGGGTGTCAAACTATCAGTGGAAACCGTCAGGAATACTTTGCGTGCGGCTGGTCTCAAAGGGCACGTTAAAGTCAAAAAACCGTTGCTAACGCAAAGGCACAAAAAGCTGCGGTTGGAGTTCGCCCGTACTCATGCCCATTGGTCTGCGGAGGATTGGGAGAAGGTCATATTTTCGGACGAGTCTAAAATGAATCGGTTGGGATCAGATGGCCGGGTGTGGACATGGCGCAAACCTGGTAGTGATTTGGAGGCTCGTTACGTGAAGCCGACATAAAAGTTTGGTGGCGGTAGTGTTATGATATGGGGCTGTATGATGGCAGGGGGTGTTGGAACAATGCAACGTATAGTTGGCAAGATGAATGCCAGCTATTATGTTAACATTTTGTCAAGAAACCTCCCTGTTACATGCGAAAAATTTAACAAACAAACCCAGGACATTGTCTTTCACCATGACAATGATCCAAAACACACCGCCAAAATGACAAAAAAATGGCTTATAGACAGTGGATTCAAAGTACTGCCATGGCCACCCCAGTCGCCTGATCTCAATCCAATTGAACACCTCTGGGGCGAACTAAAAAGAGAAGTGGTTGGAACCCCAACAAATATTGAAGAGTTGTGGGCGCAGGTCAACGCAGCATGGGCGAGGATTCCAGCAAGCTGTTGTAAAAACTTGGTGGACAGTATGCCAAGACGATTGGAAGCTGTTCTTGCAGCCAATGGTGGCTACACTAAATATTAACAGTAATTTTTAGTTATTTTCTTATTGTTTTCATAAACACAAATAATTGACCACATGCATTTTTTGTACTTATTATAATACAAAATGATAACCGTACCACTGATCCCGTTGAACTTATTTTTATTGAATTGCCAACAAAACAACAAAACGTAAGTAGCAAAAATGAGTAAATTCTGATGAGTAGTTTTCGTTTTACAGTGACTCAAACTCGCTTTATTGAAACATGTGGTCAATTGTTTGAGTCACTGTATATAGATAAAATTGTAAAAAAAAATGAAAAATTTTTTTGAAATTCTTTTTGCGTTGGACATTTTTAATGATGAGGAGTCCGAAAATCGCATTTTTAAAATTTTTGTCTGTCTGTCTGTCTGTCTGTCTGTTAAAGCATCACGCGAAAACCACTGGATGGATTTAAATGAAACTTGACATTTAGGTTCCTTATATCCCCGGTCAACATATAGGCTACTTGGACTCGGTAGGGGGCGCTGCGATCGGGTTCAAGGCATTATTTTTTTTTAGATTATCTCCGGAACCGTTCATCCGATTTGCATGAAAATTTGTATATAGAGGTTTTCGGATGCGGTGAGTTTTTATGACTTATCTACTCTGTTCTATCTTGAACACCAGAGGGCGTTGTAGCACAAATATTTTGAAAAACCTCGAAAATCTCCTAAGCCGTTCATCCGATTTGCATGAAAATTGGAATATAGTAGTTTTCTGATATGGTGAGTGTTTTGAATTTATTTTTTGTGCTATCTTGAACACCAGAGGGCGCTGTAGTACAAATATTTTAAAAAAGTCGAAACACTTCTAAGCCGTTTATCCCAATACATATATATATTGTGCGTATATACATATAAAAACATATATATATATATACATGGGCGTAGCGAGGGTAGGGCTGTTGCTCCCCTGATATGTATATATATACATGTTTATATTATACATATATTCATATATAAACTTATATACATAAACATGGGCGCAGCGAGGGTCGGGCAGTTTTCCCCCCTGATATGTATGTGTATATACATTTATATAATATACATATATACATACATAAGCATATAAACATATTCATGGGCGTAGTAAGGGTAGGGCAGAGGAGGGAAGTTCCCCCTGATATGTATCTGTATATACATGTATATATTATGCATAACTACATATATAAACATATATACATTAAGCCGCCTCAAAAAAAAAAGTGGTCCGGGTAACCTCCTGAAAACAAACTTTGGTTTATTTTATGATGATTCCCAAAATATTGCAACTCTTGCTTTAGCCGTTCGTGAGCTGGAATGGTTTGAAATAACCTCTAAAAATCGCGTTTTTGATTAATACTATTTATACCACACTACCTTCGGTCAAAAAAATTGTCACAAATAGTGTAAATCGATGAAATACATAGTTTTGTTTTTTTATTTTGTTTTAAATCTGCCCACACACTTAGTTATTGAGTTATTTGCAGTGTTTTTTTCAATTTTTTTTAATGCAGTTTTTATAAAAATATATATAACTTCCCCATTTATAGCCTGATTTACCATTCCGTGGTATCATTGGAAAGGTACTGAATGCTGCTTTTCATTTCTGTCGTTAATTAAGCCTTATAAGCACTTTTATAAAAATGCATTTTATTTTATTTTTATTTTTTTGTGATGGCCTTTGCCTCAATTCCTGAATTTGTTCAAATATAAGAGAAATAAAATTAAATCATGTAGATAAAGAATGCATTTTTTAAATGGACTTTGGAATAAAGTATAGGAAAATACTTTATTGTACTTAGACAAAACAGCTAAGAGTAAATTTTACCACAGTTCTTATAAGTAGTCACTCATGACTTTTACATGACTTTTAGGTTTGACAATGAGTTATATTATATTATATAAATGTGAGTTTTTGAATTGTGATCGCTTAAGTTCAAGTTATTCATAAAAAAAATGCTTTTCGTTTCTCGCGAGTTAAATAAAAATCAATTGCCAACAAAAAGTGATGTAATAAAACATTTATTATTTTTGCGCGAAAAAAATAATAATCGGTCTTACGGGCTATCTAATTATCATCAAAACATGCTAAATGATTTAAGCAAAATTTGGAAAAGAGCAGAAATTCCGGTTATATCGAAGACTGCGATCCGCAAAAAACTTCAAAATTTAACGCTTTTATATCGGGATATCACAAAAAATCCATCGCATTACAATGCAAGCGAGTGGGCCGAACTATTTTCAATTTCTGTTTGCAAATGTGCTCTAAAAATTAGAGTGTCTTGTAGTTGCCCAGGTGAAAAACAAATGCCATTGCATGTTTGGAATTTTTACCTTGGTCAGTCGAGCCGAAGGTTGCTCACGCTAGATGACGTTGAAAACCACATCACATGTGATTCTATTACGGACTTCGAAAGCGAAAGTGAAAACGAAAGTATTGCAACAGCCACTTTTGTACCACAACTAAGAGAAATGGATGTGGATGATCCATATTCATCATCGTCTGAGGAAGATCTTGAAGATCTTGGACCAAGCGTACAAAGTTTTTCCTTACCAACATTCAGTGCTGCGTTGGACCGTGCCAGTGTATCCAATCGCTTTGGGGCTCTGCTCGCAACAACATTGCTAAAAGACTTGGACATTCCAGGCATAATTATTGATCAGCACAAAATCCAAAGGGAGCGAACTAAAGCTAGGGCGAAATCACTAAGAGACATAAAAAACAATGAAATGCTAAAATGCATTTCTCTTGATGGAAAAAGGGAACGCACTTTGAAACAAGTTACTGTGAATGGCAAACCACGCAACGTTAAAATGATGGAGGAGCATATAACTCTGGTAAGCGAACCCAGCTCAAACTACATTGGTTACTTAACTCCCGTAGACGGAAGCGGTGCTGGTATCGCAAACGATATTGTCAATTACTTGAAAGCTGAAAAGTTTTCACTAGAGCACGTGGTCGCTGTAAATTGCGACGGAACCAGCACCAACACAGGCAAATTTAATGGAGCGATTTGTAACCTTGAACGACAATTGCACCCTTTGCAGTGGCTAATATGCCTCTTTCATTTTAACGAGTTGCCATTCACTGCGTTACTCAAAGAAATGTTAGGAAAAGCTAATGGGCCGCAAAACTGGCCAGGAATAATTGGGCATACATTACAGGGCTGCGAAGATGTGCCGGTAAATTGTATTCAATTATTTTGTTGTTTTTTTTTTAACTGTTAATTTCAATAAAATATTAACTTTAGATTGCTCATAACTTTGATCCAATTGCGATGGGCTATATGCCCACAAATATTGATGACTGGGTTTTGCGAGCTGATCAAAAATATCTTTATGATATGGTACGAGCAGTTGATGCTGGGGCGTGCGATGAACATTTACTTACTTACTTAGATGGCCGTGACAACCCGTGTCCGGATTTCGACCGACCTCATCAGCTCTCGCCAGGCGCCTCTGCTTTGCGCGCGCCTTCTCCAATCGGATACACCAAGCGCGGTTAGGGCTTCCTCAGCCTGGTCCATCCATCGGAGGCATGGTCTCCCTCGTCGTCGTTGACCAGCGACCCTCGCCTCGAGCACCTTTTTCGCTGGAGCTTCGTCGTCCATACGATGGACATGACCCAGCCAGCGTAGTCGCTGCACAGTTATACGCCGAACTACGTCAATGTCTCCGTAGAGCTCATACAGCTCGTGGTTCATTCGGATGCGATAGTCATCGCCGACTCGAACAGGACCGAAGATTTTGCGAAGAACTTTTCTCTCGAACACCCCCAGAGCGGCTGCGTCAGTTTGCGAAACTACCCATGCCTCAGCGCCATAAAGCAGCACAGGTAGAACGAGCGTCTTGTAGAGTGTTAGTTTTGTCGATCGAGAGAGGGCTCTGGAACTTAGTTGCTTACTGAGCCCGTAGTAGCACCTATTAGCAATTATTGTTCTTCGCTTTATCTCCAGGCTGATTTCGTTGTTAGTGTTAATGGCGGTGCCAAGGTAAACGAACTCCTTGACTACTTCAAAGTTATAGCTGCCGGATGAAACGTGGGAGTCTAAACGCCGCGCTCCCTTGTTTGTAGACAGCATATACTTTGTTTTACCCTCATTTATCGTCAAACCCACTTTGGCTGATTCCTTTTCGATAGCGGCGAAAGCAGCGGTAACATCTCTCTTGGTTCTGCCAACAATATCAATATCATCAGCGTACGCAAGGAGCTGGACACCTTTATAGAAAATGGTGCCATTACGATGCACACCGGCCTTTCGTACGATCCCCTCCATGATGATGTTGAAGAGATCGCAAGACAGTGGATCGCCTTGCCTGAAACCTCTTTCGGTATTGAAGGTTTCGGAGAGGTCATTTCCTACCTTGACGGAGCTGCGTGTGTTGCTCAACGTCATTCTGCAAAGTCTAATCAACTTTGCAGGTATACCGAACTCAGACATTGTTGCGTATAGGCAATCCCTTCTCGGGCTATCGAACGCAGCTTTAAAATCGACAAAGAGATGGTGTGTGTCAATTTGATTTTCGTGGGTTTTCTCCAGGATTTGTCGTAGCGTGAAAATCTGGTCTATGGTGGACTTACCAGGTCGAAAGCCACACTGATAAGGTCCAATCAGTGTTTTTGTAATCGGCTTTAATCTTTCACACAGTACGCTTGAGAGAACCTTATATGCGATGGAAATAAGACTGATACCTCTATAACTAGCGCAGATTGTAGGGTCTCCTTTCTTAAGTATAGGGCACAGTACACTGAGGTTCCAATCGTCGGGCATGCTTTCTTCTAGCCATATTTTGCTGATGAGCTGATGCATGCGCCTTATCAATTCATCGCCGCCGGTTTTAAACAATTCAGCTGACAGGCCGTCAGCACCCGCTGCTTTATTGTTTTTGAGTCGTTGGATAGCAACTCGAACCTCTTCATGGCTAGGTGGTGGTACTTCCACTCCGTCATCGTTGATTGGTGGCTCTGAACTGCGCTCTCCATGGGCGGCATTGGTGGAATCGTCGCCAGTAAGTAAATTGGAGAAGTGCTGTCTCCACAATCTAAGCACACACTGTGTATCCGTATTCAGATCTCCATTTTCGTCTCTGCAAGTGGATGAACATTTGGCCAGCATTAAACCTGGCCCGCTCAATCTTTCACGCTGGTTGACAACAGCATCAAGAATTTTGCGGCTATATGTTACGAAGCCTGTGGCTTGCGAAAAGTTAAAGCAGCTAGCATTTTTTGTTATGAGGGTCTACGCACCATTTTGGTTTTTAATAAAAAGCCAACCAAAAGCCATTCATGGCAGCCGCCACTTGTTTAAATACATTGAGTGGACGCGCGAATTACCGGCAGATATGCAATTTATTGTACAACGCTCTGTTAAAATTAATGGATTTTTTGCTCACCCAGAAAATATTTTACTGGCAATGGTTACAGATGAGAGCAAGGCGACACGAAAGGAAGCCTACGATATTATTTTACAATCGCGTGCTCATGACACACAAGGAATTCGCCAATTTAATGTCCCCAAGATACAATTCAATTGTGATTCCTATAAAAATATGATAGATTGGAATGAATTAAGAGCTAATACAGAACTGCCATGCATCCAGTTCTATACTCAACAATACTTATTAGAACTACACGACTCCAATGAAATTGTGAAAATTTCTGGTAATGAAAAGTTTTTAAAATAATTGTTATGCTTTTCTTAACAAACAATTTTCAGAATATCCATGTCATTCACAAAATACGGAACGTTTTGTACATGTGGTAAGCCAATCCTGCGTTTCGGTAATTGATAAGAACAGACCTGCACATATTGCAAACAAGATTCAATCGCGCAAGCGTTACTGTAAAATTGAATCACGAAAAGATTTGGAATAAAAAAAAATTATTTCTTTGATAAAACTCTAAATTGTTTTTTTTTTTATCTTTTAATTAGCGACTTAATAAATAACCACAAATTTTTTATCATGTTGATAAAAAATGCATTTTATAAAAGTGCTTATAAGGGTTAATTAACGACAGAAATGAAAAGCAGCATTCAGTACCTTTCCAATGATACCACGGAATGGTAAATCAGGCTATAAATGGGGAAGTTATATATATTTTATAAAAACTGCATTAAAAAAAATTGAAAAAATCACTGCAAATAACTCAATAACTAAGTGTGTGGGCAGATTTAAAACAAAATAAAAAAACAAAACTATGTAATTCATCGATTTACACTATTTGTGACAATTTTTTTGACCGAAGGTAGTGTGGTATAAATAGTATTAATCAAAAACGCGATTTTTAGAGGTTATTTCAAACCATTCCAGCTCACGAACGGCTAAAGCTAGAGTTGCAATATTTTGGGAATCATCATAAAATAAACCAAAGTTTGTTTTCAGGAGGTGACCCGTACAACTTTTTTTCCTCCATACAAGTTGAGGCGCCTTAATATACATATACATTGACGTGGCGAAGGTAAGGCAGGGAAGGGGAGTTGTGCCCCTTATATGTATTTGTTTATGCATGTATATTAAGGTGGGTCACCAAAAAAAATTTCAAAAGACCGCCCCTCATTTGAAAGCTTATGTTGAGAGGGTTTTAGTAGCATACCAATTTTTTTTTTAGGTAGACCCTAAATCTGCCCAAATGGTATTATTTGTATAACTTCATCAGAACAACATTTTTACCTCCGATTCCATCTTTGACTAGATATTTTAAATTTTCATCTTATTTCTTCAGCACCCCCAAAACTTAAAATTATTTTTAAGAAAATAAAAGTTCGTAAAAAAGCATTAAACTTTTGCGAAGAAACTTTTTGATTTCATTCGTAGGAAAAAAAGTTACAGCGAATTTAAATTTCGGTCAAGTTTGGCATAGTTTTTGATATTTAGCTTTCGGTTCGTCTTCGTTTGCCTTCGAAATGACTTAGTTCATCTCCGGGTTTGTTCGCTAGTCTTCGTTTCAGCTTCGTTTGGTTTAGTTTTTTATACCAAACTCTTTAAAGTTGGTCCAGTCAACCAAGCGTTATCGAGTCATATATATTTTATTGCTTGAAGCGCCCTCTATCGAAAGTTTTTGAAACTTGTGATAGTCTATCTTTTAATCTTGATTCATGAGAATCTTAATTCGAAATGTCAACTAAATTGCTCCAGCCGATTAGTCAGAAATTTATTATTGCATAAAAAAACAAACCAACTAGCAAAGCAGCAACTAAATGAAAACCACGCAACCTCACAAACAAGCAAACAAACTATCTGCTGTTTCTTGATCAGGAGAATTGTCATTCTTTATTTCATTAAAATCGTTTTAACCGTTATATTTTAAATTTAACTGTTTCTTTACTGCCGCTCAATAAAATAAAAGAAATTAATTCAAATTTTGGCGCGAATCAAGTCGGCTGTATCGTTCGCGGCTATCAAGCTTGGCATAAATGTGCCCTAGACGTTGTTCATCAGAGACTGCAACTGCG
The DNA here is from genome assembly GCA_914767935.1 of Coremacera marginata. Taxonomy (NCBI): domain Eukaryota; kingdom Metazoa; phylum Arthropoda; class Insecta; order Diptera; family Sciomyzidae; genus Coremacera; species Coremacera marginata. Next base: position 201,399,844 of record OU612043.1, on the reverse strand, counting down.
GATTGGCTAACGACATGAACAAATCGTTCGGTGTTTTGAGAATGATATAGGAATTCTGTAAAAACAAAACGATATGAGTAACTTTAAGACATATGATTTAAATTGAGAACTTTTACCCGGAATATTATACTATTTCATCAGAAAACTTGTATTCATTAAGCTCTTCTTGCAAGAAAAATTGTATAGCTGGCGGTTCAGTAATTGTACATTCATCCCAATCAATCATTTGTGTGTATGAATCACTGTCAAATCTTATAACTTTTTCTTGTGGCACACAAAACTTACGAATTGTTGTTGGTGGTTCAAGACGAGCGTTAAGAATTTTTTCATATGCTTCAAATCGTTTTAATTGATCTCGATCTGTTATCATGGACATCAAAATATTTTTAGGATGGAGAAAATACGCATTATTTGCAATTGTTGGACGAATGGCCAATTGAACGTCCATTGGCAACTGACGTATCCAAGAAATGTATTGAAATACATGTCGACTCCCGTGAATAGCAAGAGGTTGACTCTTGACGAGAAACCAAAATGGCGCATACACTTTAACTATAAACTGTGCCAAAGTTTGTATAATTAGAGAGGGCTGCCTTTTAGTATTATAGAGGCGTAAGATTCTAGCAGCGGTTGTTAACCAACGTGCTGAACTTACTGGACCGGGCTTTTCTCTAGCTAAGCGTTTATCACAATAACCTCTGTTCACAGCAAGAAACATACGATACAAATATCGTTGGTCATCGTGTATATCCCAGGAAACAATATTTTCCGGCATACAGCCCATAGCAATTGGCACAAAACGCTCGACCTGAACAAAATAAAGGAAAAATATAAAGAATAAATATGCTGCTTTGGCTTCTGCTCTGAATTTAGCTCGTTCTCTTTGAAGTTTATTTTTGTCGAGAATTATATCGTCCAGGTTTTTAAACATTTTCTCTGCAATACCTTGTGGTACATCTGATTTTGCTTTGGCTGATAACATTGTAGCATGCAGAGATACTACTTTTAATAGCGTTTCCATTTCTGGAACTATTTCTTCTTTATTTTCCTGAAACTTCACTTCCTCGCTTGAACCGGGATTATATTGTGCTGTAGTCGTGGATCGTTGATTAACACTATTAAGAACAGCTGATTGCAGCTCGCAGCTACCGATATCATCTACCATTTGTACATCATCAACTTCTTCTTGCTGATTATCGAAAGTCAGTAACCTTGATGAAAGGAATTCTTTGAGTAGCTGGGCAGTTACATTTCTTCTTTAATACAACGTCGCACTTGCATTGCGAAAGCATAAATATTTTATCTCATTCGTTTGCTTCATATTTTCTTGAATGCTTCATAACAACAGTATACTTTTTTAATATATTTGTAAGTTTCTTAGTATCGTTGATTTCGAAACTATTGGAATATTTGTTGTTGCCACAATTCTTGGAGCGGCGTAATTACACTTTTTATATAATATGAAAGTCTTCTACGTTTGGCGAGACTTGCGGTACCTTCATGCTGAAGAAACAGAGTATACTCAATAACATCGCGATTAGACGGTCATTTTGCTAAGTTTATGTCACTTTTCATGAAACGCATGTTTTAAGAAGTTATGTTGAAGTTTTTACAAACAATAGTTCCAATTATAGATAAAAAAGAAATATTTATACATATTTATATATATATTTAAAAGAGAATATTTATTAGACAATTTATTAAATTTTATGTATATTTGTTTATATTCACTTTACTTCTTGAGCAGACTGCAGCAGCGAAAGCCATGCCGATTGCTCCATGCCATGCCGAATAAGTCATTGAATGCTGGATACTGGCTTATGTACAAAGTTCAACTAATGGAAAGTAAACCTGCTGTTTTAAAATCAATAACTTTAGTTTAGTTGCAATTAAGTTGACATTTCGTATTAAGATTGTCATGAATCAAGATTAAAAGATAGACTATCACAAGTTTCAAAAACTTTCGATAGAGGGCGCTTCAAGCAATAAAATATATATGACTCGATAACGCTTGATTGACTGGACCAATTTTAAAGAAGTTTGGTATAAAAAACTAAACCAAACGAAGCTGAAACGAAGACTAGCGAACAAACCCGGAGATGAACCTAAGTCATTTCGAAGGCAAACGAAGATGAACCGAAAGCTAAATACCAAATACCAAATGTTCGGACGAATTGTTGTCCTTATTGAGATTCATCCAACGACATCCTTTTTAACGATCGGTTAAAAACTGAAGAAGTTATACAAATAATACCATTTGGGCAGATTTAGGGTCTACCTAAAAAAAAAATTGGTATGCTACTAAAACCCTCTCAACATAAGCTTTCAAATGAGGGGCGGTCTTTTGAAATTTTTTTTGGTGACCCACCTTAATATACATGCATAAACAAATACATATAAGGGGCACAACTCCCCTTCCCTGCCTTACCTTCGCTACGTCAATGTATATGTATATATGTTTATATATGTAGTTATGCATAATATATACATGTATATACAGATACATATCAGGGGGAACTTCCCTCCTCTGCCCTACCCTTACTACGCCCATGAATATGTTTATATGCTTATGTATGTATATATGTATATTATATAAATGTATATACACATACATATCAGGGGGGAAAACTGCCCGACCCTCGCTTCGCCCATGTTTATGTATATAAGTTTATATATGAATATATGTATAATATAAACATGTATATATATACATATCAGGGGAGCAACAGCCCTACCCTCGCTACGCCCATGTATATATATATATATATGTTTTTATATGTATATACGTACAATATATATATGTATTGGGATAAACGGCTTAGAAGTGTTTCGACTTTTTTAAAATATTTGTACTACAGCGCCCTCTGGTGTTCAAGATAGCACAAAAAATAAATTCAAAACACTCACCATATCAGAAAACCCCTATATTCCAATTTTCATGCAAATCGGATGAACGGCTTAGGAGATTTTCGAGGTTTTTCAAAATATTTGTGCTACAACGCCCTCTGGTGTTCAAGATAGAACAGAGTAGATAAGTCATAAAAACTCACCGCATCCGAAAACCTCTATATACAAATTTTCATGCAAATCGGATGAACGGTTCCGGAGATAATCTAAAAAAAAATAATGCCTTGAACCCGATCGCAGCGCCCCCTACCGAGTCCAAGTAGCCTATATGTTGACCGGGGATATAAGGAACCTAAATGTCAAGTTTCATTTAAATCCATCCAGTGGTTTTCGCGTGATGCTTTAACAGACAGACAGACAGACAGACAGACAAAAATTTTAAAAATGCGATTTTCGGACTCCTCATCATTAAAAATGTCCAACGCAAAAAGAATTTCAAAAAAATTTTTCATTTTTTTTTACAATTTTATCTATATATATAAGATTTAAGAACATAACTTGTTTAAGGCATGTTTTTAAAAGCTTTCTTACTTTTTAAGTAACTAATTTGCTAAAAATGTTAATTTAAGGCCCATATTAAATACAACACTGACGAAAACTTTTTTAAACGCCGATTCACAAGTTTTTTTTAGAGTTCATTTATAGATTTTAAAAATTTTCTTTGTATTGTAATGTTTAATACTAAAGCAGGAAATCGCCTAACTTTTGATATTGAACATTCTTATAATTTTATTTTACATCTTGTATATGTTAAATGCTCGTATAAAGAGCAAATTCTGTAATCCAGAATTTCATTAAAACACATTCAGCTTCCAAGGACAACAAATCTTTTTATCATTATGATATCGTCTTGTTATCTATGCTATCATTAATTTAAGTGTATAATTATTTGTTTTTATATATTTCGTTCTAAGCTTCTTCTGGTATATATTCTCATCAAGTTGAAAAATCTCGCTATAAATAGATAAAACTTCAAGTAATAAGAAAAAATAATTGATTTTCACTTTCATCAACACTTTTATTGTGACTTCCATTCTTTCGACGAATTTTATAATTTTTTAATAAATAAAGCAAAAAGTATTTATCAAAACTAAATAAAGTTGTCTTTCGAGAAGTTCTCACTTTTAAAGCGTTATAGATTCTTCACCAATTCGTTTTCACCAGCACACTTAAAGGTGACTTTAGTTTTTGGCTCCCAAGATTGCGTTAGGACCGTGATAATGCAATTATTTACTACACCGTCTTTTTTGAGATCAGCATTTATCTCTATTTTTGTTCCTGCAACAACTTGAATTGTGGCCGAGTTAATGTTTTCAATTCTATGATTGTGGAATAAATGTACAACTTAAATAAAACGAATAAATTTGCAGAAAGTGATTCCTTACGTGAAATTTACATCACCACCTTCCAATTTTTCCAGCAATTCATTCAGATATTCTCTAGCTTTTCCGATATCGTATTTTTTTACACCACCCACTTGCTGTAACTCTACCTAAAATTAGTTAAAGACGAATAAATGTAAACTCACCATTTGAATATATATTAATCTAATTATGATTATAATACACCACTTACATCATTAGCAGGTAAAGCCATACCAACGGCAAAGCTGCAAGCCAAGAGAATAAAAATCTTTGTGCTGGTGAACATAATGTCAAGATATGTTGATTCGATTTGAATTGAGAATAATAACTGATGTGTGTTGCTGGTTTCACTCTTCTTTTATAGCAGTGTCATTCGTGTTTTCGTGCTACGAAGGCATTCGTGTATGTATTCACTAATCGAGGATAGATCATTTGCTTTAGTGTTCGTAAAAATTTGATGCACAGCGAGATTGTCTGTTTTGTTGCTGTATATTACGTAACTTGCTGTTAACATAAGCTTTTTCTCGCGACTTTTCGAAGGATTTGTACTACGGCGCCGCCTTCTGGTGTTTGATATTGAATAAAATGTATAGTACTCACCGTACTAATTGTTATTATGTTAATCATATGAACGATTAAGGAGATTGTTTGCGTTGGTTTGAGAGATTTGGTCTACAGTGGCGTTTGGTGTGTGATGTTTGAGTGATTTAAAGTTTTTCCATGATATTTTAAGATATTTTTGACCTCTATATACAAATTCGAAACATTTTACTTCTAGATAAAATGGCCTTTTTTAATTTTTTTGAAAAGCTTATAGTCCAAACATTAAACGCCGCTCTCAAGTCGTTTAGAAGTTATAGAAGTCAAAAATTGGAAAACTGCTCCAAAGAATGATATTTTCCTACATTATGATGATAAAAAAGATTTATGCTATTGCCTATTCAATGAGCTATAAAGTATAAAATTCCATGCATTACTTACAAAAATATAACTGTTTTTGGTTTTAGTAAATTTTACGTTTGAAGATGTTTTTTTTTCTATGAAATTTTTGGCCTTGAAATTCGTAAAAGGGTGCAGTTTTAGAGTGGCTATAGTGGAGGATCTGGAGAATTTCTGAAAAGCAGGTGCAAATTGGGGCCGGTTGCCTTTTAACACATAAGAAAATTATCTTGTAATAGTTTAAATTATTAAAAAAGAGCATTTGTTCCACGTTTGCATTTACTACATATCTTTCAAATAGATAACAATATTTGAAAGCACATTTATTAACATTCATATTATATAATAGAGCTAAAAGAAATATTAAATGTTTTAAAAAATGTCTTCACAAAGAATAATTAGAGAAGGTTCTGAGAAAATACGTTTAAAAATAGAAAATGAAATTGATAAAATTGCTACTGTATTCTTGATATAAAATAGTAGAAGGAATATGCATCAATCTGTGGAAAAGCTAAAGGCATTAAAACTTTTCAGAAGTTCATTTCTATTTTTTATGAGACACCAACTTTGAAAACTTAAGTTCTATCTATCTATCAAATATATATTTGATATATCAAATATCCCTTCGACGCAAGATAATATCAAGTAACTGTGATATTCTTAAAAGAGCAATCCACATCATTTTAATAAGAGGCACAAAGAATTCAGCTTCTGAGGAAACATGCATGAGGTTGCTTATTCGTTACAAGATGAGTTCATTGAATTGGTTCGTTTATTAAGTAAATATGAAGTTTGTCTCAAAGAATACGTTAAAACCTCAAAAGAGTTAAGTAAAGTTTTAGCAAATTTTAAAGGAAGAGGATCCTAATCCATTTTTTGAAAATGTTGTTTTTTAAAACGGTTCTAGCGATGAGGATAAAAAACGATTGACTTTAATCTTTCAGCAATTTTTGAAGGCTGTTTTGGCGAGTTCGCCAGAATAATATTATTTTAGAAGCTTGTTATATATAGTCTATCCCCACTTTTTTGCCCTCTTGGTCGGAAAATGGCATTTGTCGTGTTTTTTTTACTAAAATACGCGTGAAATTTTTGATTTTGGAATTTTGATTAATATTGACACAGGCCATTTTGGTCTTTCAGACCATTGCGGCGGATCTATGGCTAGAACCGTTCGGTTTTTTATTTTAGAGGTGTATCTTTTATGTGTCTACGTGCTGTATCTTTATTAACCCTAGAATGCTAACCCGTTCCGTTCACTATACGTTATATTACTCGTAAGGAGTGAGTAAATTTTACGTAGGTTAGTACTCTAGGGTTAAGATTTTTCTGAGCTTTCAAAGTATCTTAAAGCATTGTAAAACGTTTTGTATTTTAACACTTTAAATAAAGCTTTCCTGTAAAAAAATCCAAATATCAGTTTTTGTCACTGAAAGGATGAACCGTAAGTGTGCATAATATGTGAAATGTTATATCTTCGAATGTAACGCATGGAATTTTCTGCTTAATAGCTTATTGAATATGTAATAGCATAGCCTTTCTCTTATTATCCAGTTTTCATACAAATAAAAAAAAAAAACAAGTTTTTCGATCCCATTTTTTCAACTTTGGACCCCTATAACTCCTAAACCAGATGGCATTGGCCATTAATTTTTCCAGATTTGGAATTTATACACATGTTCCACAAAAAAAAAAAAAAAAAATAGTTTTAGCTAAAAGTAAATTATTTTACAAATTCATTGCGGCGAATTGTTCCAACTAAAAACATATCGATGCATCGAAAAAAAATTCAGTTCATAGAAAAAACATCGATGCATCAATTTCTTTCAGTATAGAAATCGGTGTTTTTTGATGAATCGATGTATGTTTTCATACCTATAAGATGGTGTTGATATAATTAAACTTAAAAAAATGTATGTTTCTTATAGATTGGAAATGTTACAAGACATTATACATTAAAATCTCTTACAAAAAGAATATGTACTAAAAATACTATCTTATTTCTTCTTCTCAAATATATGATGGTTTACCATAATTTCTCTGCTTTAAAACCGTCAGTCAGTCAGTATTTTCAACGTCATCTGTTTAACTTTAAAATTGTTTAATATATACTATCTAAGTATTACAACAAGAAATAAAAACAGCAAATATCAATCAGTAATAAGTTTTAATTTTGACCCGAAAACACTCAAGACCGCAATCGGATGAATATTTTTGCTTCACTAAAGTGCCTCCATGCTCTTTCCATACATCATTAAAGCTTACTCTTTCAAGTTTTGAAACTAATTTAAATGCCACATAACACCAAAATAGACCCCGTCTGAGTTTTTCACTTTATTTACTAATTAAGTTACTTATTGAGCATTTTTCTCATTCTTGTTTAAAGCTTAAAAAAATAAATATGTCTCTTAATTTAAATTTTATAAATGTTCAGCGGTTTCTAAATAAAAATTTCACTTTGATTTTAAGACTATGTTTTGCATTTTTTATGTTTTTCAAGCTATTTGAAGGCACTTCAACTGAAAATATAAAATTTTTTTTTTTATTTATTTAACTTTGTCAGTATATGTTTATTCTAAAGATTTTATTTTTACCACACAATTCTCTGCAATCCCGTCAACTAAAGTTGTTGCTTGTGATGTGTTAATTTAAAAGGAATACTTCCACTTTAATACTTTCAAAAAAATGATTTGTGTCTCTGTTCTATATTGATAGTATAAACAAAAAAGTTTCTTTTTCACTATAGCGTACGCAATGGAGTTCACGAAGATAAATGTATGAGATCCTCATTTTCATAATAGTGGTTAAGACAGAGAATTTGGTACCGCTTTAAATTTGTAATTCGTAAGTCAAGATTTAAGGATCATAGTCTACAAATAGTTGTCCCCTTTTTTATTTAAATGTAGACCCACACAAGTTTAAGAAAAAGTCTATTCTCTGGATAATACGTATATAGTCTGTGGTGGTAACGAGATCTGCAAAATCATGGAGGTTTTATAAGGATAGACAAAAAGAGAACCTCGTCTTAAGTAAGACGGTAAAAATTTGATCAATTTACAAGACTGCCTTGTATCTATCATGTTGAAAGAACCTTTCAGAATAAAACTTATAGCTTGATAGCAGTTTTCAAGTATCAATTGAAGGGCTTTATGGGAAAACATAATAATTACGAAAATGCCGAAACAATCTACTGGCTAGTTTTGAAAATTGGTAAAAAAGTGTAAGAAAATCTGATATTATAGAAAACAAATTTTATAAAACATATCACATCATAGTTGTGAATATTACTTCTATTCAATTTCCATTAATTTTTTGAAGGTCAGAATATATTTCATACAAGTTTTTACTTAATTTTTTATATTTATTTAGAGCACTCGCAGAACTGAGGACAATAGGCGTACTTATTAGAACAAAACAGTAGATTATTTGGATCTGTCTATTTGATAAAGCTGTTCACTCAGCAGCTGTTTGAAAGTCTTATTTTGTAGATTCATGTCGTTTTCTTGTCGGCAAGCAGAGCGCTAGCAAAATCAATTTGTGACAGAAAAACGACAATACCAAGATAGAAGAATTTGAATATTCTTTAAAAATGTTGCCTAATTCTTATTAAAAAACACAATTTAGAATCTTTATGAAGAAAAATAGTATTAAAAAAATAGGAAAATATCAATAGAATTCAAAGGAATAGAATCAGTTTAAAGAACAAATCTATTTCAACCAAAGTATGACAGCAACACGTATGATGCAAATCAATTTGACGACAACGCAAAAACCGTAGTTCTGGGACAGCTCTTAGCAGCCATTCATATAACAGTGGTTCCAATTTGTCTAAAATCTTGACGGTTGGTTCCTATTCGAGAACAAAATATATAAGTTTATTAAGTTTTTTATACCGCCATCATTAGCGAATTTTTAGACACACCAATTTTTGCCAAAAGTTAAAATCATGAAAAATAGAAAATTTTTAAGAAACTATCCCAGACTGTTTTATAACATTTATAAAACATTATTTTTATAAAAAATTTATAATATTTTAAGTAAATTTTACAATAATTAATTTTCTTTTAATATAAACTTCATTTGTTGCTATTGTTGATATAAAATTACCTAAAAAAAAAAAAATAATAAGGTGAAAAAATCGGTCTATCAAGATTGCAGGTTATGTTGAAAAATTACTCATAAATCCTGTTTGTATGGAGAACTTGTTGGTTTTGTCTGTAAGAAGAGCCGATGATTGTGTATGTCGATTGCTAGAAGGAAATCTTTCACTCAGTGAGTTTCAGATTTATTATAGAAAAATAATAGAAAGAATCACCAAATTAAAAACTCGGAATAATTATGGAAAGTTCAAATATGTATTTTTCTTTATTGGACAATGTAAGAAAATTTACATTTGGTTGAGGATATGTCTTACCAGTTTTAGGCTGCAAAATATAGTGGACGAGAAAAGTTTTTTATTTAAGGACGGAAGCTTAAATTAGTTATGGCGGAGTTATTGCAGATAAAGATAGAGATAAAGATAACTTTAGCTTAAAGTTCTATTACGTTTTATGTGTTCGGAATTAATACCTCTTCACATCAACATCGCCGCCCGCCTTGCAGTATCACTGCAATTATATTGAACTTAAAATATTACAAGTAAATGTACATTTCACCTTAAATTCAGTTTATTATCGATATTAATATATTCTTTAATATTAGGCTAAGTGTACATAAGAACATAATTTTAAATAATTTTCATGGTATGTTTGCATTAAATTCATATATATTAGTTCTTGATTTTTCTTGATAAAAAAAGTGTGCAATTTTTCGTTTGAGACAAAAAAAAAATTATTAGATTGCGCAAGTTCCGGATAAAATCCACCCAAAAACTGTATTTTGGGCGACTGGAAGCCCATTGCTGCTGGGCATTACACCGCATTGGATGACCTTTTGGTAAACGTCTGCGCCTAATACTAAGGATATGGGTGCAGATTTGTAAAAACTTGGATCAGCCAAGACAAGGTTGGAAAACTTCTCTTTACAGGCTGCGTCGATAGATATGGACGGAGTTTTCATTGTAATCCGATTATCAACTCTTGCAGTTACCTCAATTTTTACGTTCTGGTCTGAGTGAGCGCGTATTACTACTGTGCAGACTTGCTCGTCTCCAATCCTTGTAGTAATGATTTTTAACTGCTTTACTAATGAACTGGAGATTCGACTAACAGCTGCACACGAATCTACTAGTAGTCGAGCAAAATGGAATTTTCCGTTTAGATGAAGTTTCACAAGCGCTGTTGGGAGGAGCGTAATCACGTGCTGCGAAATTATGGATTTAAGCGTAACCGGGGTAGAAATAGGTCTAGATTGGCCTATGATAGAACCATTGCGGAGTCGTTCATGGAGATGAAGAAGGCTATTATTATTTTCTTTACAATAATGACACCCCGTTTTGCTTATGCATACGCCTTGGGAATGCTCGTGGGCTAAGCAATTGGAGCAATATTTGTGTATCAAAACGGCTCGCAAACGATGCTCAGTATTCATGTTTAAAAATTGTTTGCAGAGCCGGAGAGCATGATAACGTTTGCAGAGCCGACATTGAAATGACCGGAACTTAGAACGGTGAATAGCTGAGCGTCTGTTGGTTGGTTTATCAGTTTTGCTGTCCCGTGTCATTATTAAGCTGAAAATATAACAGAAAAGATAGAAGAAGAGGAAACAAATGTTTATTTTTGTAGAAACAACCGGATTTTGTTCTTATTATTAAGAAGATGGGAGGACAACACATTTAACAATTGGACGTGTGATAAGTCCTCGCTCGGTTTGAATGTCGGCTACTCTAACCCGATTATCGTTTCCTAAATAAACCTTCTTGATTCTACCTAGACGCCATTCATTTGGAGGTAAATTTTCTTCGCGAATAACAACCATGCAATTTTCTTCGAGATTTTCTTGAGGCTTTTTCCATTTGTTGCGTTTATGTAGCTCTTTAAGATATTCGTTTTTCCATCTTGAACAAAAATATTGTTGTAGAGCTTTAAGCCTCTGCCAACGATTTATAATCGATATTGCTTCTTCATTAATTTGTGGTTCTAATGGAGCTAAAAGCGGACCACCTATAAGGAAATGACCTGGAGTAAGTGCAGATGTATCTGTAGGATCTTCTGACAAAGGAGAAATTGGACGCGAATTAAGACATGCTTCGATCCTTGACAACAACGTCGAAAACTCTTCAAATGTGTACTTAAAAGATCCGGCAATTTTTCGAAAATGAGTTTTAAAACTCTTGACGCCGGCCTCCCAAAGGCCTCCCATATGTGGAGCGCCAGGTGGAATAAAGTGCCAAGATAAATTTTGATGACTGAAATTAGAGCATAATGTTCTATGCGAAGATCGAAAAAAGTCACGTGTTAATTCTTTAGATGCACCGACAAAGGTTTTTCCATTATCCGAATACAAATGTTAAGGACAACCACGCCTTGAAATAAAGCGATTGAAAGCTGCTAGGAATGCTGGCGTGGTCAGTGTACTTGTAGCTTCTAGGTGAATTGCCCTTGTGAAAAAGCAAACAAATACGCAAACGTAGCCCTTTGTTATCAGACAGGCTCGGCCTGTATAGTTCTTTATATCAAAAGGACCTGCAAAATCGAGGCCAGTGTGTGCAAATGGTCTCGTGAAAGTCGTGCGCTCAGGAGGTAATGCTCCCATTATTTGCGTGCGCAGATGTCGTTTGAAAATTACACAAGTCTTGCAGTTGAAAATTGTTGTCTTGATTAGATTTTTAACTTTCGGAATCCAAAATTGTAGGCGAATCAAACGCAAGACAAGTTGATTGCCTCCGTGCAGTGAAATTTCATGAGTAAAACGAACTAGAAGACGTGAAAACTGGCAATTGTAGGGAAGTATTATAGGATGTCGCTCATCGTACGACAAGGCAGGTGAAGCTACAAGTCTGCCACATACTCTTAAAATACCTGAGTCATCTAGGAATGGATTAAGATTTAGCAGTGTACTAGATGAAAGAATCTCCTTTTTTTGAGATAGTGCACAATATTCGTTTGGATATCCCACCTTTTGACAAAGAGTTATCAAACGATTTTTAACATTACGTACTTCCGAACTTGAAATGGTAATCGATGTTTCTGCGTTTTTAGTACGATAAATTGGATGTGTGCGATGTAAAAATCTAAACATGTATGCGATTACTCTAACTGCCTTTGAAAAGGATGAGAAACGGTCGAGAATATCCTCGAAATTTTGGAAAAATGTAAAATTTGATTTAATTGGTTTCCTTTCAAGTTGCGTTTCATGAGTCTCGTCTTGAACTAGTTTTGGCCAATGTTCAGGGGAACCTCTTAGCCAATGAGGCCCATGCCACCATAGGTCATTACCAAGAAGTTCTTGTGGTAAAAGACCCCGGCTTGCTAAGTCTGCTGGATTGGAATGAGTGTCTACATGAAACCAGTTGTCACAACCAACACTTTCAATGATCTTAGAAACTCGGTTAGCCACAAACGTTTTCCATGAGCATGGTGGTTTTCTTAGCCATGCGAGCACGATAGTTGAATCTGCCCAGAAGAATAGTTTGTACTTATCGATATTTATTTGTGGAATCAGAGAGTCAACCATGTCCGCCAAGAGTAATGCTCCACATAACTCCAGTTTTGGAATAGAAATAGTTTTTATAGGAGCAACCTTGGTCTTGGACGTTAACAAATGGGTTTCAACTGAACTTGACTTAGAATCAATTCGCACATAGATTGTTGCAGCGTATGCTTTTTCTGACGCATCACAAAACGCGTGAAATTGAATATCGTATTCTGGGGAATATGAGACCCACCTTGGAATTTGAATTTTATTAATGTATGGATAGCTTGCAATAAATGAATGCCAGGATTTAAGGCATTTTGATGGCAAATGTTCATCCCAGCCTATTTTTTCCAGCCAAATCTGCTGCATTAATATCTTGGTAAGAACAATACAAGGAGCTAAACAACCGGCAGGGTCGAAAAGTTTTGAAATCTGCGAGAGTACTTCACGTTTTGTGATGGTTGTTTTTTGATCAAGAGCACTTGCAACGAAATAAAATCTATCAGAATGAGCATTCCAACGTATTCCTAATGTTTTAGCATTGCTGCTATTATTGAACAACAGAAAATCATCACTGAGCAGGTGTTCACGTGGAAGCCCTTCAAGAATATATTTCGTATTTGAGGTCCACTTACGAAGTGAGAACCCTGCTGAATCAAGAGCCATAATGAGCTCATCTCTGGCTTTAATTGCGGAGGGAATATCATGGCTACCGGCGAGAACATCATCGACATACATGGAGGTACGTAAAATATTACTAGCCAGTGGATATGATGTCTTAACATCATCAGCTAACTGAAAAAGCGTTCGGATAGCTAGGTATGGAGCACAATTGACCACAAAGGTAACTGTGGTTAGCTCGTAATCTTGAATTTCATCTGTGGTAGATGCTCGAAAGAGTATTCTTTGATAAGGTGTGTGGTTGGGGTCCACGAGAATTTGACGGTACATCTTTTGAATGTCACTGTTGAAAACGTACTGATAAAAACGCCATTTCAATATTAATAGAGTCAAATCAGATTGGAGGACCGGACCAGTATACAAAATATCCTTAAGACTAGTACCGTTAGATGAAGGGCAGGAAGCATTAAAGACCACACGAAGCTTTGTTGTCGTACTTTCTGGTTTAATAACTGCGTGATGTGGTAAGTAATAATGCTTTGGAAAACTTGTGAACTTTGGAGTGAGAACTTTTTTCATATGACCCAGGTGAAGATATTATTTTATGACCTCGTCATATTGAATCTTGAGCTCTGGACTTCTGCTAAGTCGTAACTCATTTCTCTGAAATTGGGCACAAGCTATAGCACGTGATTTAGAGAGCTGAATATTTTCCGGAAAGTCTTCTTTAAACGGAAGAGAAACGATAAATCGCCCATTTTCGTCTCGTCTCGTGGTTCGCATGTAATATTCTTCACAAGCACGATCGGAATGTGTTAACAGAGGTTTTCTGGGAACGTCCTCCACCTCCCAAAAACGAAAAATCTCTTGGTCAATAGATACTTCATTGAAATAGGATACCAAAGTTTTTGAATAACATTTTGCGCTGCTCTTTACGGGGCCAGTTAGTATCCATCCGAAGATGGTTTCTTGAGCCAGTAGTGAACCGCAAACATTGCGTTTTATACCGTCAAGCAAAATAGAAGGGAGAAGGTCTCCACCAATTAAGAGATCGACTTGAGAACTCTTGAAGAACTCAGCGTCTGCAAGTTTGATATTTGGAAGATTAGAAAAGAACGCTGAGTCAACGGAACATGTTGGCAGATTTCCCGTAAGATGAGGCAGGACAAGTGCTGAAGCTTCGATACATATTTTAGGATCTAGAGGTGAGCGTATCATGAACGAACAAATCTTTTGTGCCTTTGCGGAAATTGCATTATTCAAACCTGATATTTTAGCTTGAACTGCGCGACAAGGAAGTTTTAGTAATTTTAACAGTTTTTCTGAAATGAAAGTACCTTCGGATCCAGAATCAATAAGTGCACGTGCAGAATAAATTATACCTAAGTGGCATATTTGAACCACTGCGGTTCCCAATAGAATACTTTTTGAACTGGAAGCGAAGCAATTTTGAATTGTATTAAATGAAGTGGAATCTTCAGTGGACTGTATTTGGAAGGGATCCGTTCGAGGTCTACATATGTTAGACGTAGAAGCAACTGGAGTTACAAATGTGAAATTAGAGTTTGAATGGAGCTTGGAAGTACCACTGGAACTGGTATTGCCATTGGCATTGAAATCGGAATAAGCATTGGAATTAGAATTAACATTCAAATTAGTGTTATTGTTGAAATTAGGATTGGACATATCTCTATGCAACATAAGTGTTATGTCGTTTGTGGCAGATAAAGCAATTAAATGTGCTTTTGCAATCTTTAAGAGCATGAGCTTTTGCAAAACAATTTATGCAGAGACCATGTTTCTTAATAACTGCCATTCTATCGACTGGATTCATATTCAGAAACTTTGGACATTGCCGAATAATATGTTGCTGATTAGGACATAGTTTACACGACGTGTTAGAAACATTAGCATGATACGTGTTCACTTTTCTTGAAGTGCGAGTATGAGGAGTATCTGAAATTTTTGGTGTAACCAACTTTGACTTCGTTGAGGATTTAATATCGGAGACGGTCTCATGGGTTTGAAACCGGCTTGTCAAGAAAGAATCTAGTTCTTCCCATTTAGGAATCTCAGTTTTGCTCTTGAGTGATTGTTCCCAAAGCGCGAGCGTTGCATCAGGCAAACGAGTCGAACAAAGAAATATGAAAATTGAATCTCAGTTATCAATTTTTATATCATACATCTTGAGAGCGGAAATGCAACCATTGATGTCGCGTTGAAGTTTTTTAATTAAACTTCCGGATTCAGTGGCAACAGTGTCAAGGTTAAAAAGAATTCGAAGTTGACTGTTGACGAGAATTCGTTTGTTTTCGAAACGATCTTTAAGATTTTGCCAAGCTGTGGAAAAACCTTCATTAGTAAGTGGAGATTTTTTTACAACATCACGAGCCTCGCCTCGGGTTTTTTGGTTTAAATGAAATAATTTCTCAACTGGACTCAATCTTGAATTATTAATGTATATGGCTGTGAACATGTCACGAAACGATGGCCAGGATAGATAGTCTCCATTGAAAATTTCAGTATCACACGGTGGTAAGTGGATCGAATGACTGGCACAATCATGCCTTCTTGGATGCGACGTTGTTGGAATAGCTGCCGTTGATAGTTCCTGGATATACTCGCCAATTTTAGCAATGCAGCGAACATAGGTGGAATATGACGTCTGATAGCGATTCTTCAACACTTCTATATCCACGTCGGGTTCAACGTCTTTTGCATTTGAAAGTTCATGTAGACATGCCTCGTATGCAGATTTAACGGATTGCCAAATCGACTTCATTTCATCCCGATGAACATCTAGCGAATGCGTTGAATAATTGGTTAATGTAGCATCGCTAAAATCAGCTTCAAAATCCCTCAGGTTATCAGTCAGACGAATAAATTTTTCAAGAGAAGCCATATTTTTTTTTTTTGTTAAGTTAAACAAACTAAGGAACCGCTGTAAGTAACGAATAGCAACGAGGATGAAAGAAAATTCCAACAAACGAATTTAATACAAAGACGGCAGTCAAAGAATTTACTTATGATTGAACCTTAATCGGTTATAAATATAAAAAACATCAAAGTTTAAAAAGATAAAAGGATTACGAACAAACCCTGTTTTTAGACTATGTGGAAAACAGAAATACTTGTCTTTTGCGAAAACGGAATAAAGAGAATAGTTTCGCTTTAATTCAACAGCAAAAAAAGAGAGAATTTACGCAATTAAAAAAAAATTATGAAATTTTCAGAGTCAACTTAACGTGAGCAAAACACACTGTGTTCTACTAACACAGCAACAGCTTGAATTTAAGTTAGCAAAAAAAAACTTGTTTCACTAACACAGCAATGAAAGCGGAAATCGGAAATAAACACGCGAATAAATCGAGAACAGCATAAAATTATATTGTAGACAAAAATTGGTTGTAATCAAAATTTCCTTTGTTAATGAAACACAGTAAATTTCTTTTTCATTTGTATTTTGAAATATACATAAGAGGATTGTAGGGATCAAGGTTCTACCCCCTTTTTTTTTTTACTATTTTATTACAACAAAACAATTTTGTGTTGTTTTCAATTCAAATTGCAATTATCAAAAGCAAACTAGAGCAAAAAAAAATTGTTTGTTGAGCTAGATTGGAGATTATCAAAATAAAATTCGGAAAAATAGGTAATAGTTCAAATAAATTGATTTTTATCAAAAAACAAAATTAGAAAAATATTGTTGAAGAAACACAGGTAAGAATTAAAAAATATGAAACCGTCACTGCTATTGCTTTGCACATGGAATGTGCATGTAGGCAAATATAATATGAGTTAAATCAGTAAAAGACAAAATTCACTGGCATTTTATGTGAATATATTTTATATATATAATTTATATATATTTTTTTTTTTTTTTTTTTTTAAATGGATTTCTTTGAACTATTACAAAAAATATGAAGTGCAAAATAAATTTAAAAATAAAAACAAAAAATGAAATCTTTATGAAAAACGTCACTGGAAAAAACACTTGTTTGCGTTATGTTGAGAGTAACAAATCAACAAGTTGAGCGCAGCAGCTCAATCAACCTTATGAATATTTGTATGGTTATTGGTAGTATAAGATTTTATAATTTATTTCATATTAAAGTAGAACTTTTTAATTTTAATATTGTATTAAAAGATTATATTTTCTATTGGTTTTTCTTATTTTTTTTTTTTTTTTTTTATTAAAAAACAATAGTAAAAAAAGCAATCAATAAAAAAATCAAAGATTTATTTTTTAGAAAAGTATAACAAATTCTAACACCGTCACTGGATATAAGCTTTATTATTGCAAATAATTTAACATGTACACAATTTTGCAGATCGTTGGAGAGAACGAATTTATGCAAACTGTTATACATGTAAGAAAATATGAGCACTGTGACTATGTAATGAGAGCAAGAATAATGGTTGAACTTTTAAGCATAAGTGGAGACTTTTGCTGATCGTGAAAAAAAAGAGCGGAAACACTAACACAATGATCAATGTAATATAGCAATTGAGTTAAAAATTAAAGAGATTTTGTTAAGTTAATTTATGTATTAAATTTTATACATGGGACTGACCTTTGTATAACCCTTGTTACCTTAATGTCACCTTTGGAATAGGCTTTGGTATATTATGCCGAATAATATACTAATTTAATGCTTTCATTTAATGCTAATTTAATGCTTGTGACGTTTTGTATCTTGTTTATTTGTATATAACTTTAAATTTATTTATTTGTAAGTAACTATTTTTAGCCTTTTTTTTTTTAGACTTTCTTTAGGTAACTTTCAAAATTCTTTTTATATTTTTGTTTTTTCTCTAACCTTTCACGACTTTTCGATATTTTAACTTTTCTTTAAACCTTAAATTTCTTTAACTTTCGCACCTTTTAATTTTCTTTCAATATACTTTATATTTCTTACACTTTTTGCAGCTTTTTTTTTTAAAAAATATTGAATGACTAAGTTGTTTAATATTTCTAAGAAATGTTTTTTTAAACTTTATTCCGTTTTTTTAAGTTTTATTTTAAAGAACTCTTTTACAATAATTTAAACTGCACGCACGCTTGCACTTCTAATCAAGAACTAATTATACTAAGAGAAAACAATGCAAACGTACCTGACTTAATGTAGCAAGTTGGATGATGTTTTTAATTTGGAGCTCTGCAGTTCTCTTTTCGAGTTGGAGTAAAATTGGAGTAGGATTAACTAGATGAAATTTCTTCTTTTGGACAGATCCGGCTCGAAGGACCAATGTTTGTATGGAGAACTTGTTGGTTTTGTCTGTAAGAAGAGCCGATGATTGTGTATGTCGATTGCTAGAAGGAAATCTTTCACTCAGTGAGTTTCAGATTTATTATAGAAAAATAATAGAAAGAATCACCCAATTAAAAACTCGGAATAATTATGGAAAGTTCAAATATGTATTTTTCTTTATTGGACAATGTAAGAAAATTTACATTTGGTTGAGGATATGTCTTACCAGTTTTAGGCTGCAAAATATAGTGGACGAGAAAAGTTTTTTATTTAAGGACGGAAGCTTAAATTAGTTATGGCGGAGTTATAGCAGATAAAGATAGAGATAAAGATAACTTTAGCTTAAAGTTCTATTACGTTTTATGTGTTCGGAATTAATACCTCTTCACATCAACAAATCCTAAACTATTTGAGATAACAAGTCGCAATCTGCAGCATAATTTTAGCCCTATCTAGAGCAACAATTCATCTTAAGTGGTTAATGGCCTCAGACGTGGCCTTTCCAATAAATCGGAAATTAAAGAGTTTTTCTATACTTTTCCATATCCTTTACTGCATCTCAATCTGACTGAAAAAGGCTACAATAATTTAATATTCTGATAATTATATAAATCCTATTTTTCATATAATTTTTTTTTGGTCGCTCGTTTTCTTCAATAGCGTCACATTCCAACGAACGTTAAAATTATGTTAGTTACGCAGAAATTTGTGTAATGGCATGAATTATTCTGTGTGTAGTTTTGGTGACGATATCTTCTTTACTTTTCGTGTGAGAGCAGAATATGTAATTACTTAGGCTCAATATATTTTTAATTTACCCATATAAGAGATGGAAAATCGTAAGGTTTATTTATCTGTGTCAATGTGCTTGGACCAAAATATTTTAAATGTAGGAGCATATTTGGTGTAATGGTTATATTTTAGAGGTAGCGCAATTTCCTATATCTGTTCCAAACTTAAAATGCTTCTCTTAAAAAATCAAATTTGTTGTGTTGTGACGATATTGAAGTTTTTTCTATAGTGATAAATAAAAATCATTGTAACTTTTTTTTCCAGTTGGATTGAGACGTTATTGAGATGAATTCAACGTTGTTTTATACGACATCAGAGTTTTTCACATATTTGGACAAATACGTATGTATTAATATGGAAAAACTTTTAAATATCCGATTTATGGCTTAGGTCACATCTGAGGTCATAAGTCCCTTGAAATAATGAAATAAAAAATTAATGATTATATTTCTTATTTTCAAATAGGAACCGACAATAAAAATTTCAGACAAATGAGAACAGGTGGACTTGGGCAACACGAAATCGATTCTACTCCTCTAAAAAATAAACTTTCGACGAAATTTACTTAATTTTAGTCCAAAATATACTGCTTGTAGCATGAAGATCAAATATGATTTTTCTGCCATAAATATCGAAATGTATGTATATTAATAAAAATATGGCAACATTTTTAGAGAAAACCTGAGAGAGTAATCGAATAAATGGCAAAGAAGTATTGCTGTTGTTGTTTTTTGTCACAAATTAAATTTGCTACGTTCTGCTACGTTCTGCTTGACGATAAGACACCGACATGATCCCGGTTAGACTGTTGAACAGCTTCTGATTGAACAGCTTAATCAAATTGACAGATCCAAATCAATCTATTGTTTTGTGCATCCACAATACTAAGTAAAGTTCTGTTTTAAATATGGCGCATAAAGTATTTTTTGCAAAGAGTATATTTTTAATGTCAAGCAAATAATGAATTATTGTCAACTACAAAATTGAGTGAACAGCTGTTGTGCTTAAAATTTGCTTGAATTCTGAATTTTTTTGTTTTTTTCTCAAAAAATAAATTCTGACCTCCAAAATTGAATGTAAATTGAATGGAAGTGAATAAATTTTCCCGACAACAATCTTTTTGTAAAAAAATGTAAATATTCTGCAGAATTTTTGCCTGGAAGAAAAAACGCCAAAAGTTGTACAAGTTTCAGTACAAATAACATACCAAACTATGTTGATACACATAATGTAATAATTTGATCCTATTTTTCTTTTAATAAAACGTAATTTTAGTTGTTTTTGAAATATCAATTTCTCATACATTTTTACCAATTTTCAAAAATAACCAGTATTTGGCCCTTTGTTAATTATAATATTTTGCCAAAAAGCCCTTCAATTGTTTCTTGAAAGCTGCTATCAAGCTATAAGTTTATTCCGTAATGGTTTTCCAACATGATAGATACAAGCCAGTCTTGTAAATTGAGCAATTTTTTACCGTCTTACTTAAGACAAGGTTCTCTCTTTGTCTATCCTTACGAAAACTCCGTTATTTTGTAAATCTCTTTACCAACACAGACTATATTAACCAGGGAATAGACTTTCTTTTAAATGTGTATGTGTCTACATTAAAATTAAAAAGAACGAAACTATTTACAGACTACGATCCTTAAATCTTGACTTACGAATTAAAAATTTTAGGTGGTCATAAAAAAGTTCTCTGCCATAAAATCTACTTAATTACTATTATTAAAGTGAGGTTCTCATACATTAAAAAATCTTTGTGAACACTATTGCGTACGGTATAGTGAAAAAGAAATTTTTTTTGTTTATACTATCAATACAAAGCAGAGACACAAACCATTTTTTGATAGTATTAAAATCGAAGTGTTCCTTTTAAGTTGGCATATCACAAGCAACAACTTTATATGAAGGGATTGCAGAGAATTGTATGTAAAAAAAAAAAAAATCTTTAGAACAAACATATAGTGACAAAATATGTAAGGAAAATTAGAAGCAAAGTTAAATTAATAAAATAAAACTGTATATTTTCAGTTTAAATGCCTGTATATAGTGGCGAAAATTCTTTCAATTGAATTATTTTTTCTGTTCGGCCGTTACCTCTCTGCAGACAATGGCAATCCTCAGAAAGTAAAAACTGCCATGAAAAGCTTCTTGAAACATAAGCATTTCGGAGTCGGCGTAAGACTTGTTGGTCCAATTCTCGATCATTTATGTTCAAACATTTCACAACACACACAATACAATTGATCATAAGAAGCTCGGTCAAAGTCCTTTCAAGGGCTGAAATGGCCATTTCTTTATTTTTTTTTTTGTTTTTTCATATCAAAATCTAGAATAGATATAGAAGTTACTGATACTTAACTCTATTCCTGCCACGCTTTCTGAATAACGTAAACTGTCACGGCGTGACTTAGAGACACTAATACAGGATGCATAAATATATAATTAATTTATTTAATTGAAAAAAATCGTTACATACGGGCTTCTGACAAACACCACAGCTTAGAAGATCGTCCTTTTTCGTAAGGCAGTAACATCGTCGTCTTTTTTTTTTTTATTGTAAACCGTCGTATAGTGTCTCAGTCACTAAGTAACAGTTTATGTTATTTTTGAATATTTTATGTAACAAGAAAATATTATCGATCATAAAAAATAAATCAAATGTATATTGCATCAACAGAGTGACTTTAAAACGAGTTATAAGTCATTTATATTGGTTTGAAATTGAATAGTGACCCAAAAATTGGAAAGCTTGTTAATTTAGGTTTAAAATGTTTAGTTTAAAATAGTTTCAAAAACATTAAAAATGCAAGTCATAGGGTTAAAATCATAATGAAATTTTTGTTTAAAAACCGCTGAACATTTCTAAAGGAAAATTAAGAGTCGTATTTTTTAAAACTTCAAACCAAACTGAGAAAAATGCTTGATAAGTAATTTAAAAGTAAATCTTTCAAAACCTTGAAGGAGTAGACTTTTTGTATAAGTAACTTTTATGAGGCAAAAATATTCATCCGGATTGTGGTCTTGAGTGTTTTCGGGTCAAAATGCAAACTTTTTCTCGCAGACTCGAAAAACTGCTCTTCTATATTTTTGTTTTTTTTTTTTGGTTTATTAGAACCACGTAAGCTGTAGTGTTATTATTAACCGATCAGTAAATAAAAGGAGCTGTTGTTTTTTGTACAAAATACGCAACGAAACGCAACGAAAATATATTTTTACCTACAAAATCAACACCAGTTCGTCGTATCGATTGATAGCAACATATTGTCCTCGACTACTAAAGGTTCTAAAAACATATAAAAAATGTTTTGTAATCAAATTTTGTGTGAAAAATTTTGATTTTTTTTTTCGTACATGTCCAAATACGCAACCATTGGGGACACCGTACGGAACCGAAATTTTTATTTTTATAATTTTTGTATATAATTTCGAATATATAACAAATTTAATATTGGATTCTATACTATTAAGCTTTTAAATACTTTAAAAGTTTATTAAATGCTACTAATTTCTATACCTGAAATGTTTCTTGAAATTTTAACACATTTCGCTGATTTATTGAGTTTTAATAAAGCACTAAAACTGCGATATTTTTTGTGTCCTCCGTTCGCAGCCTAGTAGATACTTTATATTTTGGTTAATGTTTTAATAAATCTATTAAGTCAATTTCAAATTTAAAGATACACATATACTGAACAAAACTGGATTTAAGAAAGAAAAATTAAATTTCGTTTTATCATTAAATTGCACCAAAATATATATTAAAGTACTGGAAATGTCCCCGTACGCAACACGGAATGTGCGATATATTCACAAATTCTTAAATATAATAAAGAGCTTGAAAATACTGACGATTTTGAAGCAGAAACCTTCATATAATAGAGAACATGTGAAGAAGTATTTTCAGCACATATTCTTTTTTATGAAATTTTAATTTTTAAAGAAATAAAAAACAAGTTTATACGAAATATATTAAACCTTTTACGCAACAACTGAGAATATCATCTTATAGATATGAAAACATACATCGATTCATCAAAAAAACACCGATTTCTATACAATTGTAGAAATTGATGCATCGATGTTTTTTCTATGAACTGAATTTTTTTTCGATGTGTTTTTAGTTAGAACAATTCGCCGCAATGAATTTTTAAAATAATTTACTTTTCGCTAAAATTATTTTTTTAACTATTTTGTAGAACATGTTTATAAATTCCAAATCTGGAAAAATGAATGGCCACTGTCATCTGGTTTTTTGCTTTTTTTCTTTTATTTGTATGAAAAACTGGATATTAAAATAAAGGTAATGCTATTATCTATTCAATAAGCTATTACCCAGAAAACTCCATGCCTTACATTCGAAGATATAACATTTCACTTATTATGCACACTTACGGTTCAGCCTTTCAGTGACAGACTGGGACCTGAAATTTGATCTGGTAAATAATGACATGAACGGGAGAAAAACTGATATTTGGATATTTTTTTTTTGAAAGGATAGCTTTATAGTATTCAATTACAAAACGTTTTACAATGCTTTAAGATATTTTCAAAGCTCAGAAAAATTTTAATAAAGGTGCAGCACGTAGGCACATAAAGGAGAAACCTCTATAGTAAAAAACCAAACGGTTCTAGCCATAGATCCGCCCCCATGGTCTGAAAGACAAAATTGGCCTGTGTCAATATTAGTTACAATTTCAAAATAAGAAATTTCACGAGAATTTTAGTAAAAAAACGCAACAAATGTCATTTTCCGACCAAAAGGGCAAACAAAGTGGGGATATACTTTAAATAAAAAGGTTTTAAAATTGTATTACACAGGCGAACTCGCCAAAACAGCCGTCGACGAATTGCATAAAGATTTAATTCCATCGTTTTTTTATGTTTTCCCCAATTTTCCAATTTTGGACCTTCTAAACTTCTAAACGGCTTGGGAGCGGCCTTTACTTTTTTCACTATTGCCTTTTTTTAGCTTCAAATACACATTTTGCAAAAAAAGAAATATAATTAAAAAGAGGCCAATTTAGCTAGAAGTAAATTGTTCCGAATTTGTATATAGAGGTCACAAATATCTTAAAAAACCACGAAAAACTCTAAAATCACTCAAAAATTAGCATGAAAATACGGTTAGTGTTTTGGAGCTATCTATTTTGTTCTACCTCAAACACCAAACATCAATGTAGATCAAATTTCTAAAGCCAACGCAGCTCCTTAGCCGCTCATATTAGTTCATATTCATATTAGTTCATATTAGTACAGTGAGTTTTTTAGCACTACATAGTTTGTTCTATATCAAACACGAGAAGGCACCGTACGAGAAGGTACAAATCCTTCGAAAAATCGCGAGAAAAAGCTTATGTTTACAGCAAGCTTGTGGCGGCCGTGACGTAGTGGGTAGAGTGTGTGACTCTTACGCTAGAGAACCCAGGATCGAATCCTCCATCTGACACAGAAAATTTTTCCAATTGAATTAATTTTTCTGTTCGGCCGCCACCTCTCTGCTGACAATGGCAAACCTCAGAGAGTAAATACTGCCATGAAAAGCTTCTTGAGAACATAAGCCGTTCGGAGTCGGCATAAAACATGTAGGTCCAGTTCTCGATCATTTGTGTGCAAACATTTCTCATCACACACAACACAATTGATCATAAGAAGCTAGGTCAAAGTCCTTTCCAGGGCTGAAATGGCCATTTCGTTCGTTTACAGCAAGTTTCGTAATATACAGCAACAAAACAGACAATCTCGCTGTGCATCAAATTTTTACGAACACTAAAGCAAATGATCTATCCTCGATTAGTGAATACATACACGAATGCCTTCGTAGCACGAAAACACGAATGACACTGCTATAAAAGAAGAGTGAAACCAGCAACACACATCAGTTATTATTCTCAATTCAAATCGAATCAACATATCTTGACATTATGTTCACCAGCACAAAGATTTTTATTCTCTTGGCTTGCAGCTTTGCCGTTGGTATGGCTTTACCTGCTAATGATGTAAGTGGTGTATTATAATCATAATTAGATTAATATATATTCAAATGGTGAGTTTACATTTATTCGTCTTTAACTAATTTTAGGTAGAGTTACAGCAAGTGGGTGGTGTAAAAAAATACGATATCGGAAAAGCTAGAGAATATCTGAATGAATTGCTGGAAAAATTGGAAGGTGGTGATGTAAATTTCACGTAAGGAATCACTTTCTGCAAATTTATTCGTTTTATTTAAGTTGTACATTTATTCCACAATCATAGAATTGAAAACATTAACTCGGCCACAATTCAAGTTGTTGCAGGAACAAAAATAGAGATAAATGCTGATCTCAAAAAAGACGGTGTAGTAAATAATTGCATTATCACGGTCCTAACGCAATCTTGGGAGCCAAAAACTAAAGTCACCTTTAAGTGTGCTGGTGAAAACGAATTGGTGAAGAATCTATAACGCTTTAAAAGTGAGAACTTCTCGAAAGACAACTTTATTTAGTTTTGATAAATACTTTTTGCTTTATTTATTAATAAATTATAAAATTCGTCGAAAAGAATGGAAGTCACAATAAAAGTGTTGATGAAAGTGAAAATCAATTATTTTTTCTTATTTCTTGAAGTTTTATCTATTTATAGCGAGATTTTTCAACTTGATGAGAATATATACCAGAAGAAGCTTAGAACGAAATATATAAAAACAAACAATTATAGACTTAAATTAATGATAACATAGATAACAAGATGGTATCATAATGATAAAAAGATTTGTTGTCCATAGAAGAAGTATACGTATGTGTTTTAATGAAATTCTGTATTGCAGAATTTTTTTTCTTTATACGAGCATTTAATATAAACAAGAAATAAAATAAAAGTATAAGAATGTTCAATATCTAAGGTTAGGTGATTTTCTGCTTTAGTATTAAACATTACAACACATAAAGAAAATTTTTAAAATCTATGAATAAACTCTAGTATACCAAAAAAAAAAAGAAAATACTTGTGTATCGGCGTTTAAAAAAAGTTTACGTCTGTGTTGTATTTAATACGGGCCTTAAATTAACACTTTTAGCAATTTAGTAACTTAAAAAGTATGAAAACTTTTAAAAACATTATTATGTTCTCAAATCATTAATTAAATTTTATGAGAAGTATTTTTGAAATTTAGTATAACCTCCAGTTTAAAACTTTAAAAAGTAACCTTCAAAAAGGGAAGTAAATGATCTAAAGCAAATGATCTATCCTCGATTAGTGAAAACATACACGAAGGCCTTCGCAGCACGAAAACACGAATGACACTGCTATAAAAGAAGAGTGAAACCAGCAACACACATCAGTTATACGTATTATTCTCAATTCAAATCGAATTAGCATACCTTAACACTATGTTCACCAGCACAAAGATTTTTATTCTCTTGGCTTGCAGCTTTGCCGTTGGTATGGCTTTACCTGCTAATGATGTAAGTGGTGTATTATAATCATAATTAGATTAATATATATTCAAATGGTGAGTTTACATTTATTCGTCTTTAACTAATTTTAGGTAGAGTTACAGCAAGTGGGTGGTGTAAAAAAATACGATATCGGAAAAGCTAGAGAATATCTGAATGAATTGCTGGAAAAATTGGAAGGTGGTGATGTAAATTTCACGTAAGGAATCACTTTCTGCAAATTTATTCGTTTTATTTAAGTTGTACATTTATTCCACAATCATAGAATTGAAAACATTAACTCGGCCACAATTCAAGTTGTTGCAGGAACAAAAATAGAGATAAATGCTGATCTCAAAAAAGACGGTGTAGTAAATAATTGCATTATCACGGTCCTAACGCAATCTTGGGTGCCAAAAACTAAAGTCACCTTTAAGTGTGCTGGTGAAAACGAATTGGTGAAGAATCTATAACGCTTTAAAAGTGAGAGATTTTTATATGTAATTGCTGAATAAATGACAACTTTATTAAGTTTTGATAAATATTTTATGCTTTATTTATTAATAAAATATAAAATTCGTCGAAAAGAATGGAAGTCACAATTAAAGTGTTGATGAAAGTGATAATGAATTTTTTTTTTCTTATGACTTGAAGTAGGGATGCTCTCGTCAAAAATACATCGATGTTTTTTTTCGATGCAATGCATCGTGAATTCACATCGAAATTTTGCGATATATCAACTAAAAACATCGATGTTTCGGATCATCACATTGATTTTAAGTGGAACTTGAAATAAGATAAGAAATTTATTTATTTTTTAAATGTCCCAATTGTTTTACTTTAGCTTTGTAAAAATAATACTTTATAAAACATTTAAGCTTTTAATCTGTTTCTTTGCTGAGTTAAGTAAAAAGAAGATTTTGAAAAAGCCTTTTAGATGACACGTATGGCGTAGTGAACATCGACACCGGTCATTCCATACACTGAATTTTGGATAAAATTTATTTAACTTTATAATAAATATTCAAAATATGGAAGTTTTCCGGAAATATGTTATATGTAACTGAAGCATACGAAAATAAATAAAAAATATTGGTAACAATTGTTTAGTCATCCCGCCGAAGTTTTCAGATGCTGGATTGTTTGATCGCTCAAAAAACTGACCTGGTACCTTGCCATCCAACATTGTTGGTTGACTAATCGTTGACAAGGGCTAATGAGTTGTCATAAAGTACTCATGCACCAGCAGGGCTGCCATTATTGCTTCCAAAATTCGATTTTATAGATTTTCAATGTGTTACAAGCATTGAGTTTCACAAAAGTTTGATTTTTTTACCATGCTAAAAACTTGATACTGCAAGTAGTTGTTTTCGATACATCGCATAAAATACATTGACACATAGAATAATATCGTATTATTTGATACATCGACGGTTATTTGATGCATCGAATTAAAAACATCGATGTTTCCGATGCATCGATATACATCAAGCATCCCTAACTTGAAGTTTTTTTCTATTAATAGCAACTTGATCAACTTGAGGAGAATATATACGAGAAGAAGCTAAGAAAGAAATGTATAAAAACAAACAATTATACACTTAAATTAATGATAACATAGATAATAAGATGGTATCATAATGATAAAAAGATTTGTTGTCCATAGATTGCAGAATTCTTTTTCGTTATACGAGCATTTAATATATACAAGAAATAAATAAAATAAAAGTATGAGAATGTTCAATATCAAAAATAAGGCGATATCCTGCTTTAGTATTAAACATTACAACACTAAGAAAAGTTTTAAAATCTATAAATGAATTGTAGTATAACAAAAAAAAAAAAAAAAAAAAATACTTGTGAATCGGCGTTTAAAAAGTTTACGTCTATGTTGTATTTAATATGGGCCTTAAATTAACACTTTTAGCAATTTAGTTACTTAAAAGGTAAGATAACTTTTAAAAAACATGCCTTAAACAAGTTATTATGTTCTCAAATCTTTAATAAAATTATATGAGAAGTATTTTTGAGATAAAGTATAACTTCCAGCTTAGAACTTTAAAAAGTAACCTTAAAAAGAGAAGTCGTCGGGGGGTTTAGGTATTCTATAAAAATTTTGCTTGTTAAATTCCCATCTAAGTCAGTTTGGACAAGATTTGTGTGCAGCGTTATTTTATGGAGAAAGTAATAAGTTTGCAATTACTTCATGTAAAAAAACTTTTAAAAAAAAAACAACCGACTACAAAATCACTGCAAAGTAAAAACTAATTTTAAAATTACTTTTCCTTTTAATTTCTTGATCATATTTGATAATTTATCTGAGCATATTATTACATATGAAATCTTAATATTTTAATTTTTTTTATAGGTTTTATTATCATAAATATATTAATTTCTTCATGATTACAAAAGCTTTTAAGGTCGGCGCTAATACAAAATGTCTTTTAATCAGAAGCGCCAACTTCAAAGCATTTGTATTCATGAAAAAATTAATATATTTATGATAATAAAACAAATAAGAAAAAAATTAAAATAATAAGATGTCATATGTAATAATATGCTTACATAAATTATCAAATATGACCAAGAAACTAAGAGGAAAAGTTATTTTAAAATTATTTTTTACTTTGTAGTGATTTTGTAGTCGATTGTTTTTTGTTAAAAAGTTTTTATTTCTTCCTTTTTAGAGAATATGATATATTTTCGAAAAAAGTGTATGAAGTGTATACATAAATAAAATTGTTCTGAAAAAATTTGTTCTATTAAATTCTGAAAGTTTGTTGGTTATTACAAATATCTCTCTCTTAAATTTAAATTAGATGTCACGTGTTTTGAAATAATTATACCCATTTTCTAATAATGTCACGCCCCTTTGTAAAATAAGCGCCCACTTTCTTGAGCGTTATTTGTAATAATTGTGCCTACCCCTGTACTTCATTTTAGTACCCCAGCGTCAATATTAACTGAGATAGTGTTTATCTAGTATTGCCACGCCCATTAATCGAATAACGCCTACTTTATTGACTGTAGTTTTTAATAATTCTGCCTACCCCTGTACTACAATAAATTTCAGTGCCCTAGTGTCAATATTATTCGAGAAACACTGCTTTTCTAATATTGCCACGCCCAGTAGTCGAATACCGCTTACTTCATTGACCGTAATTTGTACTAATAATGCTTACCCCTATACCAAATTGCAGTACCATAGTATTAATATTATTCGAGATATACTCTTTATCTAATATTGCCACGCCCATTTGTCAAATAACGCCCATTTTCTTGAACGTAATTTGTATTAAATGTGTCTACCCCTACACTAAATTTCAGGGCACTAGTGTCAATATTATTCGAGATACACTCTTTTTCTAATATTGCCACGCCCAGTAGTCGAATACCGCTTACTTCATTGACCATAATTTGTAATAATAGTGCCTACTCCTACACTAAATTGCAGTACCCTAGTGTCCTATTATTCAAGATGCAGTAGTATCTGGCGGCCGTGGCGTAGTGGGTAGAGTGTGTGACTCTTTCGCCAGAGAACCCAGGTTCGAATCCTCCATCTGACACAAAAAAGTTTTTCAATTGAATTAATTTTTCTGTTCGGCCGTCACCTCTCTACAGACAATGGCAAACCTCAGAGATTAAAAAAAAACTGCTATGAAAAGCTTCTTGAGAACATAAGCCGTTCAGAGTCGGCGTAAAACATGTAGGTCCAGTTCTCGATCATTTCTGTGAAAACATTTCACATCACACACAACACAATTGATCATAAGAAGCTCGGTGGTCAAAGTCCTATCAAGGGCTGAAATGGCCATTTCGTTATTTTTTGTTTTTTTTTTTTTTTTTTTTTTGCAGTTGTATCTAGTATTGCGAGACATAGTATTGCCACGCCCAGATCTCGAATACCGCCCACTTTTTTACGGGCACCTCCGTGCTTATGATATCTATCTGGTCACCACAAATTATTGCAATCAGGCATATGGTTTAGGAGTTATCGATGTACATACATAAAAAAAAAAAAAAACAGAGAAACCGACAAACTTGAGAAGCTCCTCCTTTTTGAAATCGGTTAAAAAGTTCATCATCTGTAGAAATGTTCGGCGCTATGAAAAATCTTACTTACTTACTTAGGTGGCCGTAACAACCCGTGTCCGGGTTTCGACCGACCTCATCAGCTCTCTCCAGGCGCCTCTGTTTTGCGCGCGCCTTCTCCAACCGGATACACCAAGTGCGGTTAGGGCTTCCTCAGCCTGGTCCATCCATCGCAGGCATGGTCTCCCTCGTCGTCGTTGACCAGCGACCCTATCCTCGAGCACCTTTTTCGCTGGAGCTTCGTCGTCCATACGATGGACATGACCCAGCCAGCGTAGTCGCTGTACAGTTATACGCCGAACTACGTCAATGTCTTCGTAGAGCTCATACAGCTCGTGGTTCATTCGGCGAAAGCAGCGGTAACATCTCTCTTGGTTCTGCCGACAATATCAATATCATCAGCGTACGCAAGGAGCTGGACGCCATTGTAGAAAATGGTGCCATTACGATGCACACCGGCCTTTCGTACGATCCCCTCCATGATGATGTTGAAGAGATCGCAAGACAGTGGATCGCCTTGCCTGAAACCTCTTTCGGTATTGAAGGTTTCGGAGAGGTCATTTCCTACCTTGACGGAGCTGCGTGTGTTGCTCAACGTTATTCTGCAAAGTCTTATCAACTTTGCAGGTATACCGAACTCAGACATTGTTGCGTATAGGCAATCCCTTCTCGGGCTATCGAACGCAGCTTTAAAATCGACAAAGAGATGGTGTATGTCAATTTGATTTTCGTGGGTTTTCTCCAGGATTTGTCGTAGCGTGAAAATCTGGTCTATGGTGGACTTACCAGGTCGAAAGCCACACTGTTTTAGTCATCACAAAAAATGCGCTTGCGTTATAATATAGATAGATATGCTCTTTAAATAAAATATGCTCTTAAATATGCTTAATCAATGAAAAGCCTTACATCAACTTTTATCTTTTTTTAATAATATCGCTATTACAGTATAAAATTATCTACTTTTTAAATAATTTATTAAGAATGTCCTCTTTTCATTTAAAACCGTTGAAGAATTGGAAAAGCTTCTTTCCACATCTGTAGAAGTACTTGGGCAATATTTGAATAAACTTAATTCTGTTGGGAAGCACTTCGATATATCTTCACTCCTAGTTGTGGAGCCACTAAGTAATATATATTTTATATTGTTGTATAAGTATAACGAGAGTTTACAGCCAAAACTTTTCTCCGCAGATAAACACTTTCTTGTGTGTTATATGCCACTCACAATACTTTATTGTCAAATACTTTGTTGTTTGTTGTTGTCTGTTCCACTTACAATATTGAATTGTCGCAGCGCAAGACTTTAGGAATACTTCGCGATACTAATTCGCTCTGAGATCCTTTTTTACTTTTGGCATTTTAACCACCAAAAATAAAACAAGCTTATAAAAAAAAGACACAGTTTCGATAGTATCGTAAGTGTGGACGTAGAACTTTGTCAATTTCCACTTCTTCAAAATCATTTAAAAGAAGAGCAATATCTAAATTTATAATTTTCCGGAACTCAGAATCAAGACTTTGAAATTCGTTTTCTGAAACCAAATTAGGAAATAGTTTAAACAAATCAGTTAAGGAAATTATTTCTCTATTTTTAATTTTTTTTTTCGATCAATTAGAGCAATACACTTCAATGTGTTGTTTTTAAAATTAAAACGCTCACACAACTGGTCGCACAATTCTATGTATAAATAGGTGCAATAACTTTTAAATGTCAGTATCTATATTGATCTTATCGAGTTTAATAATCTCTCTTACCTTAATTTTACCTCAACACGCAAGTATAGCTGCTCCAAATCAATTATATTACACGGAAAATGGCAATTTATGCCATCAATAATATTTTGTACCTTAAAACCTCAGTCTTTATAAAATTATCTGGAATTGTTTGTACAAGAAGACTGATCTCGTCATATATTTTATGCAATTGGGTTTTTCGCTTTGAAAAAGTTCATTTAAAATATTAATTTTAGGCAAAATATATTTAAGAAATTAAAGATATAGTAAATTAACAACAACAACGAAGCACGCTTACATGACCCAAGTTTAGTTGAAATTAAATTAAAATTTGAATCCCTGCCAACTTAAACGAGGCAACTAAAAATCGTAATTTTCGGCATCAAAATGGAAGCAAATCGTCACGTCATAATTGATGCCAAAAATCGTCAAAAAGATGATAAATCGTCAATGCTCCCAAGACAGGTCATGCTAGATCGCATTGATCCACTAAGACGTTTATATTCTATTCGTTTCGTCAATGTTACGAGTAAATAACTTCGAAATGCATGCATGTAATACAAATGATATAAATCAGCTTAAAGTTCTTGTAATTTTTGATGCATAGTTATTTGGTGAGAAGTAAGCTCTTTTTCGAAGATAGATCAAAGTTTTTTACTACTCAAGGGAATGTTGATCAAAGCATGCAGATCAAAGCGATCACGCATGACTACTGATGAGTTAGTGTAGCGGCCAACGAAACAGTCTGTCTAGTCTGCTGTGTGATTACTACTCTATACAATGGTATTGTAGTTGTTGACGGTTGTTTTCTTCAGAAAGCAACATAGACCTTGAGCTCGAAAAATATAACTCTTGATTAATAATTGAAAAATGATTAGAGTTATATAAACACAGAACATAACACTTTTGAAAAAAGCTCGTAATTGATTTCCAAAAATTAATTTAATTTCATTTTTTCCTAACGCCATTCAAAAACTGAGCAAAACTGTTTCAAAAATAAAAATTTGATATTCTAAAACAAATTTGAAATTTTTTCAAAAAACTTCAGTCTGAATATTTTTTTCTGTTGTTCAAGACGGTCTTGTCAAGTTTTCCAAAATGTTTTCGACTAGTGTCAAAATACTACTGCTATTATCCATTGTGAATCTAGCTGTGGCTCAGCTGGAAAACAGTCAAGTAAGAAATTACGAGAATAAGAAAGAAGAATTTACAAGAAACTTTAACGATTAAATCTATTCTTATAACATCCAGATGCGTGGCGCACCACGTGTTTTACGTGCTGATGAACTGAAGAGAGCCGAACAGAGTTTGCAGAATTCATTGGCAAGACTAGATGCCGGTGAAGGACCCCACTATAGGTTATTATTATGAATTTACTATTTATTGAATGCTATTCATAGATTAAGATTGCAGACTCTTCAAAGTACACTCAGCTACTCAACAAATTACAACCGGAATGGTGACTAAAATGCGTGCAGAGCTACTCGATAACGAAGATGTTAAGAAGCTTTGCGATGTGGCGATTTGGTCGCGCCCATGGTTACCAAATGGCATTCGAGTAACTTTCGAGTGTGAAGGCGAAGACAAGTTGGTGAGGGATCACGGTCTCTAAAATATGTGAAGTCACACTTTATATATTGTTGATAGAAAAATATACAGATATGAGTAATAACGAAAACAAATATTTTTCTATCATTCCATCGAAACTGAATAACAAACGAAAGTCATCAAAATTGAAGAAAAGCGAAACAGAGCGATTAAAAAAAAATCTTTAATTTACATGGCATCAATCTATTACGTTATCGTACTTACTTTGATCGTATTACACAAAAACGTTATCAGCTGCTGTAATATCTCTGATATGCTTTTGTTTACCTTTCAAAATCTTGAACTTGCTTTGGTTATTGCATAATTTTATTATAAGTTGACAATCTTTATGAGTCAATTTCATCACTTTTCTATCTAAGGTCAATTTTCCTACTAAGGCAAGAATTTAAGTGTTGCGTTGTTGCAGATTTAATAATAGTGCATTTTATGTAAGAATTCTTATGTAAAAAAATTAGCCCATATACTGTTATTTTATTATCTTAAAAGTTAAATTTCTTCACATCAATATGCTTAGCTTTCCAAATAGAACGCTATTCAAAATAACTGCAACATTTTGAAGTCAGATCTCTCTCTCTCTCTCTATATATAAGCTATAACGGCGACAAATTTTTAATCAGTCATCCATTTACCTCCTTTCGTAGAACGTACAAAGAAGAACGTTAAAAAGCTTCAGCTTTAATATTCCGATAATATGATGTTGAAGTATGGTTTAAATTATCTGCTTCTACTAAGCTATATGAATATCTTGGCTTTGGAACTTACATCTTGTGAAGGGGTAAATAATTTCTATGCTTTTCTGAGTAACACACTAATTTAAACGTATTCTTAGAGTTATATAGATTTAGCGCATATTTTACCCAAATATATGCACCTTTCCACTCGACCTTTGAAAGGTGGCGATCTTCAAGAAGCTGAACATGAGCTAAGAATTATTTTGGTGCGCTTGTCTGAAGAAATGGGTCCGTTTTATCGGTATTCTACCTTATGCGGAAAAGCAGAGATATAATTTACATAACATGTAATTGATTTATTTATCCTCTTACAGAGTATCCTCGGTTTACTCTGGTACAGAAGAAGTTGTCAGCGGCTTAAAGTTACTACATGCTGAACTTATAGATTTCAATAATGTCGGCCATGATTGCAAAATTGAAATAACGTCTCGTTCGGGTTATTCCGCTTCTACAAGAGCTATTGGTATAAATTGCAGTTGTATGACGGATGCCATAAGATATATAGATATTTAGATGTTTGAGAAAGTTATCATTTTGTATATTTTTTTTTTCTAAACTTTTATTATTACACTAGCCCAACCCCCGCCCGCTTCGCCAGGCGGTTTTTGACAGGCTTACATTTATGTAGCTAGGTAAGTGTCTGTGAAGTTTCTGTATTCAGAAAAGCTAGCTTGAGTCTGTCTATATGAACTGTAGCGGTAGAGGTTTTTTTAAAAATTGTAGAGAATTTTGGTGTCTAGCCTTTCACCAGCGAGTTCGTAAAAATAAAAAAAAGTTAGGTGACAACTCTATAAACAAAAAATTAAGGAATTTATAAATTCTGACAACGGATGTGGTTTTAGTGACAGTACCGAATTCGTAAAAGTAAAGAAATTTTGCTGGCATCCCTTGGTAAGAGAACCTCATTTTTAAATTCAAAGGTTCGGATTCAGTGACTTGTGTTGTAACAAAACACGATGTGAATTCACAGGTGACTGAAGTCAAACTGTTGTATAAACAATGACTACATATAAAGAAAAATGGTAAACTTAATTTAAAAACTCCCTACACAGAGGGGAAAAAAATATTAAATTTATCCAAATACGTTTTTAGTTCATCGAAAAACCATATCGTTTTTGAACAATTGACGCGTTTGCTTAAATCCAGGCTGCGAAGTACGTTTGAAATTTGATTGTTCTCAATTGTCGTCCTCTTTACATAAAATTGTGATCTTATGAGGAAAATTATGTTTTAATGTCAAACTGTTGTATAAACATGAATCTTTAATTAACTTAAATAAACTTGATACACACTCAAATCAAAAATTATGGTTTGTTAGATTGGTGTTTTATGATGAGATGGTATGATAGGTACGGTACAATGGATTATATTATGTATACGGTAAGATCTGGTATAATGGCATGCAGTGGCGTAGATAGCTTTTGGTTCTGGGGGCTCCGAGATAAAAAAAATAATTACCTTCAAAATATTTTCCTTTCAATACCTGAGTACCAGGGAGTTTTGTAACGCCGAATGTCTGTTTCACAGCGCAACTTTGCTTAAACGTCGAAAAAGTATGAAAGAATACGCTATAGCATGTCAAATATATATTTATATTTACATATATATCGATAATTAAGCGCTAAAAACTATGACCGGACAGGTCATACAGGAAGACATGGAAAGGATCCAATGACAATGTTACAATGCTACACAATGTTTTTGTTACAGGCGTGCGTACCGTAATCCGTATAGTCATCAGTACTGTTGAGGCAAGTACCTATTATGTCATTAGCCTCACCACCCCTATACTGATACTTTTGAATTCAGAATTTCAAAATTACAAGAATTCGCAAAAATACAAAATAGTCTAGGTGGCAATCTATCTTCCGCCCTCTTGAATTTTATATTTCGACATCAATTCCGAAATCAGGTACTTCCCTAAAAATGCCAACCACGGAGTCTGCAGAACCCTTAAAAGTCCTAATACGCTTAAGCTTTTCCTACTCAAGCTCATTGAATCTTTTGGATACTTGCTTTTAATTCAATTACATAATTGGATACTTGCGAGCTTACAAGCTTTTGCCGATCGTTTCAAGCTTTTCAAATTAAATTTTGTCTAACAATTCCACGTACAACGAACGTTCCTGAATGTTTTCTTCAAACGCTTATTTTTAATGAACGATAACAAACGAACGTTTGTTGCTTTTTGTTGTAGTGTACAAAATTCGTTTGAAAAAATATGAAGCTGACAAATTTATCATTGATAAAAAAAAAACGACGCAAGCAAAGCGTTCCTCATTCGATTTCGAACGTTCGCTTGCTTTTGAATTTTTCGTTAAAAAAATTCACACACAGCAAAAAATGAACGCATAGATCGTATTTTAATCAACTAAAAAATCATTAAAAAAAATCAAGCGAACGAATTTTTCCGCACCCTGCTTAAATCAAATACGTAAATATTTAAAATTTTTAAAACAAAACAAAAAAAAATCACCCAGCCACGGGTTTGAACCCGATCATCTCGCTTACAAAGCAAGCACCCCAACCAGTATGACACGGCCACCACAATTTAGGTGTGAAATTAGGTTTATAATAACAGAATAACTTGTAATCAAATTTTTAAAACAAAACAGAAACGAAAAACAATCGCCGGCAGCCAGATTTGAACCTGGGCATTTCTATTGCAAGGCAAACTCATCAAACAGTCTGCCACAACTCAATTGAAAAATGTATTTCTTAATAACAAATAACAGCAAGTTTGATAAAATCAAATCAAATTTTGTTAAAAAAAATTTAAATACACACAAAAAAGTGTAGTAAGGAAAATATTTGATTTATCGACATAAATATTTAAATACAATTTATGCACGAGCGTGAATAATTTTAATATTCGTTATTTCCCTTAGTGTAGAACTATGCAAGGAAAAATTCTTTCCATGATGCATAAACTAAGAAAAAGATGACGTTATGAATTCACATCGTGTTTTATAACAACAAAGCGCTGACTCCACGTCAACGTCACCATTGTAATTTCTACATTAGATGTCATTGGAAAAAAGCACTTCAGTATAGCTTACTTTGAATTGCCTCAAAAGGCCTCTCTTGAAAAGCTTTGGGTCAGCAGTTCGTTGCATTATTTTTGGTTTTGACTGCTTCAAGAAAAGAGCTGCAGAGAAAGTGAGAGAGATTTTTGATTTCGTTCAAAATAAGGGTTAGAATTTGCAACTGTTGATAGTGCTTCAAAAGGCCTCCCTTGGAAAGCTTCGGGTCAGCAGTTCAGTTGAATACATCAGCGAAAATCTACATTTTACCTGAAATATTAACTTAAGAAATGGTTTTCATTTTCGAAACCATTCAATTTTAATAAATTTTTTATAAATAATCAAAAAAAAAATTATAATAACACCAAAAATACAGTACCATGCGTACTTGTATTAAACATCTAATTATTCGCATGTCACGCTTTCTTTTCCTTTGCTCTTTTTTTCTTTTGTTCGGTTTTTCTTGTGGCCGTTGCAGAGAGCTCTCCAATATGCTTGCACAACAACAAAAATAAATGCTGACATTTTGATCCTGGAGGAAACTGCTGATATGCCGGCTCCTTGGGAAGTAATAACGAAGTGAAGTGATATTGTGTAAAGAACTAGTTTTTATTTTTATACACACACAAATGTTAATAACATAAATTAAAATAAAAAAAAAGAGAAAGAGAAAATAGAAAATAACTGAGTAATTCGAGGAAATTATTGCGAAAATTATTTGGTACGTCGTTTTTCGTTTTTGTGTTTTTGGTATAGAAAGAAGTTTGTAAAATTTTTGTGTTCTCTTCTACAACGTTGCCCGCTTAATATGTCATCGGTGTTTTGGCGGCCATGAGCGAACAAATGCAATAGAGAATTGTTAATGGGCGATGGGAGCCTCTCAGCTTCTTTGTATTTAAGAAACTGTCGGTTTTGTAATGCTTTTATTTGCCAATAGGAAGCTTTAATACATCCACAAAATGTGCTAAAATACAATTTTTCCAAACTTGCCAAACCCAATAAACACCAAAATGAATTTAAGATCTTGGATTCGCCAGTGTGGACTTGTTTTGAATACGAAACTAATTCAGAAAAATGCAAAAAAACATATCTGAAAATTTTTCGGTTAAGCTTTTTCATATATAATAAACAAATCTTCTTTGGGGCCTAAAGTCAAAATTTTTACAAAAAATAAAAGAAATTGGTTTTTGGGTCTGAGAAAAGAATAGTAACTCATATTCTTGATATTTGAAGTACCTTATACTCAAATGACGAAAAAACTTCTTGGTCTCTGTAGGACAAACGATTTTTAAGTTTTTTGCGAAATATTGCATATTATGGCTAATATATAAAATACATTCTATTTGTTGGGCATGTTTCTGATCATATCTCGCTAATTATTGTAGTTATTCTGAAGACTGATAGAAAATTCAATGCTTTATGATTTATCTTTGTCGATATGACTTTTTCATGGTATGCGCATGTTTTTGAGTAATTTGCAAAATACTGAAAAAATATACTTTTAAGTGGGCGTGGCATTAAAGCTCAGTACGTGAAATAGATCAAACTTCGTATTCTTTTCTTTCAGACCTTATGAAGGTAACGATTAATTATAAAAACATTACCTGTCGATAAGTTCCAAGTAAAATTTTATTTTTATTAACCTATATAATGTGTTAAGCAATTCTATTGCAAAAATTAGCATTTTATTTGTAGTAATGTAAATTGGGAACAGGGGGCGAACCTTCACATGGCAACGTGTCTGACCGCTTCAACCTGGCGAGGCCAGCATTATCCATGTCGAAATCGTCTCAAGTCGACTCAAACCTCCAAGTGGTGTTCCCTGGGCAACGGCAAACTGGCATCCGTCAGTTTGACGGCTAATTTGAGCGGCGGGTCACTCCATAGACCTTAAACATGGAATGTGCGCAGGGTTTGGGTCCCGCCACATTACTACTGCCCAATGAAAACTAAACCAGCCTCGGATAAGAACCCCAATTACGTTGACGACCACCGCAAACGAAACACGGACAATGATTTACGGATATGCGCCTGGAATGTCCGAACCCTTTATAGGGAAGGTGCCATTATCCAACTGGCGGAAGCCCTCAAAACAATAAAGGCTGACATCACCGCCACCCAGGAAATGCGATGGATAGGGCAAGGCTGTTCTAAACAAGCACACTGTGATATCTACTACAGCTGCCATGCGGAGAGGCGCGAATTTGGATGTGGATTCGTTGTTAGCCGGAAACTACGCCACCTTGTTTCCCGGTTCACACCTGTCAACGAAAGATTGGCCACGATCCGCATCAAGGCAAAATTTTTCTCCATCAGCCTTATTTGCGCGCACGCCCCGACGGAGGAAAAGGACGAAGCCGTCAAAGACGCTTTCTACGCTAGTCTTGAGGACGTATACGACCACCTTCCGGTCCATGGCGTGAAAATAGTCCTCGGCGATTTTAATGCGAAAGTCGGAAGGGAAGGCATCTTTGGCCCCACTGTCGGTCAGTTCAGTCTCCATGAGACCTCCACGAACAACGGTCTAAGACTGATCGACTTCGCCGCGGCGCGAAACATGGTAGTTAGTAGCACCAGATTTAAGCACCTCGTCATCCACAAGGCCACCTGGCTGTCCCCGGATCAAAAAACGCGAAACCAAATTGATCATGTTGTAATCGACGGAAGGCATGCCTCTAGTGTTCTAGATGTGCGTACATTTCGGGGGGTCAACATTGACTCCGACCATTATCTTGTAGCAGCCAAGATCCGCATGCGATTATGCAATGCGAAGAACATACGCACAGGAATGCAACGAAAGCTAGATGTCGCTAAGCTGCAATTACAACGGACTGGCGAAGCCTACTCCGCTCAACTCTCGGTTAAGCTCAACCAACCAACCTCTGGACCCGACGACGCCGGCGGACTTTGGGCGCATATATCCCACTCCATGCGCGCTGCCGCTGAAGAAGTCATTGGTTTCCGGCGCCCGCAACCTCGGAACCAATGGTATGATCAGGAGTGTCGCATTGCGACTGCAGTAAAAAACGCCGCATATAGAAAAACGCTGCAGTCAGCTGCAACGCGAGCCGTGCGAGAAAACTACCGCGGAAAGAGGAAGGAAGAGAGGCGCCTTTTCAGACGCAAGAAAAGAGAGCAGGAAAAGCGTTAGCGTGAGGAACTAGAGGTATACCAGGGTAAGAAGGATGCACGAAAATTCTATCAACAGGTTAAGCGTCTAACCCAAGGTTTCAAGCCCGGAGCATCCACTTGTAGAGACGAAAATGGAGATCTGAATACGGATACGCAGTGTGTGCTGAGATTGTGGAGACGGCACTTCTCCAATTTACTTACTGGCGACGATTCCACCAATGCCGCCCATGGAGAGCGCAGTTCAGAGCTACCAATCAACAATGACGGAGTGGAAGTACCACCACCTAGCCATGAACAGGTTCGAGTTGCTATCCAACGACTCAAAAACAACAAAGCAGCGGGTGCTGACGGCCTGTCAGCTGAATTGTTTAAAACCGGCGGCGATGAATTGATAAGGCGCATGCATCAGCTCATCAGCAAAATATGGCTAGCAGAAAGCATGCCCGACGATTGGAACCTCAGCGTACTGTGCCCTATACTTAAGAAAGGAGACCCAACAATCTGCGCAAGTTATAGAGGTATCAGACTTATTTCCATCGCATATAAGGTTCTCTCAAGCGTACTGTGTGAAAGATTAAAGCCGATTACAAAAACACTGATTGGACCTTATCAGTGTGGCTTCCGCCTGGTAAGTCCACCATAGACCAGATTTTCACGCTACGACAAATCCTGGAGAAAACCCACGAAAATCAAATTGACACACACCATCTCTTTGTCGATTTTAAAGCTGCGTTCGATAGCCCGAGAAGGGATTGCCTATACGCAACAATGTTTGAGTTCGGTATACCTGCAAAGTTGATTAGACTTTGCAGAATAACGTTGAGCAACACACGCAGCTCCGTCAAGGTAGGAAATGACCTCTCCGAAACCTTCAATACCGAAAGAGGTTTCAGGCAAGGCGATCCACTGTCTTGCGATCTCTTTAACATCATCATGGAGGGGATCGTACGAAAGGCCGGTGTGCATCGTAATGACACCATTTTCTACAAAGGCGTCCAGCTCCTTGCGTACGCTGATGATATTGATATTGTCGGCAGAACCAAGAGAGATGTTACCGCTGCTTACGCCGCTATCGAAAAGGAATCAGCCAAAGTGGGTTTGACGATAAATGAGGGCAAAACAAAATATATGCTGTCTACAAACAAGGGAGCTCGGCGTTTAGACTCCCACGTTTTATCCGGCAGCTATAACTTTGAAGTAGTCAAGGAGTTCGTTTACCTTGGCACCGCCATTAATACCAAAAACGAAATCAGCCTGGAGATAAAGCGAAGAACAATAATTGCTAATAGGTGCTACTACGGGCTCAGTAAGCAACTAAGTTCCAGAGCCCTCTCTCGATCGACAAAACTAACACTCTACAAGACGCTCGTTCTACCTGTGCTGCTTTATGGCGCTGAGGCATGGGTAGTTTCGGAAACTGACGCAGCCGCTCTGGGGGTGTTCGAGAGAAAAGTTCTTCGCAAAATCTTCGGTCCTGTTCGAGTCGGCGATGACTATCGCATCCGAATGAACCACGAGCTGTATGAGCTCTACGATGACATTGACGTAGTTCGGCGTATAACTGTGCAGTGACTACGCTGGCTGGGTCATGTCCATCGTATGAACGACGAAGCTCCTGCGAAAAAGGTGCTCGAGGCGAGGGTCGCTGGTCAACGACGACGAGGGAGACCATGCCTCCGATGGATGGACCAGGCTGAGGAAGCCCTAACCGCACTTGGTGTATCCGGTTGGAGAAGGCGCGCGCAAAGCAGAGCCGCCTGGCGAGAGCTGATGAGGTCGGTTGAAGTCCGGACACGGGTTGTTACGGCCACCTAAGTAAGTAAGTAAGTAATGTAAATTGTTATTTGTATTTTCAACATTTTCTTGTACATTGGGTTGTTCGAAAAGTCTGCAAGGTTTTTAATTTACAGTTTAGGCTCATTTAATTTTTTATCGATTTGTTGGATCATCTTCCCCCATCTCTTTGGTAGCTTCATTATTCTGCGCAGTTAGCAGTCCCCACTTTTCTCCACAAAGGCCGTCATTATCAAAGGTTTCACCATTCAGTGAGTTTTACAGGCAGCAAAATATATGTAAATCTGAGAGCGAAAGTTCTTGACCATAGGAACATTCCAACCGAACTCGAACTCTTTATCGATGATAACTTGCGTTATCCCCTTCCGATTGACCAGCTCAGGATGTTTCTGTTAGATGACATCGCCCAATATCTGTAGTTGCCCACAGTAGACTTTAGAATTTATGGTTCTGAGCCAATTGCAAATATCAACTCGATTGACTTTAAGAATTTCTTTCAATTCGTGCGGAACCCAGACATACAATCCATTTTTTGATGAAACCAACGGAATTTAAATGGCCGTGAGCGCTCCAACGGACAAATTTAGAGCACTCGCAATTTATTCGACTGAAAATGCTTCACTAGCGTCTTAAAGGCCTACCAGAACGAAGAGAATCCTTGATTGAAAAATATCGGAACGGAAACGGACAAACCACTTCTGGCATTGTCTTTCTTTAATCACATCTTCGCCATAAACTTCCACTAATTTTGAAGTAAAAGAGAAAAATATGGCATATATGCTATCAAAGTTCTTAATTTTTAAAACACTCTTAAAATACGACTTCCAAAGGAAAGCAGTAAAAACTGAATTAATTTATTTTTAATGTAAAAAAACAGCTGGGCACAATAAAAACATAGGTTCGTCGTTGGACACACACGAGAAACGAAGCTTTTTCGCAGTTACATAGATTTGATAGCATAATAGTTTTTTTCTTTCTAATATAATAACTTTTGAATTCAAAAATTTAAAATAACATAAATTAACTTAAAAAAATAAACACGTTAATATGCACACCAGTAAATTTTATTATATTTCTTTATTCTGACAATGTTTTCTTATTAATATCAAACTATCAATTCTAATGAATTGATGTTTCTTTTTTGCTTGCGTCCATCACAACAAAAAAATTTTAAATCAAATTATTAAAAACATTTCTTCACCTGCCATGTGGATTGAACCCGTATCCACTGATTAAGAGTTCAGTACACTAGCCACCAATCCAAAAAGGCGTTATTTCCCTGAGCTGTTGATTCAATGTTAAGTAAAACAGACGCTATGTTGCTGCATAGCAGCATTGTCTATTAATATATGGAGAATTGTGAATTGAATATCCTACAAAACAAACACAAATTTGTTTATACTTGCTACAAGATGTCGCCAGCATCGGTGTTCTGCTTCGCGCATTCACATAAAAAAAAAAACCAAAACACACCGATACTGGTGACATCTTGTGGCAAGTAGAAGAAAATTTTTGTTAGTAGTTGTAGTAAGCCAATACATAATCCTCTATCTATTGATATATTGGGATGATCTACTGCAGCATAGCTTCTTTTATACTTAACATTGAATCAACAACAATTTCTAGCACAACTTGGTGGCCTAGTGGATAGTGTATAGAATTCGTAATCAGGTACGAATTAATCATGGTACGAGCTCAAATCTACACGGGGCCAAAGAATATTTTTAATATATTTAATATTAAAGTATTACATTTTTTTGTTGTAATAAACGCAAGCAATAAAGAAACCATAAAATTTCTAAGAAAAATCTGTCGAAAGTTTTTCAGATTTCACTCAAGCAAAT
The DNA here is from genome assembly GCA_914767935.1 of Coremacera marginata. NCBI lineage: Eukaryota > Metazoa > Arthropoda > Insecta > Diptera > Sciomyzidae > Coremacera > Coremacera marginata. The sequence goes on along the minus strand of OU612043.1, from coordinate 201,355,024 downwards.
CACAGAACGAGACGTAAAAAGATTCGCTTCAAAATAACATATACGTCAACATATGACAGATCTTTATACCAGTGATCCAATGCATTATAATGCATTTTTAATAATCAAAATGAAAATGTTTGTAAATATTATGTGTACATTTTTATTCCACTGTTAAAAGACAAATTATTTTTTTAAGCACTGTGACTCTCCACCAAAGTTTTTTGACCCTCACATTTAATGGTGGTTTCAATACCATTCATCATCCAAGGACGTGCCCAGATAGAAACATCGCAAGTATTTACCGCACCATCTAATGTATTGATAAGCTCCACATTCATTTTGATCATAACACCGGCAACAACTTGTTTTGTAGCCGAGTTAACTTTGGAAATTCTGTGAATTAAAGGGCAAAAATTGTAAAAGAACAAAAAATATATAATAAATAAAAATCTTTATTTTCTTACTCATAGTGTGGAGCGTCACCAGTGGCCAATTGGTTAAGCGTGACCTGTAATCCTTTTTGAAGTTCCTTGATTTCGGCAGCAGGTATTTCATGCACACCACCGGGCAAATTTTGCTAAAATTGGTGAAATTGTTAACATTTATTAATTTGATTGTTATCATAACACTTACGTTATCTACTGGTGTAGCCATAGCAATGGCTAAACTGCATGCCAAAAGAATGAAAATCTTTGTCCTGAACATATTGCTAGAATTATGTAGATTATTCGGTTTGAAATGTGAATAATAACTGTTGTTCGTTGCAGATTCGCGCTGCTTTTATACCAGCGAATATGTACCTGGGAGCATTTTGGGCATCTAAACAGACCATAAAATATCTTATCGCAAAAGAAAACACGCAATCATTGATTGGCTATCATAACGATTTTTTTTTTTTTTTTTTGTCTATTAGATAAAAAATTGTTTTGATATTTTCAATTTTTGAATAATACCCTGATAAAGCCAATATCTTCAAAAGCACCATAATTAATAGCGCTATATATATATAATGGTATATTAGGTATGGCGAAATCTGAGCTTTTTCCGATCCCGGGATTTTCGGGATTTCAAAAATTAATTCTGAGATTTTGCTTTTTCTCCAATAAGTAGATATAAATTTGGTATTATATAGTATTAGGTGCTCAAAATATACTCCAATTATAAAATTTTAATATATTAAACAAAATTAAATATAAAAAAAATTAAATATAAAATTAAATATTAAGTTTAAAACACTACTTTTGATAAAAATAGCATAAAGTGAAAACTTTTGATTTATAAATTACACTGTTTTTGTATCACATGACATTTTCGTAAAATAAATCTTTTTGGAAATAAACTTAAAAATTCAATCCAAAGTTTTGTTTTATTTTTCTGCAATTCATAAAGGTGGGGGCTGTAAGATAAGTTAAATACGATACGAAAAAGCATATTTTCGATAATTTTTAACACAGTTTATATATATTTATTTCTATAATAACTGCATTAATTATGCAACATTTGAAGAATATTCGGTGGAATTTTCATTAATTTTTATGACAAAATGAGACATTGACAGGGCATCTCCGCAGATGTCTCAAAAAAAGTTTTATTGTTGAGCCCCTCATAACTCATCATTAGATCATCTATGATCAAAAAACAGAAACGATATTATTAGTTGGAGTTTCTGCAGGCAACAGCGGCGAGTTTTTTTATTATTATTTTATTTTACTTTAAGATAGGGAACGGAAATAAACGGTACCTTGTGATAATGTTACGCAGAAAAAAGCATGACCCATCATTCCTTTGCGTATATGTTTGTGTACACGAACGCAAGCACATACACTACACTACAATGGCATAAAAAATTAACTCAAATATTATCATTCACTGTCGTTCAACAGGAAAACATACGGTACTGTTAGTAGTGTTTGCGTGGTAAGTACTTAAAACAAACAGCATACGGTAATTTTAAGCGTAAGTTACGCTCAATGAAACATTGAAGCAGAATGTACAGAGACAACATGATAGAATATGATAGAACCATGATACAATAATTTACAAGGTAGCCTTAACGAGGTAGCCTTTTCTCACGAACGGCGATCGGGAGTTGACAAATTAATACACTTGTCATCTGTTTTGCTGCTTCTTCGTTTGCTCTTTTTCGATGCGTTTTTGACAACTCCTGATCGCCACAGAACTGTCACTTCTACCATGTAAATCATTATACCATGGTTCGCAACCACAATTAAATTGGTCTCGATCTCTGATATGTTTGTCTCTCAAAAACCGCAACAAATACGGTTCTTTTATGATAATACTTATGCTCATTTTTATGCAATTGTAGTGTATTGTTTGTGTTTGCATTTAAGTATGCAAATTATAACGATACAGAATAATGAGAAAGTCACCTACGCTACACAAAGTTAATGTACTGCTCTCTAAATCAACGCTAAAGTACCATTAAATACGCTACGTTTAGCGTCTATTTTCGTTTCCTGCTTTAAAATACGTTAAAATTAAAAAAAAAAACACTCGACATCATTACCTCATCATTCATATAAAGAAATAGCATGCACAATTTCAAAAGGCTTTATTCAGCAAGTTCAGCAAGTTTTTGCGAAAGTTCAAATAATGTAAAACAAGTTGAAGAGTGTGCAGCAAGTCTCTCTCCCTGAGCGGAGAGCACAAAAACTTAAAAGTGCATGGATAAAAAGCAGAAATCCGCTGGTAGCGCTGTTAGAACATTTCAATTTTTTCATTTTCATTTCTAATCATTCTTTTTTAATCATTTTTTTTTTTTTTTTTTTGTTAAATAATTGCACTCTGTCATTTTTAGTGTATTGAATCTTAAAAGAGCTTTTAAAGGTAAAAAAATCAAATCGCTTGTGCTCGAATGCCAGGAACGATAAATTATTCAATCTAACAATTGCCATGCTAATAAGTATCACGGCCTAAAATAATGATTCGCATATGTCTTACTGCAGAACTTTAATGAACTTTTTTTGTAAGGAGAAAAAAATCGGCCATTATTTTTCTAAATGTTTTACTCATTTTAGACTCCATCTATCACTATTTAAAACTTTTAAGTAACAACACTGCTAATGACTATGCTGCCGAATGGTAATTTTTATTAAAATAGTCATTATATTTAGTAAAATTTCTTTTCCCCCCAAGCAAAACAGAGTAGCTACAGCGTTGAGAAAATTTCATTGAAAGCATGATACAATCATGATACAATGATAAGGTAGGGCCGCTTCGCTGAGTGCTCTCACGCGTCAACGAAGAGTGGATAATGAGAAGGAACATATATGTCAAAACGACGAATTTCGTAGAAATTGCAAATGAAGAAAATATTTTATGTTTCCAAGTTGCAAACAGTGCGGTAGTGGGTGTTAAATTTGTTCTAATTTGAGTGAAAATATTATAAAAAAAGTGTAATAAAAACTATAAAATGTGAAAGAAGTCTTAAGATTGCAAAAAAAAAAACTGTAACAGTTTTAACCTAAAAACAACTGCGAAACGTGAGCATAAAGAAATTCGCGATGAACAGATGATTTTGACACCAGTCTCGCTTTATTCTGCTTTCTACTCCATTCCTCTCCGAGTCGACCCTACCTTATAATTCTGCCATGATTGAGAGAAGAGTATTTTTCTTACTTCATATGAAAACGGCACTGCCAGACAAAAAAAAACCGCAATTGACGTGATCGCTTGCGTTTTACAAAATACGGCCATAAGTTTGAGAAAAATGCATTTGAAAGTTTTTAAAGCAACAACGCAAGCAACATCATCGATGTCACATCCATAACACGGAGAGCTTTCAGCTAAGATATCTAGTGGATCTTATTGCTCTTGTGTTCAACAAATTCTAACTTCCTTGCAGCAGCTTGTTTGGTAGCTTCTTCTAACGCTCGGCTTATTCAAATGTTGTCTACTATCTGCACCCATTCATGAGAACTTGTCCATGTTTTATTTCCCTTCTCAGTCTTAATTAATAATAAGAGCGCTGCATTTGCTGCGATTTCAACAATATTTGAGGAACCATTCAGAATTTTTGGACTAATTTTCTAAATAAATTGATGCACTGCTTGCTTCAACATGGTCTTTCCTGTGTTTATATAGAGCTACTCTATTTCTAGATCTATGGTAGACAATCTTGATTTGGTGTTCTCTCGATCTGCTCAGCAAATTTTTTTTCGGCAATTTACAAATAAGATATACAAAATTACAACGGAAATGAAAATAAAAATTCACTGTACGTGTACGACTACTCGATGGAATGAACAATTTTAAACTAAACTTTCTTTTAAACTCAGAATTCACACAGGAATCAGAAATTTCCTGTCTCTTACTAAAAGAGAGATTTGGATAATTGGGAAAAAAGAGAATTTTTAAAAAAAATTTCCTTTTGCTGTAATGAAAAATGCTTGAGGCAAGGAGAGGCAGAATATATTAAATTTGTTTTTTAATAACTAAATCACATAATTACTTAATTACCTCATTACTTAATTACCCAAATGAATTACAATGGAAAAAATGTCACGTAACGTTTTATACTAAGCCCAATACAAAAAATACGAGAAAAGGTTTTTAAATTGAACTGCTTTCAAAATAAATGTATACTATTTCAAATCCTTCTAATAAAAGTTTTATACAAAAACTCTTGCCAATTTACAGAATTTTTCTAATTTTGTGATACAAGTAAAAAACCACTTCAATTTTTTGTCACGTAACGTATCATTTTTGGTGGCTTCTATCTAAGAGCCGAACTTTTGACATCCCGTAGGTTTTACACCTTGTATAGTGTGCTTAGCAAGCTATTGGAAAATCAAAATAAGGAACTTGTAATTAAAATTTTTCATTCTTTTTTCACCCATTAAAGTCGTACGATCGTCACGTGCGCCACCACGGGATATTCTCATTAATTAACTTAAATTTAATTTTGTATAAAAGGACTTTTTCCAAAAAAAACAACAAATACAATATTTTGAAACAAACTAAGCCTTATTCAAAAATGTTAGCCAACTGGAAATTACAATCTTGTCAAATAAATTTTTCGCACTCACATGACAAAACTATTTAGAATTTTTGATTAATTCGGAAATTTTTCTACGTATATAAACTTATGAAAAAGAATTTTTTTTATGAAATCAAGAATCAAATTTTATGAAACTAAGAATTTTTTCATGTGCTTATTATTTAGTTGGCTAATCTTTTTGAATACGTTTCGGAAAAAAAAAACGAATTTATATTAAAGAACAATTTATTTCGTAAAAACAACGAGAAAATCTTTTTTTATTAAAAGATTACCACAATTTATTTTGATACCACAAAAAATTTCATAAAATAAAACTTTTTTAGGAAATAAATTTAAAAAATCCTATTTAAATACTTATTTATTACTTTTGTTTGTATATTTTCTAAAATTATGTTTTAAGAACATTTTTTTAGGCAATTTTATCTACAAAAACACAATTTTTTTGAAGAATGTAATGCAGTCGATATTAATTCTTTAAAAAAGCACGAATTTCGCATCATAAATGCATGTAACGTTTGTTAAGATAACGCTAAAAAAAATTAAAGCAGCTGTTTTTGCTGAGCATTGTTGCATACTCAACTCAGTTGAGAGTTGCCGTTAAAAATTATATTTTTCATAATATTATATAATATTTTCATAATATTTTTTGTACACTTGCAATAGGGCGAGAATAGAACTTAATTCATATTCACATATTTTTCCCAAAAAATAAGTTGTTTTTAATCCCAGAATCCACATGCCTATCCCGAGATTTTCGGAAATAAAAACGTCAGGAATCCCGGGATTGCCATCCCTACTTTATATATATCGCTACTTGTAAAGTTTCGACTTCAACGAAAATTTCAAGTGGTAATGATAAGATAGTAACGCATTTCAACTTCCATAATTCTTGAGTAAACAACTGATTGCTTTTTTTTCACTCAATCATATGTTTCTAAAATTGTTATTTGAATATGTAAATTTTTGCGTCCGTTGTTTTAATATTTTTTTGCAAATCATCACACACATTCGAAATAATTTATCAAAAAAGATAATATTTATCCGATTGCATCTGGAGAAGTGGAAGGTTTTTCCACCCAATATAAAGTTCGTTGCAATATTTTAACACTACAAAAAATTTTAATTTTTTCATGTCTTGAGGACGATGGGTAATGTAGGCATACAATGTTACGTCCAATTTGATATTTATAATAAGATCATAAAGAAAAATAAATATTTATAAAAAAAAAAATATAAGGCAGCCATTCGTTTTTGTTAGCGTACAATTTTACACGAAAGCAAAAAAAAATATGTTTCTTGTTTGTTGCAAAATTATGGAACAAATCATGTTAAAGTGAGTTTGCTGGATAAAGGCTTAAGAAAATTTGTAAAAAAATCGACAAAATTTCAGTAATTACACTTTTTTCTTTTCAAATAACAAAATTAACTCGATTTGGATCGATCCGTCTGTTTATATTGCCGTTTAAAAGCGCCAATCTTTTTATTACGTTAAATATTATTATATATTATTATATTAATATATTATTATATATATTATATACGTCGAACAAGCATCCTTAAAACCACTTAAAGCCAAAATAGACTCTTTTACTGCGTTTTCATGGCGAGTTAACTCGGGGTTAGGGTTTTCGTCGAGTTGACAAAATGGCGCTGCTAACTTGAAAGTGTTTCCATGCACAACATCGAGTCGAGTTGAACTTGTCAATGGTCGCATTCAGCGGAGTCAATTGTTGTGAACTATTATGATAGCGATACCTTAGTGAGCGATGTTTTTATCTGAATGTGTTGTTCAAAGTTTAGAGTCGAAGTTTAACCCTTAACTGATACATTTGGGCTGTGGGACCATGATCAAAAAAAGAAAAGACTATATTTTTCTCATTATTATTTCACCATTCATTCTCCAACGCTCATTACATCTCAAGCTTCCAGGAGCTCTATTCTATAACTGTGTATAAAATTTGTGTACACAAAACTGAAAGACTCGTATTCACTCAAAGTGTACAGTTCTTAATTTCAAGTGATTCTGTAAACTGAAAGGTACGCAAACATGCTGAATAACAAATAAAATTGCTGAATAAAAATTTGTGGCCGTCAATTTTTAAATATTAATGAACAAATTTGAATTTTTGAGAAAATAATTCAATCGTAAAAATAAATAAACATCACTATAGAAAAATAATATTATTCTATTATAATTATTGACTGGCGACAAAATCCTTAAAAATACAATCCCAAATCCCAAGTTATTATAATTAAAAATATAATCCCAAAATATTCACACAAAAAATCTCAGTGAATAAAATTTGATGATTGTGAACACTTTTTAGAAGTTAAAAACTCTTTTTCAAAGCCAGTAAATCGGAAACTGTATGTGTACACAATATTTAGTGTACACTGTTTTTCCGCAGTTGGAGAATAGGGCCCTAGGTGTGTGCATGCTTTCGCATTTATCAGTCGTGTTGTTATTTAAGGTGTTCTTTGAAAAAAACACGAACTTTTAACTACATATTTTAGGTGTATCAGTAAAGGATTAAAGCAATCAACAGTTGTGTTCATGTATTATAGAAATTTTTCGCTCGATTAAATGTCGTCCGCTATCTGATCAGTTTTAGTGAGCGGTCCCATAATTGTACCATTTAGCGAATTTTAACACAAATGTTGACAACGGTTGACTCTGCTGAATGCGGCCAATTTCTTTTTGACGTTTGAGTATTCCACTTGCCATTTTTTCTTATTATAAATTTAAATTTATTATAAATTTTCTTATTGCAGATAGAACCCAGTTAAATCTTACAAGTTTCTTACAAGTTTCAGTTAAGAGTTTATGTGGATTTAACGAAACTCAACTCAACTCGCGTTTCCATGGCGAGTTAACCCCGAGTAAACACCGGGTTAACTCGTAATGGAAACTCAGTATTTGTTTCTATTTTCAGTTTGCCGTCAGCATTGCCACTCAAAAAAATGTTAGCTTCCCATCTTATCTAAAAAATTTACCAAATTAAAAAAAAAACAAAAAACTACCAAAACAAAAACAAAAACATGTAATACTCATTTAAGAATAGAAAAAGTTCAACTATTGTAAATAGTATAGTAAATATAAATAGTAAAGGGTGGTTAAATTTTAAGGATCGATGTTGAATGTGAAGCACACCTAAACGTCAAGTTTTTTTCTGCATTTCATTTGACATTTCTCAATTTCAGGCAAACTCAATTTGAACATTGGAAAGATACACAATCGAGCAACGCGTTAAAGTTATTCAGGCTTATTATGAAAATGGGCGTTCAAATCAAAATGCATATCGTGCACATCGGGATTTTTTCGGTCAATTTAATCGTCCAAATGTGCATACAATCGGAAAAATCGTGCAAAAATTTGAGCAAACCGGGTCTGTAGGAGATGTTAAAACACCAGTGCATGCTCGTACAGCTCGTATTGCAGAAAATATTGCTGCTGTTCGCGATAGTGTGGCTGAGCTGTAGTCGTCCACCTCAACTCGTCTTCGTGCCCAACAATTGCACCTCTCACGCTCGTCGTTGATGAACATTATGCATAAAGACTTGCATTTACACGCTTACAAGGTGCAATTGACTTAAAAACTAAGGCCTCTTGACCATTTCAAGCGTCGTCAATGGCCAGAATGGTGGCAAGAAATGGCAAAACTGGATGATCAATTTTCGAAGAAAATCATCTTCAGTGATGAGGCACATTTTCACCTCAGTGGATTCGTCAATAAGCAGAATTGCCGCATTTGGACGAATGATAATCCAAGAGTGATTGTCGAAAAACCAATGCACCCACAAAGAGTGACTGTTTGGTGCGGTTTATGGGCTGGCGGCATCATCGGACCGTATTTTTTTCAAAATGAGGCCAGTCAGGCAGTTACTTTGAATGGTGTTCGCTATCGTGAGATGATAACGAACTTTTTATGGCCCGAATTTTTATGGCCCGAATATGAATGTGGATGATGTGTGGTTTCAACAGGACGGTGCCACATGCCACACGGCTAACGAAACAATGGCTCTTTTGCGTGGTGGCGATGTCAATTGGCCGCCAAGATCATGTGATTTGGCACCGTTGGACTTCTTTCTTTGGGGTTATTTGAAAGAAAAGGTGTACGTCGATAAGCCAGCAACAATTCAAGAGCTAAAGGATGAGATAATTCGGCACATTAACGACATAGAACCTCACTTCGACCTCACTTCAACCTCAGCGTCGTCGAAAATTTGGACCATCGGATGGAGGTGTGCCGCCGAGGTCGCGGCGGCCATTTGGCCGATATTTTCTTCCATACATAATTGAACCATACCAATATTATCATAATAAAAGGAAATGACAATAATTTCTTAAATAATTTGTGTTTTATTGAAATCAACATCGGCCCTTAAAATTTAACCACCCTTTATATGGTATGAGTGCAATGTATTTTATTCAAAGTATTGTTCATCTTTCTGGTAATTTACGGATTCCGTTTCGAAAAAAGGGCACGCCTTTTGAGGCTATCCACCAATTGATCTTCATATCTTCATAGCATCGGAAGAGCTGCTCAGCCAGGTCATGGGTCATCGATCGAAACAAGTAGTAGTTGGAAGGGCCAATGTCTGGTGAATACGGCGGATGTACTAGGACATCCCATTTCAGCGTTGCCAAGTATTTTTTTGACTGGCCTTGCCACATGTGGTTGAGCATTGTCATGCTAAAGAATCATTTTTTTCCTTAAATACTCGGCTCAAACGCATAAATTGTAGCTGGCAGCGATCCAAGCATGTAGCTGGCTTGGAACCAAAGATATTCGGCTTTTCTATCTTTGTTGAAGCATGACCGGGGTAACCATATGACATTTTTACGCTTTGGATTATTGTAATGGATCTATTTTTTATCGCTAGTGACAGTACGATGTGAAAAACCTTAGCAATTTTGCCGTTGGAGCAGTCGACCGTCCGAAAGGAAAAAAGGTCATCGATTCGAAGTGGGTACTACGCACAAAGTACAAAGCAGATGGTACAGTCGAACGCCGAAAAGCGAGATTAGTCGCGAAAGGTTTTGCACAAAACCCAGGAACAGATTTTAACAAAACATTTGCCCCTGTAGCGAGAATTGCATCAATTCGACTTGTCATGGTACTAGCAGTAGAATTCGAATTTAAGGTGCATCAGTTAGATTTCGTCAGTGCTTATCTCAATGGTGACATCGAAGAAGAAATTTTTATGAAAATACCGAATGAATTCAAAGAAATTCTAGATAAATCAGAACTTGAAAAATACACTGGAGATAAAGTTTGATTAATCCAAAAAGCAATATATGGGTTAAAACAATCAGGCAGGCAGTGGTATAAGAAGCTAGATGAAAAACTAAAACAATTAAAGTTGCAACCGTTGAATTCAGATCCCTGCGTATACTACGGAAAGAGAGGAAGTGATATACTTGTGGTAACTATATACGTCGATGATTTGATTGTTGCATCGAATAATGAGAAGAAATTGCAAGATTTAAAGCTAGAACTCGCGAAATCATTTGAGATGAAGGACTTAGGCCTACTGAACTTTTGTCTTGGCATAGAATTCAAGCAAGACCTTGAAAGTAATAAAATAACGATGTCACAATCAAAATATATAAAAATGTTTTGAACAAGTTTAATATGGAATCCTGCATGCCAGTTTCAACCCCAATGAATCCAAACGAGAAGCTTACAAAGGACAAGAGCCCAAAAACGTAAGAAGAAATTAAAGAAGTAGAAACATTACCATATCAAAATCTCATAGGTTCCCTGATGTATCTGGCTGTATCAACAAGACCTGACATTGCACATGCAGTAAGCGTCCTCAGTCAATATAATACAAACTATGGGAAGCAACATTGGATAGCAGCAAAAGGAGTGTTACGTTATCTGAAAGGAACAGAAACTCTTGGCTTAGAATTTCAAAAATCACGGAAGGAGCTTGTTGGTTTTGCTGACGCGGACTGGGCTGCAAACATAGACGATAGAAGATCATACACTGGATATGTATTTATTTTAGCCAACGCAGCCATTAGCTGGGAGTCACGCAAGCAGAGAACAGTAGCAATGTCGAGCACAGAAGCAGAGTACATGTCACTCTCTGAGTCAACAAAGGAAGCAATACATTTGAGACGTTTTCTATCAGAAATTTTAGGAGAGCAGCAAAGAACGACAATTTTTAATGACAATCAAGGTGCTGGATTGCTAAGTAAGAACCCAGTTTTTCACAACCGAACTAAGCACATAGACATTCGTCATCATTTTGTTCGTGAATCAGTAGAAAAAGGAGCTATCAACATTGAGTACTTACCAACTGATAAAGTGCCAGCAGATGTTCTTACCAAGGGACTTCCTACCATGAAACATAAGAATTGTGTAGAAGATTTAGGAATGATTTTAATAAATAATAATTAAGTTTTGGTTTATTAAGAGATGCCATTTGAGGGGAAGTGTTGAAATAGTCAAATAAGCCTCTTTTACTACTTGCTGTTTTTCACTTGTTGTTTCTCGTTCGATTTTATAAGTTACTTTAGATTTCTGCGTTATAAATTTCTATTATGTATGTGAAAATAAAATTTTCAGAGTTCATTCAAATAAAATATTTCATACGAAATTCTACGAAGTTTTGAATCATTCACAAATTTACAATAGCTTTGAATAAGGAATTTATGTAGGAAGGAGAATTTAAACTTCCTTCAACAATCCTTGAAACAAGTTTTAAACATGACCACAATCAGCGCGTATTGAACTCGTATTTTTTGTATCGACAGCCGCACACTCTATTCACTCGTCTATTCAGGAGTTTGCTCACACGACGTTGAAACTTAATTACTATTTTCTTTAAATATCCTTAAATAAAACTTTATTAAAGCCTCAATTGCAATCATTTCATATACGCACTTAATTTGCTAGCCATAAATTGCATCGGTAGCCCTGCGGTCTAAGGGGGTAGTTAAGCAGTCGAGAAAACTGCGGTTCGATTTCGGACTCATGCGAGATTTGTTTTTTTATTTGTTATTGAAATAGGTTTTTTTAAGTTTTTTTGTAAAGATATTCAAATCAGGAATTCCTAATTTTAGTGTTATCACAAACTGAAACAATATTTTTACTCAAAAAATATCTAAAAAGATCTAAGTTTGAGTAAAAATCTTCTTGAATACTAAAAAAGCTAAAAAGCTTTAAATAAGAAATTATACAAGAAAATGGAATTTTTTTAGGAAAAGCATGAACAAGTACGTTTAAACAAGGCCTTTTCAAGTTGAGCATGAATAACTTCAAATATTAAATTGTTGAAGTGGCAAATGTGAAATTGTTATCTGGAAATATTCAGGGTATGCTTCGAGGAGCAAACGATGTGCTTTATTTAAATTAAACCAATAAAGTAAATCATCCCTCAAATGCTGTTTTGTTGCCACGTAATTCGACTTTCCAACGAGATAAAAAAACTTGTGCGTATGACAAAATATAAAGCTTGACGACTCAAATTAAATGTATTTTAAGGCGCACTTTAATATGCAATAGCATTTTCTCACATGGTATTCTTGAGAGGTGGTATACTTGACTACTCGAATTTACTCTACTGTAGACATGTTCTCATACCTGCGGTGCATACCTGCGCTAAACATTAATTATTAATTAAGTATCAAAAACTTCTGCATAAATAAAAATTCAACGCGTTTTATTTTAAATCCGTAAACTTATACAAATTAAATTAATTTCAAATTTTTAGAGGGGAAATGAAAAATTCTATAAGAAATCACAGTATTTTTTTTTTTTTTTTTTTCTTAATAACAACATTAATTTATGAGTTTTTATTATTTAAACGGCTTAGGCCAAAGATTTTCATTTAACTGTTTTTATATTTATAACCTTAAAAAAAAAAAGTATTTGTTCTATTAAATCTACAAAATTGAAAAAAACTACCAAATGACCAAAAGCCGAAATGACAATGTTACTCGTGTTTGTGCTCTCTTCTGAGCGAGAGAACTGGTGGCAAATTTATTAGGAAATTAAAAGTGATATCAAATGAAAATTACCAGATGGACAATTTAATGATTTGAGACCAAAATGACGATTGGACGATTTAAGATCACAAATGATTATTTAAGAGCACAAATGGCTATTTTTTTTTTTTGTGAACAATACGTATTGACTTTAAAACTGAAAAAATTTTGTCTACTTACACTGTTCAATATGTTTTTTATCTAACAACACTTTGTTTAAAAAAAAAACAACAAATTAAAAATCAAACGTCAACTGATAAAAAATTCGTTAGAAAGTAGTAGCACAGACCAGCACAGACCTAACACAGATCTCACAATTTTAAAATTTAAATTTTTTTAAAAATGATTATATTTCATTACTTGTTTTGCTTTAAATAAAAATTTAAATCTTTTGTACTGTATGACGATTTTAGGACTTACATTATGGTTTTAAGGACAGGTAAATGGCGATATTCAAACCCAAATGCCTTTTGACAATTTTAAGCGAAGAGTCTCTGGCAATCCTATGTCAAATTTGTATGACAAAACATATGTTTGTAACATTAATTTTATATCGGTTTTTTTTTAATGCAAATAAAATTTTTAATTTGATTTTAATTAAAATTTCAAATTAGATTTGAATAAAATACGTCGTGAAATCAAATTTTTCTGGAGAATTCGTTGTAACCAATCAAAAAATCCATAAAAACTAAATATAAAGAACAGCTTACCATGCAAGCATGACACTTAATTTTTCCAATATAATCTTAGTAATATTATATTGACATACGAAATATATCATATTTATACTTAATTCACTTCCATAACAATTCATTTTAGTTTCATTCATTTTATTATCCAAAAGTATATTCAACTTCATGTTTTTTTTTTTAATTTTGTCAAACTTTTTCAATAAATATTAAAAATAATACAAAACAAAAATCGATTTTTATATGCTCGAATTTTGACCAGGGAATACTAAAAAAAACAAAAACGAAATGGCCATCTCAGCCCTTGAAAGGACTTTGGCCGAGCTTCTTATGATCAATTGTGTTGTATGTGATGTGAAATGTTTGCACACAAATGATCGAGAACTGGACCTACATGTTTTACGCCGACTCCGAACCGCTTATGTTCTCAAGAAGCTTTTCATAGCAATTTTTTTTTAATCTCTGAGGTTTGCCATTGTCTGCAGAGAGGTGACGGCCGAACAGAAAAATTAATTCAATTGAAAAACTTTTCTGTGTCAGATGGAGGATTCGAACCTGGGTTCTCTGGCGTAAGAGTCACACACTCTACCCACTACGCCACGGCCGCCACTACCAGGGAATACTAGTAAAAATATAAACATTATAAAAAAATTTATATACATATATAGTCGCAAGACTTAAGTGTTTTAATATCATATCTCAACCGCTTGAAAATTAAGTAGGTATGGGAACTTCGAATATAGTGACAGAAACATTAATTTTGTATATAAGCCAAAGAACTTTTTAGCATACCAAGAAGCAAAAGCCAAATGACTCAATTTTAAGACGGTATTGTACTTTTATTTTGTATTTTTTACCAAATAGTCATAACAACAGAATTTTCAAAACATATGTTACTGATTAATAATTTCACCGTATAATGGACCATTAATTACACTGAAGGAAATATTGTTAAAATTAATAAATAACTTTTTTAACACGTTTTTTAAAAAACCAAATTGTGCAATCGATTATATTTTATCATAAATACTTTATTTTCTGGCCAATTCGAAAGAAACTCTTACCATTGTATAAAAAACATTATAAAACAGTAACAAATTGAATGTGTTGATTCGAAAAAATATATTTTATTTGTTTGAATAACATTTTTTTAACTTGATATAAACTTATTCACGCTAACAATATCGTCTAAGAGTTGGAATGCAATTTACCATGTTAGCTTGATAAAAAGATTTGTTATACTGAAGAAATCTTTTATGGATTTAATAATCGTTTGAGTCAACTGGATAAAATTTCATATTCGTAATGATGAAATGAATTCTGAATTTCAAAAAACATTTTATCATATAATTAATTAAATTAATTTAATTTAATTAAATATCAATTGAAATAATCAATTTAATTTGATTAATTTAATTAATCATTTTAATTACCATAATCCAGTCTGTGGCTTTAAATAATTTTTAATAATTATAACACGAACTTTAGTTTTTAAAATCGGATTTTTGTTTTAAAAAAACATTTTTGTATGTAATAATAACACACACACACCTCCTCTAAGACATGGCGATCTCTGTTGTTCAGCTGGACTTGCGGGTGCAGCAGCGTGTCATATGCATGAAGGCTATGGTATAACTTTCAATGGTCGTTTCATCTAGTGAATGGATCAGAGAACTCCATGAGTGGCTTCACTAATATATATGAGCATTCGTTGAAAATGAGAGTAGCAAGCGTGAATCGTATTCTCTATCAACGAATAAACAAAGTCCGCACTCGCTCAAAAAGTAAACTTCGCTAAGCTTGCTATTAGAGCCGGTCACATTATCAAATTTTTCATCCAACAAGTCATCAAAAAATTTGACCAACAGAAATATATATGGAATTTGACGAAAAATTTGACATGTGAACACTCATCAAATTGATGGTCAAATCGTTGGACGAAAATCAAAATATTTTGATTTTTCGATTGTTTGACCAACTATTTGATGAAAAATTTGACGTGTGAACACTCGTCAAATTTTCTAGTGTGATTTCATCACTTAAAAAATGATTTCAACGCGAATACATCAATTCAAAATACACGATGAAGAAGATTTTTGTAATGATTTTATTGATATTTATAGACTACATCCATAACTGTGGCAGATTAAATCGGAAGTTTACAAAAAAAGATTTTTAAAAAATAAAGCATATGGAGTGCTGCTAATGTGTTCACTTCGGTGTGCAAGACAATAATGAAATTTGACGAAAAATTTGATAATATGAACATTTGAGTGGTCAAACTGTTTGACCAATAATTTGATGAAAAATTTGATAATGTGACCGCCCCTTTCGCTACTGCAGCGCTTAAGAGACTCGCTGTAATGAATAGAGAAAGGAGGTGTTCATACGTCAGCCAAATGATTGAATCAATCAATTTGTTGTTGCTTTCCTATGTAAAAAAAAAATTAACTTTATCTCATCGTTTATCTTATCGTTTGTATGAAACTGAAAATCCACAAGAGATTCAAGAGGTACCTCTTCACGATGCAAACGTCACTGTTTGGTGCGGCGTTTGTGCTAAAATGCTCATAGGGCCGTTCTTTTTCGAAGATGATAATGGCCACAGAGTTACTGTCAATCAGGAGCGTTATCGCGATATGATATACAATTTTTTCATGCCAATCGTTCGTCGAAAGCGTATCAGGCACTACTGGTTTCAACAAGACGGCGCGCCACCACACACAAGCCGCACTACAATCGATTTTTTGAAATGGGCGCTTCGAATATGGACAACCCGTAGGTATAATTTCCGGCATATTGATTTCTTAATGTGATTAATTTTAATCCTAAAAGATCAACTATATTTTCCATTTTCTAAAATTTTTATGCACACAAAACAACTTAATAAAAGAACACTCAAATAAAGTGATGCACACAGCACGAAATGAATTCACAAAATAGAAGGTAGCAGAAAAGTAACAAATGCCTGCGTCGCAGCTTCAATCAAAAAATCGTGTGTGAGCAAGCGTCAATCAAAATTTTCAGAGAGAGTTAAAGAGAGTAAAAAATCGCGATATACTTCAATCATTTGACTGATGTGTGAACACCTACAAAGCTGAAAGCACTCAGCCTCTCAAAGATCCTCACTCGCCCCTTTCGCTGAAACAAGGTTGATTTATAAGATTGTCGCAGGGCTGATCGAATTCTCTTCTCAGTACCCATAATTGTCAAAACCAGCCAATTTTGCGAATGACTACGAAAGAAAAACGGATGACAAAAGAGAGCACTTGCAGATTTTCTATGAGCTGTTAACTTCGATTTGACAATTATGGATACTCGCTCTCTCCCTTGCGACAACCTTATAAATCAACCTTGCTCTGAAAGTTGATCAACTATTCTCATGACTCTCAATGATTTAGCGAATCGCAGAGAGTCATCTACGCAGTTTGCTTCAACGCTAATTTTAACTACGCTTATGCAAGGTTTATTAATACAGGTTAAGTCACTTGAGAGAAGCTCGGCCGAACTGTCAGAATGGATAAAAGGAAATCAAGAAAAAAAAACTTGAATCTGTACAATTTTTAACTAACAGCTACTTTTACAGTTCGAGCAAAGGCAGAAAAAGAGTGCTTTTCTCTCAAGTGACTTAACCTATATTAATGAACATTGCGCTTATGTTTATCGTGCACAAGAAATTAAATGGAATTGATTGCATGAGGCTATTATAGTAAAGTTTTTTTTTTAATGTTGTTTAATATTAAGGTAATGTTTGCAGCAAGTTCATTGTTTTAACATAAAATTTATGAAGATATTAGATATGTTTATAAAAAAAAATTCTATATAAAGAGTATTATTAATTAAAAAAGTATTTTAATTTAAATTTGTTTGTCTGTCATTATATTTTAAAATTTGTTTGCACAAGCGACAACAAACAATGTCTTTTATAATAGTTTTATCTTCATTTTAGATTTCACTGTTTTGGATTTGTTTCAGATCTCTGAAATGGACATTACCGTAGAATAGAATACATTAAAGAAAAACGTTTTACCATTTTTCGTTCATTTATAAAATAATTTTGTAAAACTGCAAAATTGTTTGTATAATCAACAAAATATATAGCTTGAAATAATGAAATATTTTTATCAGAACAACAAAACATGTTTGTATGATTGATAAAAAAATTATGTATTCAGCAGAAAAGCATTTTTCTATTCAACAAACAATTTTTTCATATTGAAATATTCTTTATTCATACTAAAAATTTGTTTTATCAAATATACAATGCAAGCGTAACATTATTGATAAAGGCTTTTGTCAACTCGAAAAATCAATTTATCAAATAAACAAAACAAAATTTGTTTAATATGAATACAACTTTCCATTTTAAATGAAATTGACAAAATGTTTTGTTGTCTCTATATCAGTGATGATTAACGCATGGTTCAAACAACAAAAAACAGAGATAGAATGTATTAATGTTTTTTTTTACGACTTCAAAAAATGGATTTATGATTTACAAAAAACAAAATCAACATTGCAAAATATTTAATTCATAAATACAACAGCGACCAACACCCTTCCCGCATGAACGCTCAAAGCATACTGGCTTTTGAAATTTAAAGCACAACAAACTTTTACGCAGTGAACGAACAAAGCGAGCCGATTACTACTTCGTGCAGAAAAGCACAAAAACACACGACGCCCGCGTGTGATGGGAAAATATTTTGTGATCACCACTGCTCTATATTGACAAAAAAATGTATCAACTCTACTTAGAAATTTGTTAATATGAACAAATATTTCTTATAGTGTATTCGCCAGCAAACACTTGCTAGTATAAAAGCCTTACAAAATGCTGAAATTTTCATCAGTTATTATTCACGTTCCAAGCCGATTACTACTAATACTAACATCATGATTAGCACAAAGATTTTCATTCTCTTGGCATGCCACTGGGCTATTGTCATGGCTAAAACTAGTAACGTAAGTATTATGATGATAGTCTAAATTCGTAAATAATATTTAGTTGAAATAACAGCCGATTGATATAAGGGGTGCACTACTCGAGAAACTCCAAAAAGAGTTCAAACTCACACTCAACAACTTGGCCGCTCGTGGCGCTCCACACTATGAGTAATAAATCGATTTATATAGTTTAAAAATATGTTATAATTTTAAAAATATTTCTTTGTATATATATAGAATTTCCAAAATTAATTCAGCCACTACACAACTTATTGGGGTACCAGATTTTACGTATATTATATCAAAATATTTTTTAATTTTAAAAAAAAATCTTAATTTATGCAGGAGTTCGAAAGTTATGATAGTCTCGTTAAAAATTGTTGCGGCGAATTAATCAAGATGAACGTAGTTCTTGTCGACACATATGGCATTGAAAGGAATTGTGATGTATCGATCTGGTTGCGTACATATATGATCATATATGATCCCTTCCCCTATGAGACCACCCTTAAATGTGCTGGCCAAAAGACATTGAAGGAAAGTCATCAAAAAACATACGCATAAATGTCAAAAAACTTTAATTATATGGAAATTCAACAAAAATTAAGTGTTTGTTTAATAAATCGTGAAAAAACTTTCATTTTTATATTAAAAGAATATAATACTAATAAATAAAGTTCAAAATGAAAATTATCGATAAAATTCCAACTTCTAGTATTTGGCGTACCAATTTCATAACTTTACCAAAAAGGATAATTAAATGTTATCATTTCATGGCTAATTTCATCAAATTTAAAAAAAAAAATAAATAAAGATAAGCAATGAATTCAAAGCTCTTCATTGCTTCATTGACTTCTAGTAATAAAAATTTGCAAATATAATTATATTTGTTACAATTATAATTGTAACTCGGCCTGCCAACTACATTTTTAAATAATATATAAAAAATCAATAATAAAATAGAGTAGAGGTTGCATTGTTAGCGTATACAAAAAATTTATGATCGATCAATCGCGAAAATGATCGATCTACATCAACGGACGTAATTGGGCTATATTTAAAAGAAGATAGTTCACCGCCGGGAATATATTACTTTCAAAATTACCACGAGATCAAAACCATGATTCAATCATTATAAGGCTATCCAGATATTTGACATACCCTTATTTTATGTAAACAAAAATATTTTTACTCTGTTGAAAAAATGACAGCCAGGGCTGTGTGGTCGTTTCAAAAAAAAAGTATGTTTCAGTGTTCTGCTGTTTTTTTTTAAAGTACTTTTTCCATATGCTTGTGGTTATGTAAAAAAAAATTAAGTGTGCAATATTTTAGTAAAATTTATTGACATGAAAATAATTTGTGGAAATTTGTTACAATTTGTATAGCGTCATTTATCTCTAATTACTTTTTGTGTCTTAGTATGTGATATTTTTAATTTCGAAGTAGTGTTAAATAATTTAAAATAAAAAATGCCTTCATCAAGTAGGATATTCGGCAGTGAGCAAGTGGGAAAGAACGCAGTGCCGTTGGATTTCCGTATTAAATAAATAAAACAACTTTATTCATCAATGAACAATTTTAGAATAAAAAGGAAATTCATGTTCAAATTAACCCTTCGTGGGGCCCTAAGTAAATTATACGTCAAAGGTCCCTAAGGTCCGCTGGGACATAATATGAAAATTGCCTATAAAATGCACTAAAAATGATTAAACACGGGCAAATTTTGGTTTTAAATTAAATATTAATTATTTTCATTGAGATATAGTCATAATCTAATATTATTTTATTGTTCTGCTCGCTGAATCCTGGACGTTTTGCACGGCATGCAACGGTGCATCTGCTCTGAATGCTCCATACAAACAAACTTCCTGCAATCGCAGCATGCAAATCTTGTTTTACGTTGCCTGTTGTTGTGTTGTTGACATAAATAGCAAGTTTTCCGTTGATCCCTGTGTTGGATTGGTGGTGCTTCGCTTGTAATTCTCTCTTCTAGTGGTATGACGTTGTAGTCCATCATAGCTCTCTTGATATGGGGGTAGCGGGTTATACGATTATTGACCGCCCTTTCTTCGATTTCGGGAGTAGCCAACTGCTGAACTAATTTGTATAAGAACGACCGCCTCCTGTCGCTTTTCTGGCTCGGATTGAGGTCATTATAGGCGATAAATGACGCCAATGCAGCAACGTCCACAATATTAGAAAACATGGCCAGTGGCCAGCGTTTAGTACCTCTTTTACACGTGTATGTACCTAGCATTTGGTCCATCGTGTCCACTCCAGCTTTATTTTTGTTGTAATCCACAATGGCCATTGTTTTTTTATGTGCTCCTTCGACGGCGTTTGTATAATGTGCTGTTGAATTGAGTACCACTGCTTTATTTTTCTTCGACACATATGAGCATAGCGCAACGTTGTTGTCATGGTAGCCGAACAATGTACTATCAATTGGGCGATTGCGATTCTTCCTAAACTCACTGGGAATACAAGCTTTATTTGTGCGTAAGGTACCAACATATGTTGTTCTTTGGGTAATCAAGTTTTCAGCCAATTCAAGAGACGAAAAGAAGTTGTCTGCATACACAATGCGGCCAGTAAATAAGTATTTCTGCGCGAGCTTCATTGTCACTTTGTAGCCCAGCTGGGTTTCACGCTCCTGTCCTGGTGCTTTTCCAGAGTATATGATACCTTTGAGCGGATATTTGGTTTTTGCATCACATATCCACCACACCTTTATTCCATATTTTGCAGGCTTCGATGGAATGTACTGTGTAAATGTTGTCCGTCCTCTATATGGAAACAGTTGTTCATCTACTGTTAGAGCATCATGTGGTTCGTACCGACTTGCCAAATTAGCTTGCAGCATGAGCCAAATATCATCAATTGCTGCTCTGTGACCTTTCCATGCGTGTGTTCACGTTGTCAAATCGTATGTACCTCAATAGCAGTTTGAATCTTTTGAATGACATTACAGCTCTGAAGATTGGTGGATGATTTGTATCAAACAGGCAGTGAGCTGGTTCATTGTTTGACTTATATAGGCCAGAAGCTATAAGCATTGCCAGGAACACATCAAACTCCTTGGGTGTCAGTGGTTGCCATTCTTTGGGTCGTGTTGGATTAGCTTCATTCCACGCTTCAATAGTTTGTTTGGCTTTTCGGTTAGTTTCTCTTACGATTATGTGTGACATTTCCTCGGTAAATATTGTTTTGAATATGCTCAATGGATCATCCGAAGTCATTATTGGTCCTATTCCTCTACTTCTCATGGTGAAGATATTGTGCGATCTTACACGTGAAGTTGGTGGCGGCGCTTTCTTCCATTTCATACCATTTTTGCCAACATAATAGTCATCTGAAGTTGCGGCGTTTCATCATCATCGTCACTTGTATCTTCGTCCCAGTATTCAATAGTGGCTCCACTTTCGCAATCAGAGGCTTCTTCACTTATTTGGAACGATGGATCACTTATTTCATCATCGAAATCACAACTTTGTTCATTTAGTATTTCATTTATATTGATATTTGCTTCGCACATTTTTCTTTAGCTCAATTCAATTCAAAAGTTAGTACACAACTGTTGAATATTCTTGAAGCAACTGGTTTATATACCTTTTTTTTCCCCAACATTCAGGAAGGCACGCAGGTATAAGACAAATGCATCAGGGATGAACAAAGCAATAAAATAAGCAAACTTATACCTCCCCCTGCTCATTTCTTGGAAAACCCAATTAGCAAAAATATTTATTTTACCTTGAAACTATACGCAGCTGCAATTTTTAGCCATAAAACTTTAGGGACCTTTAGGGACCTTTCTCGTAGGCAGTAAAAGTAAATCCTTAGATCTAGAACTAAATGTTCCAGGAATACATGATAGCTTTGGGAGGGGGTCGTAGTGGCCAAAATAGGAGTAATTTGCGATTCAATATCGAAAAAGTCCCTACGGACCTTAGGGTCCCACGAAGGGTTAAAAATATCATTTTTGATTAAAAATTTTCAAACTTAACTTAACCCTAACTGTTGAATTTTAATTTATGAATTTTATTTATTTATTGGCCAAACAAGGCAATTCACTTATTCTAACTTAATTTATTTTATTTTATTTTTATTTTTTATTCCTTCTGCCCTTTCCTTGTTTTGGTGTTCGAAGATGTGCTAATTGAAGTGGGCGTAATCCGCCAACCTGATTGGCATTATTTCACGAACTCGTCCAAAAGGAGAGGCAAAAAGAGTATAAAAAGTAAGAGTACATATACTTAAGGTACTTACATACTAGAAAGAGGGGGGAAGAAAAGACAAAAGATCAAAGGCTGGGTTAGTTAGGAAGAAAGAGAGACTTTGATAGAGGTCGCTTGAACAAGGGTTTTGACATGGAAGGTGAGTAATGGTCGGATATATTATTAAATTCTCTACAGCAACGGCTGATGGGTTCATTACTTGCATATGCAGTATGATGCTGATATTCTGTTAACAGCCTGTTACTATGCCTTGTACGTCATATAGGGTCATTGAGGGTAATCTTTCTAGAGATGTGTTCGCAGCTAGTTACACCGTTCAGAATATCGAAAGTAAAGCATGAATCCAATACCGGTCTACTTATTGAGAGTGGCATCAAATTTAATAGGCTGAGTCTGTGTTCATACGGTGGAAGGCTACAATAATCGTGGGAGTTAAAAGTTTCTCTCAGAGCAAATAGTAAGAATTGCTTTTGAATGAATTCTATTCTATCACAATGGGATTCAAAAGCTGGATTCCAAAAAATTTAGCCATATTCGAGTATTGGGCGCACTATCGCACAGTACAGGGATGTCGTGAACCACTTATTCTTGAATTCACATGCTCGTCTTTTAATGGAACCGACTTTTAATTTAACGTTCTTGTTTTTCATTTTATACAGTTTTTCAGTGTTATGCTCTGCCAGAGGAAAAAGTATGTTTGAATTTCTCTAATATAAATGTAGAAATAACTATAATCATCCTTTTGTTTAAACAAACGATTTCAAAACTTTGTATCACAGATTTAAAAACATATTTTCAATAAATTTTACCTCTACACTGACTTGCTTATTACTTATTTCAAATCTCAAAAACATAATAAAAATATTCATACAAATTCCTTGCAAAATGTGTTTTGCATACACAAATCAAATTCTTTTTTCAATATTGTTTTACATCAAAAATGTAACCATTACACATTTAAAAGATCATAATATAAGTTTTGTTTAAAACAAACAGGTAGTAGAAAACGTAGTAGTCAAATGTATCTTTAGTATCTTGTACTACGAAAAAGTATGATATTCATGCAACTGCGGGATTTTTTATATCATTAAAAAATTGCTCTTTTACTCTCCTCTTTAAATAAGAGTTTACATTCTTATTCCTTACCTTATAATAATTGAATCATGATCAAAACTATATGAAATTTCATTAATTTCTTAAAACTACTCTTTTTTTTTATTTTGAGCACCGCAAATAGTATTTTTTTTATTGAAGCGAAGCTTTTTACGCCTCGTTCTGTGATTTGCTTGAGTGAAATCTGAAAAACTTTCGACGGATTTTTTCTTGGAAATTTTTTCCAAGTTGCTAGCTTTCTTTGTTGCTAGCGCTTATTACAACAAGAAAATTTAATACTTTAATATTAAATATCAAAAATATTTTTAAGCCCGCCGTGGGGATTGAACTCCTACGCACTAATTAAGAGTTCAACACACTATCCACCAGGCCACAAAGCCCTTTGAATTTACTTTCCAAATTATATGTAGATAGCCCTTTAGCTTCAACACTTTCGAAGTTATAGCAGCAAACATGGAAAATTTTTTGATATAAATTAACCCATACAGGATAAGACGATAATTTGCGACCTGACCTCCCATAAAATTTTTTTCTTGTTTTGACCAACAGAATTAAAAAAAAAAACCAAAAAATAATTTTGTCCAGCTAGCTTGTTCTAGACGAAACACTGTCAGACGGACACACGGAAATCGATTCAGGTGGTGATGCTGATCAAAAAAGAAGTTAATATTCTCCTTACGCAGTACGCGTTGGTGTATACAAATCATGTTAAAGTACACCCTTAAAACTAGGGATTGGCATCGAGTTTTTTAAAAATTTTTGATTTTAAAAAAATGGTGTCTCACGGAAGCCAAAATTTAAGAAAATACTTGTAATTTGAGGGTAAATAATAAAAAGCTGATGAATAAATATTCGATGTCAATCCCAGAAAAATAAGTTGCTTTAGGTCCACAAAAAAATTTAAGTCATTTGGCCGACTAGTTTCTGAGTAATGTTGCCTGTAGATTTTGTTCTTGGTGTGTGAGAGATTTTATTATTACGACGAAATGACGTCACAACAATTCATTTTTTTTTTTTCATAAAATGCATAGATTTCCTTTATAAGCTATAGAACTTTGAAACATATCATGAAACAAAGCAATGACTCAATTTCAATATCAAAGTCTTACCTTACTTTTATCTTGTATTTACAAAATAATCATAACAAAAAAATGTTCAAAACATATGTTACCCATTGGATTGATATAAAGTTTTATTGGCAAACAGACCGTAAATTAGTCTCAAACAAAAACCTGCACTAACAAAACACTTGCTAGTAGCAAAAAACAAAAAAATTACAAAATACTGCAACTGACATCAGTCGTTGTTCACATTTCAAACAGAATAAACTTATCCTAGCTCTATGTTTTGCACAAAGATTTTCATTCTTTTGGCGTGCAGCTTAGCTATTGCCATGCCTACATCAGTTTCTAATGTAAGTGTTATTTTGATAGTTACCTAAATTTGTAAATAACACTTCACCTTTTAAAGGAAGAAATGACGATTGCCCCAGTTGAATTAAGAGGTGAACAAATCGAGGAACTACAAAAAGAATTACAAATATCACTCAACAACTTGGCAACTGATGATGGTCCACACTATCAGTAACAGATTAATTTTCATTGTTTTATATTATTTTTAGTATTTAAAAAAATCGTATTTATATGTTTCCATAGAATTTACAAAGTTATCTCAGCCTCCGTACAAATTATTCCCGGTGAAATAATCCAAATGAAAGTCGATCTTATCGACACTGATGGTGTTATAAGGAATTGTAATGTTTCGTTCTGGTCGCGCCCTTGGATGATCATGTCAAAACTCTACGGCACTGAAACCACCATTGATTGTGCTGGTCAGAAAACATTGGTGGAAAGTCATTAAATTAAATTAAAGAAAACTAAGTGCTTAAAATTATGGAATAAGATTCGGTGATAAAATTACATAACTCTTATGAACAAAGTTTAAATGAAAAATATCGATAAAATTCACATATTTAGTTTTTGACGTGCTAAATTCACCAAAACTACGAAAATAGAATTGTAAATATCTATATATCTACATCTATATCTATATCTATATCTATATCTATATCTATATCTATATCTATATCTATATCTATATCTATATCTATATCTATATCTATATCTATATCTATATCTATATCTATATCTATATCTATATCTATATCTATATCTATATCTATATCTATATCTATATCTATATCTATATCTATATCTATATCTATATCTATATCTATATCTATATCTATATCTATATATATATATCTATATCTATATCTATATCTATATCTATATCTATATCTATATCTATATCTATATCTATATCTATATCTATATCTATATTTATATTTATATTTATATCTATATCTATATCTATATCTATATCTATATCTATATCTATATCTATATCTATATCTATATCTATATCTATATCTATATCTATATCTATATCTATATCTATATCTATATCTATATCTATATCTATATCTATATCTATATCTATATCTATATCTATATCTATATCTATA
The DNA here is from genome assembly GCA_914767935.1 of Coremacera marginata. Lineage (NCBI taxonomy): Eukaryota > Metazoa > Arthropoda > Insecta > Diptera > Sciomyzidae > Coremacera > Coremacera marginata. Next base: position 201,328,512 of record OU612043.1, on the reverse strand, counting down.
TCTATATCTATATCTATATCTATATCTATATCTATATCTATATCTATATCTATATCTATATCTATATCTATATCTATATCTATATCTATATCTATATCTATATCTTTATCTATATCTATATCTATATCTATATCTATATCTATATCTATATCTATATCTATATCTATATCTATATCTATATCTATATCTATATCTATATCTATATCTATATCTATATCTATATCTATATCTATATCTATATCTATATCTATATCTATATCTATATCTATATCTATATCTATATCTATATCTATATCTATATCTATATCTATATCTATATCTATATCTATATCTATATCTATATCTGTATCTTTATCTTTATCTATATCTATATCTATATCTATATCTATATCTATATCTATATCTATATCTATATCTATATCTATATCTATATCTATATCTATATCTATATCTATATCTATATCTATATCTATATCTATATCTATATCTATATCTATATCTCTACCTATATACTATACCTATATACTATATCTATATAGTATATCTATTATATCTATATTAAAAATGACTGGACCAATTTGGAAACTTCCATCTGCGGGTTTATTCGTCATTACTACGCAAAGGTTTAGGAAAAAAGAAAGTTTGCCACACCCCATTTATATTTCAAATCGCTTTTGTTGTAGACCAAAATTTGCTAATTTAGTTTGTATGCATACTGTCGGCAACTGTACTATAAATGAGTTGCTGCACATCCTTATACCGCCCACAAAAAAATTAAATTAGTACATTTCAGACGATTTTTTACGTACTAGACTACGGCCGGCAGTAGAATTAGAGGAGAGTAAAAAAGAGTGATATTGAGGTGATGGTTTTTATTAGAAATATTTTGTTTAGAAAAAAAAATTTTTAAAAAATGTTTTTTCTTTTTCAATAACAAAGATGGCCCTGGCTACAACGATTGCTGTTAAAGACCTCTTTTCGCACTGCGGGCACTCTGCTGGCTCCTAGGTTGACCTGAAAAAAAACGTTCAATTTTAAAACGTAGGTATTGAAAATATCTCCTATGTGAATGAGTCAGAATTTTTCTTTTTTACGTACTCGGAAACAAAAATTTGATTGAATTTGAGGCTATTTTATTAAAAATCAGTTTCATTCACATTGGTAAATATATAATTGAAAAATGTCCTTCCAAATATTGTAAGCATTGGTCAAGTAGTTTTTGAGCTAGGTTGCCGCAGTTTTGAAAAATGTAGTTTTGAGAAAAACGACTTTAAAGTTATAGGACACAAATAATACGGAGACGTTAGTGTTCAAAACTTAAGGTCGGCAATACATTTATGGCCGGCAATACATTTACTTACTTAAGGCGGTCTTCTCATTCAAAACCCGTTTTTTGGACCCTTTTTAAAAAAATTCTTATTTGAAAACGCAAAGAATAATTGAAAACTTTTTTTATTTATTGTATTACAAAAGGTTCAAAGTAAATAAAAAAATTTGTTTTGCCTCGATACGTGGGCAGTTCAAAAAGTAATGAGACTTCAAAGTTGGTGGTGAAAAAAAGGTGTCGTCACGGCGGCCACGATTCCGGGTCTCCGGAGCGTCTGAAATGAAAAAAAAACGGGGTTATAATCAGTATAGATGTAATTCTCGGGTGAACCTCAAGCTTAATTTTGTGATTTTTTTTGACAAAATGGCGGCCATTCAAAAAAAAATTTCAATTTCGGGTTTTTTTTTTTTAGTTTAGTGTAAAAAAAAAATAGTAAAAAATTTTTTAAAATTATGGTCGAGGTTCACCCGAGAATGGTGACAATTCTGCGTCGATTCCATTTTGTTTCATGAAAATCGGTTCAGTTGAACTGGAGATATCATGGCCACCAGTTCGAAAAACGTGAGTTCGAGATAAACGCGTTTAAAGTTTGAAGTAATTTTTTTGGGAAAAAAAAAAAAAAAAATCAAAATGTTTAAATGCAGTTTTAAAGAGCTGACAATTTTTACTTACAAATATTAGTCGGCGATGCCAGCTCCAGGCCACCTTCCTCTTTTTCGTAGAAACTGCTTTCTGCTGCCCTCTCTGCTCTGCGAGCCGTTCTGCCAGCTTTTGATGATGCCGCAGCTCGAGTCTCTGATCGGTTCAATCTGTCTTCATTGCGAGATAGTGCGTATTCGTATGCGTTTTTGCCAATCGCAATACCCATCAAACCCATAATTTTAAGTATGGGTATAAAACCGTCGTTGAAGAGGCACGTTGCAATGAAATTGGCCACTACGATGGTGCGTGCGCATGAGTTGATGTGTTTGGGCGAAAGTGACCAAAGAACAGAATTGTAGGACTCATTGGAATTCTGAGTTTCAGATCCAAGGCATCTTTCAAGCAAATTCATCATAGCCTCTTTTTCTTCTCCAATAGCTTTTGAAATGACATGTTCGTACATGGCTTTTCCAGCAACGTACAAATTTTGTAGGATAGTATAGTACAGATTGTTGGACAAACTTTGTCCGAGGTCCATGAGGCCACAAAACCTTTTGGCCCAATCCCTAAAAGCCGCATGGCAACAACCAAGCGTCGATTAATTTCATATGATTTTCCGATCATAGGTGACGAAGGAATATATGTTGTGCGTTGTGAGTAGCGATTTTAAATCCAACTCCATTTGGTGAGGCTTCTGAGAACTCAATTTTTTGCTTGCATGAGGCACAAATTACCAACGCTGACAACGTGGTAAACACAGAACAGAACTCAAAAATGCAATACTTCAAATTGTTTTTGATTGATACTTCGTCGTCTTCGTTATTCTTGAATTTCTTGGCCGATGTACTGGTATATTCAGAATCCTCTGGTCTAAGATGCTGATTTCCACTAAACCCGCGTTTTTTAGCACGATTCTGACGCTCACTTGGGCGTTTTTTTTTTTTTTTATTACTTTTCCGATCCATTTTACAAAAATCACAATAAATTTATGAAAAATTTACTTTCCCGTTCACTGAAGCGCACGCTTCTGTTGCTCAACTCGATACAAACTGAACTAAATGATGCTTTCAGTTGAACACCTGGACTCAAAAAATGCTTCAACCCCTAAAATAAGCAGAAATGTGTATTCGTATGTTTGTATGAATATGTGTGCAAACACGTTTTTACCTAACAATAAACATTTTCAACGGAATTCGGTGGTTACTTTATGCCGCTTCGTTCGAAAATGAGTCGAAAAAAAATAGCTCATTTTGACGAAGACCTTGCTTCACAAAAAAGGCTGTATCTTCTAAAGTATTTCGAATTTCTAAAAATCCTTTTAGGGGCATATTCACAACTACCCAAGCTACAAATAAATGCTGAAAAAAAAGTTGCTCAATGAGAAGACCCCCTTAATTAGGTGGCCATAACAACCCGTGTTCGGGTTTCGGCCGACCTCATCAGCTCTCGCCAGGCGCCTCTGCTTTGCGCGCGTAGTCTCCAATCGGATACACCAAGTGCGGTTAGGGCTTCCTCGGCCTGGTCCATCCATCGGAGGCATGGTCTCCCTCGTCGTCGTTGACCAGCGACCCTCGCCTCGAGCACCTTTTTCGCTGGAGCTTCGTCGTTCATACGATGAACATTACCCAGCCAGCGTAGTCGCTGCACAGTTATACGCCGAACTACGTCAATATCATCGTAGAGCTCATACAGCTCGTGGTTCATTCAGATGCGATAGTCATCGCCGACTCGAACAGAACCGAAGATTTTGCGAAGAACTTTTCTATCGAACACCCCCAGAGCTGCTGTGCCAGTTTGCGAAACTACCCATGCCTGTGCGCTATAATGAAGCACAAGTAGAACGAGCGTCTTTTAGAGTGTTAGTTTTGTCGATCGAGAGAGGGCTCTGAAACTTAGTTGCTTACTGAGCCCGTAGTAGAACCTATAAGCAATTATTGTTCTTCGCTTTATCTCCAGGCCGACTTCGTTTTTGTTATAAATGGCGTTGCCAAGGTATATAAACTCCTTGACTACTTCAAATTTATAGCTGCCGGATGAAACGTGGGAGTCTAGACGCCACGCTTCCTTGTTTGTAGACAGCATATACTTTGTTTTACCCTCATTTATAGTCAAACCCACTTTGGCTGATTCCTTTTCGATAGCGGTAAAAGCAACGGTAACATCTCTCTTGGCTCTGCCGACAATGTCAATATCATCAGCGTACGCAAGGAGCTGGACATCTTTGTAGAAAATGGTGCCATTACGATGCACACCGGCCTTTCGTACGATCCCCTCCATGATGATGTTGAAGAGATCGCAAGACAGTGGATTTCATTGTCTGAAACCTTTTTCGGTATTGAAGGTCTCGGAGAGGTCATTTCCTACCTTGACGGAGCTGCATGTGTTTCTCTTACCAACTTTGCAGGTATACCGAACTCAAACATTGTTGCGTATTGGCAATCCCTTCCCTGGGATTCGTCGATTTGTCGTAGCGTGAAAATCTGGTCTATGGTGGATTTTCCAGGTCGAAAGCCACACTGATAAGGTCCAATCAGTGTTCTTGTAATCGGCTTGAATCTTCCACACAGTACGCTTGAGAGAACTTTATATGCGATGGAAAAAGGCTGATACCTCGATAGTTGGCGCAGATTGTTGGGTCTCATTTCTTATGTATAGGGCAAAGTACGCTGAGATTCCAATCGTCGGGCATGCTTTCCGCTAGCCATATTTTGATGACAAGCTGATGCATGCGCCTTATCAATTCATCGCCGTCGGTTTTAAACAATTCAGCTGGCAGGCGGTCAGCACCCGCTGCTTTGACAATAAAATTTTTTGCATTGTGTTTAGAATTTTTCAAAACAAATGTAGTCTTTGTAGTCGGAACTTTAACTTTTGCGAACTTTTTTTTTTAAGTCTATTCTAAGTTGAAAAAATGGGTACAAATAGTGTTTCGCAAAAGTACAGTCACCTTCTACATTAAAAAAAATCACTTCTTTTTAGTGTTAGTTGAAAGTACAAAGACCGCTTATGTCATATATGCAAAAAAAAATAATTTTTTTTTTATAACTTGCAGAAACATTAAAATAAAAAATAATAAAATTGAAAAAAAAAAACTCGAAAAACCCATCAACTTTCAACAGCTCTATAAAAGCGAACCATTTCTACAAATAAGTTAAAATTTTACATTCGCGAGTTTAGAGCAATTGTTTATCAAACTGCATCATTATATTTGCGAATTTCCACCACACCAAAATTGATTTTCGCAACCTACGGCTTCTCTATATAATCAGAGAGTGCTGTAGTACAAACTGCATATAAATACGCGACAGACCCGGGATTTTATTGCGGCTTTTTTTAAATTGAAACCACAAAAATAAATATAAACACAGAAAATAAATTTATGCTTAAGCAGTAAAAAAAAAAAAATTAGTGACTAATATAAAAAAAAGCAATTTTTGTTTTTAAATAGAATTTTAGAAATAATTGGTGGAAATCTGAAACTCGTTTTAATTGCTTAAATAAGATTGAAATGAAAGCTGATGATTCTAGCTGAAGATGGTGGGCAACGATTTGTTATTTCAGGATCTTCTTCTGGCCGTTAATAGATTTTCCAGGAGCCGCTTTGATAAGGTGCAATCTGCTAGTTTACGATAGTTTCAGTCTTTAATATGCACATAGTATGCTCAACAAAACCTTAAATGTCGTATTGATATTAGGCAGAGCGAATGAGTTTTTGTTAAAAGATAGCAAATTTAATATATTATTTAGGTTTTTTGTAACAATTTTTATTCATACGGATTTTCGACTTAGTATAAAAGTATTTTCTTTTTTTTCAATATATTTTAATATGTTTTCGTGTGCAGTTATTTAGCTGCACTTTTAATGTATGTATACTGAAAACAAACAATGCAACATATTTCATAAAGCTTAATTAGGAAGTGAACAAAAATACGATTTTTAAAATTAACTTTATAGAGTGATAATGCATATTTCAGCTTTTAGTAGAACATATTTAAAGCACGATTTTATACGATATTTTTCTATTTCTAAAATAACCTAAAAACTAGCAAATTAGTTGATTATTAGGGTGAATTTTTAAATTATAGATACTCGTATATTATGAACACAGTCATTTATGTAAAAATAAGATTACTCAATGAGAGTATTTTTTAATGTAACTATTTAGAACTTTTTGGCACTTCTCTTGTTCGAATTTAAAAGGCATTATATCAGACACTGAATACCAGCAGCAAGCTCTATATATGTATGGGCACATGATCGAGTAGCTGCGCACGATCCGGAAACACTGAGGAACACATCTCACATTCGAAATAACGCTGCTTGCCGGCGTTGGGTGCTGGTACTGCTGCTGCCTCTGCCTCAGCATTAGCTGTGGCTGCCTCAATAACAGCAGATATGGATGAAAATGCGTTGTTGACGTTCGACCCAGATGCGCACATGCTGTTTGATGTAACAACGGCCTCGTAGCCATCATCGGTGCCGTAGTTTAAATAATTCTTAGAGGAGCAACTCGACGCATTAAGATCTAGTGACTTGTTAGAGCCAAGTCGATTGTGTGTTTTGGCTTCGGAAGCATGAATGCTGCTTAGATGTGACATTTCTGTTTCGAATTCCAAGTACTTGCGATTTGAAACCGGACGTCGACGTGTACTACGCTTTGCTAAACGTCGATTTGACGTGGTGGTGATGCTGCTACTGCCACCAACAACAATATCATGTATATCCGGTGAGGTGGGTTCTATTTTAATTAAGTTCTGTTCTTCTTCAGACTGTTCAACCAGATAGTTGGCAGTCGTTGAAGATTCACTGACAAAACGTTGTCTGCCCTTATCTGATTTGGAAGGTGAGCGTAAAATTTCCTCCAGGTCATTGACTATATTCGGATTGTACTTCTCATAGTCTTCCTTGCGTAACGTCGAGGCTTCAAGCAACAGCTGCGCATCATACAGATCGTTGCTTCGATGGTGCCGCAGATTACTGCTATTGTTGTTGTGCTCCTCTTGCTTGACATCATGTACTGGACTAGATGATATTTGATTAGGCGGCTGCATGTCGGGCAAAATAATCTCATAATCATTAACAAGGCTGTTGCTGCTGCTGTTGTTGTTGTGTCGTGTCGTGCGATTTGCCAGCAGCTCCATTTTCGAAGTGGGCTCAGAACGTGTTATGTGCGTCTTAGAGCGGCGCTTATTACTGCTCGAGTCGGTGTTGACACTTGAGCGCGTGCGCTCTGTGTGTATCATGCGTGGACGCGGTGATTTAGTCAGTTTATTGGTCGCTCTTTTATTGCTGCGTACTCGGGCTGCTGCTTGTGGAAGAGGATTTGAATTTGTTTTTAATAGGTTGTGTTGTTTGGTTCTTGGTGAACTTTCAACGTATTCTTGGTGTGTATTTCGATTGTTGTTAATGCTGCAGTTGCTGTTGACCACTAGCGTGTCGATGCTTTGAAGCGTGTTCTCCAAATTTGACAGCAGCGACTTGTAGGAATCATCATTTGAATTGGAATTCATGAGCTTGGCTTGCCAGCTATTAAGCTTTCCTTCCGAGTTGCTGCCCGTTGAATTGAAGCGTTCATTTTTATTTGGCGATGTATCCTCATCGTGCGAGAACGTACTACCACCTGCCATGGCGTCCACTAGCTCGGAATTGATGGAGTTTTGCTTATTGCGTCGTTTTGCATTGGAAGCTGAGGATGCTGTGGCAGCGTTATCAGTTTCGGGTATGCCCAACAAATCGTCTACAGTGTCTATGTCAAAATCAGATATGTCAATATCGCTGCCGACTTCGCCGCTATCAGCATTATTTTTACACTCCGTGCGCAGATGAGCAATTTCATGAGGCTTTAGCTTGCGGCGCCGTTTGTACTTGCGCGGACCAGTCTGTGGAATATATGAAAAATGTTAATTTATAAAAAATATGCTTCTGAAACACACTCTCACCACAGGTTGCCGCTGCATGGCAGTGTTCATGTCGCTGTGTTGTATTAGGTGCTGTATTAACTCGTTTGACGTGTTCATCTCTGCGCTGCAAACGGCGCAGTAATAGGTGCCGCGCTTGGTATCTAATCCAGAGTGATGCGAACGTATGTGCTCGCGCAGTACGACGCGTTGATTGAAGGCACGCGGACACACCGAACAGGCATACGGCTTCTCGCCCGTGTGTATGCGTTCGTGCTTGCGCAGCGTTCCGCCATCGGCGAAGGCCTTCCAACAGAATCGACAGCCATACGGACGCTCGCCCGTATGAATGCGCACATGTATCTGCTGAGAGCTGCGTGAACCGAATGTCTTGCCACACTCATGACAGGGAAACAGCTTGCCCGATGCAGTGGCACTGTGCGAGTGCCTATGATTCGACAGCGTCCGTCCGTCGGGAAACTCTTCGTTGCAAACGTCGCAGACGACTGACTTGTCACGATGCGAAGCCATGTGTCGCTTGAGACGTGCCTTGTTGTGGAAGTTTTTGCCGCATTTCGAACACGAATGGCATTTTTCGCGAGAATGGTCCCAGGCGTGTTTCATGAGCGCCTTGCGATCGCGACACTCCTTGCCGCATAGAATGCAGGAATTGGCAGTCATTTCATTGACATGCATGCTGTTCAAATGACGCTTGATGGTGGTTTCTTCGAAAAAGGATTCGCCACACAGCACACATCTAGGGGAGAAAATACCAATTAATCAAATAAAATTCCACTTTTTTATTATACAATAGCTGTTCATTGAATTATGACAATAAACCAAATGAATTTCAACTTCAACCAATCATAGGAAAAACAAACTATTCGTAGATGGGAAACCATTCTAGTTAGCAAAATAATATGAAAAATATGATTTTTTTTTTCAAACCGCATTTATTTAAGACTAAAGAATTGTGAGACCCATCAATATCCGCCATACTGAAAACGTTACAGAAGCTATAAAGTAATTTTAATACTCTTAAAAGAAACCGATTTTAGCGTAAAAAACTTATCTAACACTTAGTAATATTTTCATAAAAATAAAATAAAAACTAAAAAGAAACAGTTTGTCCGCTTAGTTTTGCGTTACCTCCTCTAAAAATTACGCGCCTCTTTTTGTATTAAAGAAGAGTGTATAAAGTACACAACAAAATTGTTATTTTACACCAAAAGTTTTAAAAATTTCAAGTGTATACAATACACCAATAGAAGTATTTTTTTACATTAAAATTGTATGGTAGTTTTAATACTCTAATACTATAGCGCGGTCCAATTTGTAATAAGTTTTTCTATTTAGGTTGATGTAATATGAAAAGGTTCCTAAAAGTCATAAACATAAAATATTACGAAAAAACTAACTTGAAAGGCGGATAGCGCGCATGTATTTCAGCGTGGGCAAGTAAATCCAGCGCTTCAGCGAATGTTTCACCGCAGGTATGGCAGCAGTGTTGATCTTTAATGTCATCCTCGTTTTTAACATGCAGCTTGACGTGTCTTTTCAACAGATCCTGCCTATGAAAAGACATGCCACAAACGCTACAGTAGAATTCGCCATATAAATACTCAGACTCTGAGTCTGTTTGAGTTTCTTCCGCATCACCGGGCTCATATTCCGAATTGCTATCCTCAAATTGATGAGTCTTTAAATGTTCTTGCAAACTAGGCGAGTCCCAAAACATTTCATTGCACTGATTGCACTCGTAAGGTGAATCGTTGCGATGACTCTATACAAAGAATAATTTTACAATTTTTCTCAAACAGTTAAGCAGTCGAAATATTACCTTAACGTGCGAGAATAAAGCTTTCTCGCGTGCAAAAGCCAGACCACACTGCTGACAAACGAATGGCTTACTTTCATCCATAACGGGAAACTGGTTCTGCTGTTCAACAACCTGCGCCTGAGTAGCATCTTGCACTAGCTTAACAGCTGCAGTTGAGGCCTGCAAGTCCTGACTAACTTCGTAATCAAATTGTAAAGACTGTGGAGCGCTCTCCGCTTTATTACGCAGAGTTTCATCGATGGTATAGTTATTTTCTTCTTTAGGCTTGATGCGACTGATGCGTCCACGCGGTGCGTTAGATGGGGAGGAGCTGGAAGAGGACTGCACTTGGGTTTTACGATTTGTTCTAGTGACTGTTGTAGCGGCAGAGGAGATAGGCACAGGTTGAATGCTCCAATCATGGTCATAGTAATGATCATTTGTATGCTGCTGCTGTTGTTGTTGTTTTTGATCTATGGCAGCTTGTTCCACAAAATTCATAACTTGAAATGATAAGAATCGAGGTTAAAACAAAAAACAAAAGCCATACGAATAAAATTATTACATTCTACATCATCAAATTCGGGATCGGGTGTTTCAGCGTGCGCTTTAAGATGATTGATTAGGTCTGAGCGTCGAAAGAAACGTGAACCACATAACTTGCAGAGATGTGGACGATCGTTCTGATGCGCAACCATGTGATTCATGAGGCTTGTTTTTTTACGAAAACGACGACTGCAAAAATCGCAAGGATACGGACGTAGTGCAGTGTACTCGTCCTGTACGGTGGGTAGCGGTACCTCATTTTCGATTGGTGCATGTGAACTCGAGCCAATTATTTGATCTGCTGGTATCTCAACGCTGCAAACAATTAAATTATTTACTTTTTTAACATTTATCAATATTAACACATACCGTTCCTCGCCTTGATGTTGTACCCAGTCGTCTGTGATGACCTCTTCTGTAACCATCTGTGTCTCAGCGTAGTCTTCCGTAAATTGCACCAAATTGGCACCGTTGGAATGTACTATTGTATGTTCCCCCACGCCTGTGTTAACTGAACCATCCGGCGTACTACCAGTACTCAACAGCGCACAGTCAATGGGCGTCCCGTCGCTGGCAGACACTACAACTGCACCATTGGCATCAGTTGTGGCAGTGATTATTTCGGCCACCATTTGGCCATCGTGTGCCATGAAAATCAAATTCTCTGCCGCAATTTGATCGATGTCCTCTTCGGTGGGCACCTCATGCACCAGATAGTCCTGGTGGTGATGATGTTGCGTCGCAAGACTACCGTTACTATCATTATTTATCAAATCATGTTCGTCCTCTGGCGGCTGGTCTGCTATAATAAGCTGCCGCGTTGTCTTCATGTCTCCGGACGCATGATGTTGTATCCACTGTATGCCATATGACTGTCCGTCCATTTGATATTCGTTCAGCCTATTCTACTTCGGTTCTTCTAGGCAGAGTTGTCTTTTTTTTATCTGCAATTTGAGAAATTTATTTAGACCCTGTGTAATTGAAACGGTTTTAATTGAATTCGCAACATTCTGAGAAAAACAAATCTGAACCAAATATCAGAATGGAAGTCATAAGTTGCAGTTGCCGCATTGCCACCTCGATTGCATGCATAAAAATCCTACAATTTGACTTTTTCCTAAAAAAACTCTGCACATGTGATTGTGTCCAAAGACAATAATAGAACTGAGTTCCATGTACACTTGAAATTTGGAGCTTCTAGCATGATCCTCAAAAACTGTCATGCACTTACGCTGCAGCCACACGTGATAGTACTGGCAGGCCAGCAAAGAATATGTATTGACTACGAAAATGTTTCGAAATAATCTACAAATCTACGCTGCGGCCACACGTGTTGGTAAATGTTCATTTGAAAATTGTCGTCAAAGGCAAAGGTTCGACCACTTTATTATTTCGGTTGCAGTGATGCTTTATATGCCAACACAGAACGAAACTTAAATGGGATAAAAATGGGGAACTAATTATTTTGTAAAATCTGTTTATCAATATTTTACAAAATTATTATATATATATATATATATATATATTATACAAAAGTTGCAAAAATAAATGCAACTTATTCATATGATATTTTATGTGTCAAATAAGGGCAATTAAAATAATTGCATATATTTCACTACAAGACATGAAAGAAAAGTGCATATTTAAAGTTCGAATATTTTAGGGAGAAAATACAACACTGTTTCCTTACTTCGATTTCGCACTGGCTGTGGTTGTCAAAATTCACTGGCTCAGTAAAAGTTGTTGCCAGTGGACTGCCAGCGATGTCAAGGTGTGAGTGTATTAGTGAAAAGTGAGTGTATTGAGTTTTTCAAACTGCTACTGTCTTCGGACTGGCACGTGTGGCTAGGGGGTTAGGGCTATGTTATGCTGGCGGTCATGGGCACGTCACGGTCACGCATTGTTGTTGTTTGAATGTAAATGGGAAATTTGAGAGAGTGAGTGAGGGAATAAATTTTGACCGCAATGGTCACCAAATGATTCGGCTGTCTTTGCCAAATCACGGGATCACAGCAGTGTTGCGTTGGTAAATTATTCACGACATTCCTTGATTTGTATGAAAATAGTACACTTTTTGTGAGAAATGTAGGAAATCATAAATAAAACTTGCGCAAAGCAAGCTAGCCATGTTTATTTGTGCAATTTATGCAATTTTTGTTTGACTGCATTTATCGAAAGTGGCGAAAACAAAAAGGATAGCGTAAGTAATGAATGTATTAATAACGCATAATTTTCTGCTGCTGACATGATCTGCTTTTGCGGTTGCGTTTTTTATTTTGCGTCAATAAATATATTTTCAAACATTTTTTAATGATGTTCCTGTGCCTATCTTGCCAAATATAATGTTTTTGGAACAGGCGATGCCAAATTTTAACCCCTGCAGTCCTTAATCAATATTTTCCATTTCGACTTCTAAAAATTCGTTAAAAATTTTTGAATACGTACAATGCGCGCGAAAAAGTGGTAGATTAACAATTTTTTATTAACATAAATGATACTTTTTTGAATAAAGTACTAAAAGTAGCGAAAAGTGTAGTAGTGATCAGGGATCAAATGACCGCCACCATAACACACTTTGGTCATAGAGTGAATCAAATCAAAAAAGAGCGTAAAAACTGACGTGACCGAGGATCATATGACCGCCACCATAACATAGCCCTTAGTGATTAAAAACTTTATGTAATGTAACAATCCAAGGCATGATACAATGAACCAGGTAAATGCAAGGGAGAGAACGTAGACTCAAAACTGTCAAAAATCGTTAAAAATAAGGAAACAAAATGTAATAAACTGAAAAAATTTTGACAAAAATGGTTGATGGTTGACAAAAAGATAGCACAAGCAACCATTCACCTACCTTGTTCATTATATTATGATCCAAGGCTGTTATGAGCATGTCATCACAAGTTTTATTTCATTTACAATTCACGTTAACAATTACACGAGGTATATTATTTTTCGCTGCGTCATAATTGATTCCAATGAGATATTATTTTACATGGAGAGTAACTACTGTTATTTGGCACTCAGTTGTTTTTTACAGAAATGTATGAGTTCCCATGTCCATATGAACACACCATACTTGTAACAAAATGCGTAAAAAAATCATACCTCTGATAGCTCTACAATGTGAAGAAATTAATCTAGGTTTTATAAAACGAATTATTTCGTTACCAATTTCACAAAATAATTTACATCTGATTTTTTAGTGTAGTGTTAGTATCATTCCGATACATATGAAGTGAAATGTATACAAGTTTATTCACTTCAAAATTTCAGAATTGAAGTGAACACATTTCTGAATTCCCACACATGTACAATACTATTTTATTGCTTTTTACAAAAGTTGTTCATTGAAAACTATTCATTGAAAAGTGGTGCAGTCTGGCCGTATAACTTAAATTCCAATAATGAACAGCACTACTGAAAGCAAACTATCGATTTCACTCGCACTCATACTAACATTACAGCACCAAAACTGCACTGCCGACACCGCCAACTATGGCTGAGTGGTAACGCAGTAAGAGCCCAAAATCAAAAATTTCCAATTTGACTTTTTCTATGCCGCAGCCAACGATTCCAATTTCCAATTCATTAAGGTTATGGGCAAATGAGGTTAAGGCACTTTATTTATTATTTTTCAACTAGAGTTGCACATAACCTAGCGAGCAAAACAATAACACAAACCAAATATATTTGCAAATTAGCTAGATATTTGCACTATAACCGTGTAGGCCGACGTAGCAATGGCGACGTTAGTAGACTGACACGCGATTACATCACACACGCAGATTAGTAGAATAAAATTTTTCACTTGAAACAAATTTCTTCACTTTCGCAGTTGACATTTTTTGCAGAACAATTTGAGGTTAGTCTTCATTTAATATAGGTTATGAACATTTTGTGTTGCACTCACTTATGTATTGATTAACGCTTCAATATAAAAAATTTCTGATTATTATTGAATCTATTAAAGCTTTGAAAATTAACTACGGCAATGTATCGGTACGTTCGTTGTACGCGGTAGTTGTTCGCCATTTCACGAACGTAAAATCGAAAACTTTTCTTTACTATCGACGGAATCATGACTGATGGGAAAAACAACAACAATAATAATTGTCGATATGCAGTAGTGGAATGTCGGCTTAACAGTCGCAGTGAGTGGAAGCGTTTAGAAACGTATCAGTATGTATAGAATGAACACAAACCAATAACAGCCGGGTGTCTGAGGAAAGCCTTTTTCATAAGACATCAGTGCAATAGAGTGCAAAAATATCACATGGAAAATATGCTTGCGATAAACTTAATCGATTTATATCTCCATTATTCGTTAGTTCGTTATGTTCAATAACTTAATATAAAAATTCACATATATATTCAGATTAACACTCGTCAAGATTTTAAGTTCAAGTCTTGAGTTTTTGGAAGGCGGAGCATAAGAAAAGGGGAGAGAACAAGCTTGAATGCATGTACCATCGCAGAAATATAAGTTAAGCTCACGTTGAAGTAAAAAAAGCTGTAAAAGTCAACTGTTCGCATTTAAGTTTCCTAATAGTTGTTGCTGTCATTATCATTTGACGTTTATGATCCTTATAGCTTTGTTGTTGCAAAACTTGTCGTGCAAACAGCGATTTTAATGTGGGCCTGCCTTGTAATTGTATTACCTGATTTACACTGATTAATAATTTATGTCAATTCTATGCTATTCCCTTTTAAATTTAACCTCTCTAAAGGTTCAACCAAAATAGAAGAGTTGCTCCGTAAAGGCCCTTATAGACGAGCAAGTAATAGCAAAACTGATTGAAAACTGGTCGATGGTCTTATCTATAGACGCATGGACCAATTTTTAAATTCCAGTACAAAAAGTTTTTCTTCTTGAAAACATCGCGCGTATTTTATTGAAAATGAATGCAAATAATTTTTTTCATTATGAATCTGACGATTAGTTATTGATTTTGCTACAAACACATCACCAGTTGAAGAACTGGTTGATGTGAAATCGCAAAAAATTAAAATTTTTTAATTTTTGCCAACTGATTGATGAACTGGTTGAAAAACTGAAAATAACACCTCAACTCATCTACACACGACTTGTTTTTAACAACCAGCAACCAGTTTTGCGATTAGTTGCTCGTCTATAGGGCACTTAACGAGTAGGGACGAAAATCTTCGCTTTGATGCGATTCAATGTTTACTGAGTTTACATAACGAGTTAACTCGGGGTTCCTCCTCCTCCCACTCTGGCAGGAGCATGATACAATAATTTACAAGGTAGCCTTGACAACTACCTTTTTTCTAACGAGCGGCGATCGGGAGTTGTCGAATCAATACAAAGTTTAACTTGTCATCTGTTTTGCTGCTTCTTCGTTATCTCCTTTTCAATGTGTTTTTGACAACTCCAAATCGTCAACAGAACTGTCTCTCCTACCTTGTAAATCATTATAACATGGGTAAGAGTGGTAGTTAAAGTTCTCTCATGTGGTGGGTACAGCACCTGTCAAAATTATAATATACCATGTGTTTGACAGCTGCGGTACCCATCGCTATGTGATGAATCTGTCATGTTGAATATACCATGGATCTGTGTTAATTGAAGCGTCAAATCAAAGAGAATAATCAAAAATTTACCATCAATTCTTGGCCAGTGTAAAGGACAGGACTCAGAATTTTATCGATAATTTTAGTGTTTGAAAAAGACCAGTCGTGTATATGCAGGAACTAGTAAAAGGGGAATAGGGGACAAACCTCCACATGGTAACATGTCTCACTGCATCAACCTGGCGAGGCCAGCATTATCCATGTCGTAAGTATATCCATTATCCATGTTTTTTATTTTCACGAATTCGGTGCTTCAGTAAACAATAAGTAAAAATGGGTCGCTGAATTCGAATTCATTGCCAGATTTCCAAAATTGTGTAATTTTCTTATAATAGTATTGCCATCTATTAAAATATATTTTTAAGATTTTTTAACATGGTTTAACAGTGTTTAGAGGTGACTTAAAATCTGATGTCACTGATGTTACAGTTTTATGTAAGTTAGATTTTCTGCTAAAAACAAAAAAGGACACAAAAGTCATGAAATATTAATTAACCCTGTAGCTACTAAGAATGTGAACATAGACCTTCCCCCCTCCCATACGATTTTTTGCTCAGATCGACATAACCTGTCAGCTCCGTAAATAGTTGTACTCAATTGCGGGACACCCTGCATTCATCCACTGACAAGGTTCATTAATATAGGTTAAGTCACTTGAGAGAAAAGCACTCTTTTTTTCGCCTTTGCTCGAACTGTCAAAGTAGCTGTTAGCTGAAAATTGTACAGATTCAGAGTTTTTTTTTCTTGATTTCCTTTCATCCATTCTGAAAGTTTGACCGAGCTTCTCTCAAGTGACTTAACCTATATTAATCAACCTTGTCCAGTGCATGATACAATGATAAAGGAGTTCCGCTTCGCTGAGTGCTCTCACGCGTCAACGAAGAGTGGATAATGAGAAGAAACATATATGTCAAAACGACAAATTCGTAGAAATTGCAAATGAAGAAAATATTTTATGTTTCCAAGTTGCAAACAATGCGGTCGCGGGTGTTAAATTTGTGCTAGTTTGAGTGAAAATATTATAAAAAAGTGTAATAAAAACTATAAAATGTTAAAGAAGTCTAAAAATTGCAAAAAAAAACCTGTAACAGTTTTAACCTAAAAACAACTGCGAAACGTGAGCATAAAGAAATTCGCGATGAGCAGCTGATTTTGACACCAATCTCGCTTTATTCTGCTTTCTACTCCATTCCTCTCCGAGTCGACCCTACCTTATAATCCTGCTATGGTCACTGCAAGCAAAGCAGCAAGCGAATAAATGCAACCATGATACAATGATAAGGTAGGCCCATGATACTAAGTGCTCTCACGCGTCAACGAAGAGTGGATAATGAGAAGCAACATTAATGTCAAAACGACGAATTTCGTAGAAATTGGATATGAAGAAAATATTTTATGTTTCCAAGTTGCAAACAGTGCGGTCGCGGGTATTAAATTTGTGCTAATTTGAGTGGAAATATTATATAAAAAGTGTAATTAAAACTATAAAATGTGAAAGAAGTCTTAAAATTGCAAAAAAAACCTGTAACAGTTTTAACCTAAAAACAACTGCGAAACGTGAGCATAAAGAAATTCGCGATGAACAGCTGATTTTGACATCAATGTAGCTTTATTCTGCTTTCTACTCCATTCCTCTCCGTGTTGACCTTACCTTCTAATTCTGCCATGGTAGCAACAGGTCGTGTAGCGCAAGAGAATAACTTTTTATTTGTTCTCTGTTCTCTTTTGGCACTGTTTACACGTCATTCAAATTGAAGGATCAATCAAAATTTGTTGTTGTTTTCCCAGCGAAAAAAAAGATGAACTTTCTGCGAGAGCGGAAATGAACTTTCTGCACTTTATCGCATCAATCAAAATTTTGATGGACCTGCATCAATCAATCACAGGGTTGCATGATAAACTTTCCTGGCACTTACAACAACACTTTTAGTCAGCATCGGCCATTCAATCAAAAAATCACGTGTGAACAGCTATTCAATCAAATATCCCGAAGAGAGTAAAGGAGAACAAAAAATGCGATATTCTTCATTCAATTTGAATGACGTATAAACTCTGCCTTTCATACACTTTTGCACTAAGGTGAGCTCATGGCAGAATTATAAAGTAGGGCCGACTTAGAGAGGAATGAAGTAGAAAGCAGAATAAAGCGGGCTAGATGTCAAAATCAGCTGTTCATCGCCAGTTTCTTTATGCTGACGTTTCGCAATTGTTTTAAGGTTAAAACTGTTTCAGGTTTTTTTTTGCAATTTTAAGACTTCTTTCACATTTTATAGTTTTTATTACACTTTTCTTTATAATATTTTCACTCAAATTATCACAAATTTAACACCCGTGACCGCACCGTTTGCAACTTGGAAACATAAAATATTTCCTTCATTGGCAATTTCTACGAAATTCGTCTTTTTGACAACTAACCAACCTTTTCAATATCCACTCTTCGTTGACGCGTGAGGGCACTAAGCAAAGCGGCCCTACCTTATAATTCTGCCATAGGTATAAGCAAAGCAGAAAAGGGATAAAGGAAATTTTTTTATTCTATAGTTAGAGAATATAAACAGGGAGGCGCAAAAGCATACTCATGCAGGGCTCTAATAGATATATTATAAAGGGTGGTTAAATTTTAAGGGCCGATGTTGATTTTGAAACACACCTAAACGTCAAGTTTTTTTCGCATTTCATTTGACATTTCTCAATTTCAGACTAACTCTATTTGAACCATAGAAAGATACACAATCGAGCAACGCGTTAAAGTTATTCAGGCTTATTATGAAAATGGGCGTTCAAATCAAAATGCATATCGTGCACTTCGTGATTTTTTCGTGCAAAAATTTGAGCAAACCGGGTCTGTAGGAGATGTGAAAACACCAGTGCATGCTCGTATAGCTCGTACTGCAGAAAATATTGCTGCTGTTCGCGATGGTGTGGCTGAAGAGCCGTCCACCTCAACTCGTTGTCGTGCCCAACAATTGCACCTCTCACGCTCGTCGTTGATGAACATTATGCATAAAGACTTGCATTTACACGCTTACAAGGTGCAATTAACTCAAGAACTAAAGCCTCTTGACCATTTCAAGCGTCGTCAATGGTCAGAATGGTGGCAAGAAATGGCAACAGTGGATGATCAATTTTCGAAGAAATTCATCTTCAGTGATGAGGCACATTTTCGTCTCAGTGGATTCGTCAATAAGCAGAATTGCCGCATTTGGGCGAATGATAATCCAAGAGTGATTGTCGAAAAACCAATGCACCCACAAAGAGTGACTATTTGGTGCGGTTAATGGGCTGGCGGCATCATCAGGCCGTATTTTTTCCAAAATGAGGCCAGTCAGGCAGTTACTGTGAATAGTGTTCACTATCATGATATGATAACAAACTTTTTATGGGCCGAATTGGAAGATATGGATGTGGACGATATGTGGTTTCAACAGGACAGTGCCACTTGCCAAACAGCTAACGAAACAATGGCTCTTTTGAGCGACAAATTCAATGGCCGTGTTATCTCACGTGGTGGCGATGTCGATTGGCCGCCAAGATCATGTGATTTGACACCGTTGAACTTCTTTCTTTAGGGTTATTTGAAAAAAATGGAGTACGTCGATAAGCCGGCAACAATTCAAGAGCTAAAGGATGAGATAATTCGGCACATTAACGACATAGAACCTCACTTATGCCTCAGCGTCATCGAAAGTTTGGACCATCGGATGGAGGTCGCGGCGGCTATTTGGCCAATATTTTGTTCCATACATAATTGAACTATACCAGTATTATCATAATACAAATAAATGACAATAATTTCCTAAATAATTTGTGTTTTATTCAAAATCAACATCGGCCCTTAAAATTTAACCACCCTTTACAAAAAAAATTAAAATAAAAAGTGCATATTTTAAATAGTTGGTGTACAAAATTTTTTTTTGCAAATCCATTGACTTTTTTTCGTTAAGTACGCAGTTCATAACTGATATTCTGGGTTTCTGTAAAAATTGGTAAAATTTTGACATGAATATGTACAAAATACTGACTAGTAATGTTTTTGTAAGATAAACTAACGAAATTTCTGGCATTTTAGTGAAAAATTTGTCAAAATGTAATGAAATTCTATTCTCTTGAACTCATACAAATCATTTGATACCCATTATATCAAAATGCACTAGTTCTCATGTTTTAGGGTAAAAACTACAAAAAACCACTTAACCGCGGCCCTCTACCGCGTGCCACACTAAATGTTGTGTTTGCTTTCAGATTTATTACTTTGATGGGCTACTTTTTGAGTATGCAAAAGTCCATTAATGTGCCATCAAATTTTTTTCCCCATTTTTATCTACACCCAAATGTTAAAAGATTTTGGGAATTGCCCATATGTTTTTGTTTTTATTATCATAAAATAATCAAAACATTTGTTTGCTATGAGCCAAAATATACCCTATATACACTTTTAGAGTCATACTGCCCTTGCAGAAAGTTAAATACGCTCATATCGGAGACTTAATTGAGCACATTATGAGCGTTAAGGCTCATAAATATTAGTTCAAAAAGAGTCATAAAAAGACTCAAAATGTTTGTTAGGACAAAATATATTAGCAGTGCCATCGCATAATATTTTCTAGACCATGCGAATTTTGTGCACACATCAATTTTTAGCTTGATCTAGATTTTCTAAATTTTCTCTAAACCATGCTGCCTGCCCCACATAAATTTATCAATTGAATTTTTATTTTTCTTTTTATTTTTGCGCGCACTCTCTCTTTATTGTTATTGTATGAATTCGTATATTATTAGCAAGCACAACATTCTATATTCACTCACGTCCCACAAGGCGTCTAGCGCCTTTGGAAGCCGTCACTGTGAGGCACCGAGAGCAGCCAGCCGCTGCCATTAAACAGCGATCGCTTTTTGTATGAATATCTTTTCGTACGCTTTTCAGAGCTATTTTAATTTTCGTTTTGGAGACTAGCAAACAGTTTGGCGCGGCTATTGCGACGACCGGGTAATTCGTGACGTTTTTTTCGAAAGAAATGTGAATTAAAAATTAAAATTATACAAATTTTAAACATTTAAAATTATAACTTGGGCAAGTTTCGCTGAAATGTTAAAAGATTTAGCACAAGCTTATAAAAGAGAGAGAGAGAGAGAGAGAGAGAGAAATAATTATGCTTAAAGACAATACGTTGGACGCCATTTTTGTTTTTAAATATTGTTTGTAAACATTGCAATAATGTGTTCACTTGTTGTTGTTCATAAGTTTTAAGCATAAATTCTTGTTGATTTTAAAAATAACCCAAATCTAAGCCCGCATAAAATGAACAATGAGAGTGACTTGAATACCTTGAATGCTATATTGTTGCTTTGACTGTCATATGCTGGGATTTTAATGTAAGAGGAAAAAGAAAAAAATACAATTTGACAGACACGGCACAAGACGGCAGTCATCGATCAAGCAAACGGTGCTGCCTACCTACCGAGACTTCTTCATCATCTATACAACCATGCATCGAATGTTTTAAGTCAGCCTTTAAAAAATTCTTAAAAAACAGTCTTGACACTGCTTCTTATAGTTGAGTGTGTTGTTGATATTGTCAAAGTAGAAGGGGCAGTTTAACAGTGTGCTGCAAAAATAAAGCATAATTAATATAAGTAGGTATGTATTTAAATATGCAAAAATTGAAGACAAGCAACTTGGAATGTGTTTCTGTTTTCTTTTTCTATAAAAGTTTATGTCAACATGTTGTTTTTGTTGTTGCATAAAATTATTTTCTCATCACAAAAAAAAAAAAAAAAAAATTAAATAAAAACCTACAAATCAGCAAAAATAACTTATCTGAAATTAGTATGCAAAACATTCGCTCTCTTTACCACTGTGCCGATTTTCGAGCGTGCGCCGCGAACATCAACGATTTTCTGGTAGGCAAATACAGCCACCTACGAAAGAACTAAATAAATAAAATAAAAAAAAAAAAATCTTAATAGCCATAACAGAGACACACATTGTACGCATGTCTATTCTGCTGTAGCTACTGGTGTTCATGTTTATTTTGTGTAGTCGTCTTTTTTTTTTTAATCGAATTCGATTAAAATTGTTTAATTTACTGATGTTGTTGTTGCTGAATTTTGCATGTGACAAATAAATTTAAACATTTTTCTGTCATTAAAAATCATATAAAAAAAAACTACATTCATAAAAACGAATAGTTTTAAAACATTTTTGGGCACAACGCGAACATGACTACTGCAGACTAACAAACATGTTGCACAGTGGAACAAAAAGCAGTTAAAACAGGTAAATTTAATGAGCGATAAGAATTTTAAGTTTAAGTACAAAACATTTAAACGTTTAAGTTAAAACGCCAAAATAATAACGATCTAGTGATAGGTAATTCTGTTTTTATATTAACCTTCGCCTTACCAATATTGGATCTCTATTTCTATACTTTTGATTACTACCTGTAAACTAACCAAACTTCTCTTTACAACTTTAATAAAGAAAACTATGTGGCTCTCAATAATTATTTTAGTTCTATCGATTGGAATTTGCTAATTAGGTCAAGCGACTTATTCCATATGTATGAGGCTTTCAAGAAGGTTATTAATAGCGTGAAATAAGCACCCCTGTTACAATAGGCGCTTAATTCACCTTAAGAACCTACGCAACAAATCTCACTCAATATTTAAAAAATCTGGTTTTTCCACTGATAAAGCAATATTTGTTTAATTTTCCTGTATCTTCCAAACGGTTAGTCCGATTGACCTGAAATTTCATGATATCCTCAACCATACACTTTTGCATCATGTGGAAAAGTTTCATCAAGATTCAAGATTTCATCAAGGAGCAGCAGTTCAGTCGATACAGCCCAAATTCAAGTTAGTGGAATGGCGTCGACTGCTGATGTACCCGGGTACTTGTATGAAAATTCATACAAATATATAGAAATAAATGGCAAAGTTCACTTTATATTGCTATATCTTCCAAGCGGCTGGTCCAATCTTGATGAAACTTCGTATCATAGCTTGGAAATATGTAATTGATATTGGTGTGAAATTTCAGGTCAATTGGACCAACCGTTTGGAAAATATAACCCAGTTACTAGAAAATGACCTAGCGTCAACAGCTGATGTTCTATGAAAATTCATACATATATATAGAAATAAATGGAAATATTTAGTTTATTTTATGGAAATTTGTTTATTTATTTATAGAAAATCATTATAATGAAAGTAAAAAATATATTTTATGAATTTTAGCAGCATCTGAGGCATTGTGGATGATCCTTCGAGTGCTCTGCGCACACAGGCTTATTACAAATTGCACCATCCATTTTATTTTCACTTTTTATATATTTGCCGCACAAAATAAATTTTTAGGTCTTTACACTTCAAAAATCGCACATAAACTGACTTATGCATACAAAACTACTCAAAACGAAACCTGCGCAAAAAATCATGTTTCTGCCTGCAAAACTGGTTGTGCAAGGGTAGGTAGGCAAGATATTCCCAAATACCCTTTTGTTCCTGTTAGTAGACGTGTTTTCCTACACATTCAAAAAAAAAAATGTTTACATTGAACAAATATTTTATGAGTTATAATTATTCTGCGCAGGTACTAAAAATAGCACTATGAGCAAGAGGGGTTGATTTTCAGTTCAAATATAACGGAATTTTGCGAATGAAAATTCAATGTTAATTATTTTTCTTGGTAAAAAGGGATCAAATTACAAGGATTAAAAAAGAATTTGGAAATTGTTAAATTTTTATAGATTTTGGCAATTCCCATTTTTGGTAAAAATGGATTATTTAGGTACCAAATTTTTTTTTTCCCAAATTATGATAAAAGTTTTGTTAACTAGACAATATTTCCAATAAATAAAAAAAAAAAAAACCAGAAAATTACAAGAATCCAGGTAGTAGTTAATATTTGTATATCAAAAGCAACTATCTGCCATACAAAACGTATGAAGTACCCGGGTACATCTACTGTCGATGTGGATAAAACCCAACAGCTGTTGACACAACGGTTAAGTGCAACTGAAGCTATGTTGCAGTACATACAATAATCTATTAATGGATTTGTGTGGTTTGGGTAGCTGCTTAGCCACTTGCTACAAGAGTTGATTAATAGATTTTAATGGTTTGGGTAGCTGCTAAACCACTTGCTACAAGAATCGTCAGTATTGCCACTTTTTCACAATTGTGGTAAATCTAGCACTTTTTTAGTTTCTAGCACTTTTATCATCTACTATTTGCATTTTTCCAAAATCTTTATATATATATAAAAATTATTGCATTATAATAAAAATTTTAGAAATATTATTGCATAGATTTTATTTTTATAGAAATTGCATAGATTTTATTTTTATAGAAATTGCAAATTTATTGCATATATTTTATTTATTACTGCATTTAATATATTATTTTAGAACTGTTTTAAGAACATTATATGAGAATTATTTGCAATAAAACTAATTCAGCGTGAAAAAACTTACTTTATGGTATACTTCTTATGATTTGTTTTGCTGTAGGACTTCAATCGAATTTTTCCTTAAGAAGAAAAATATATTCCAAAGTTTTTTAAAATTCACCACTCATTTTAGACTCAACCCACCACTATTTAAAATTTGCAAGTGACAACACTGGTCATCATCCTCAGTTTGCTAGTGCCATCTGTTAGCGAAATCAATTGTTAACATAGCTGCAGTATATATTTAATATTAAATCAATATCAAAATTTAACAGAGGTGCTTGGATCGGTGGAAACAGTGTCAACTTCTTAATCAACGGGTCATAGGATCGATCCTCACGGTGGGCAAAGTAGTACTTTTTTTTTTATATGAATGCGTTTATGCTGTTGTTGGTACATGCTTTTGTTTTGTTATTGCATATCTATATCTATATCTATATCTATCTATACTATTAATAAATCTGTAGCCACTTTTTATGTTCACTCATCACGTTTAAACGACAACTCAGATTTTTATAAAATTTTGTACACATATTTATAGGTCAGCAGAGAGTGCAATAGGATACTTTATTTTAACCCATTAACAACCAATGTTACTATATGGAAACATATGCGTCTCGAATTTTCATTAAATACTGCATACTATTTCAAAAGTTTTAGTGCCAGTTTTTTAAAAAAAGTAAAATTAGCATGCAATAATAACTTATTTCTGCTCAATGGCATACATAGTTTTCACCAAAATGTTGCTTCAAGTCTAAAAATGTCTGTTTTTTATGGTTTTCTTTCGGCCCTAATGGATTAAATTGCACTTCGGTTAAACGAGAACAAAATCAATAAACGCTTTTAAATTTCCTTCAATTTGATACCAAAATCATGTATGTAGTTTGAAAACTGTGAAAAATTTTAGTACCAGATCTTTTTAGTATTAATTATAAGCTGAGAATGAGAGACGACATGAATGAGAGAAACGACTTGAAATTCACACTTTTAGCTTTGAAGGCAAATATTTCAGTCAGTTTGCAATGGATTTCAATAATTTTTTTTGAAAAATGTTGTTTGTTAAAATATCCTCCAAACATAAGTTGAAATTTTTACTAAACCAAAGTATTAATATTTTTAAAAATTTTTTTAAAAAATGTTAAAAAATTTTTAGTTTTTTAAAAAGCCAAAAAATTGGATAAAAGTTGTTTTTGTTGTAAAAAAAATTAAATCCAAAATTTAGGTTTTCGATTTCCTATTAGATGATATAACAATCTTAAGGTTAATAATTTGTAGTATTACTTAAACAATACAAAATCGTTTTGGTAGCGAAAAATCAAGCCTATCAATTTTTGAATGAAAACTTTTTGAAAACCCGGCGAAGCGGCGGGTTTTTTAAAAAACTCCTGTACATAAAATGTTTTTTAATATACAGGGTGTCCCGCAATTGAGTGCAACTATTTACGGAGCTGAAAGGTTATGTCAAGCTGAGCAAAAAATCGTATGGGAGGGGGGGGGGGGAGCCTATTTTAACATTCTTAGGAGCTACAGGGTTAATTAATATTTCACGACTTTGATTCACGTTATTGTTTTTAGCAGAAAAACTTACTAACATAAAACTTATTTTGAGCTTTGATCGTTTGAAGATGAAATCAATCGGTTGAAACTACCAAATTGCAACTTTGAGTGGAAATTTCTCAGAATTTTGCGTAATAAATGAAATTTTTTTTTTAGATCAATTTTGTATTTTATTCAATTTTCTTTTCAATGACATAAAAAACATTAACATATCTTAAAAAATTAAAAAAGTTAGCTGTACTTAAAAATTATACTTATTTGAAAATAATGATAAATAATGACTTTACAATTAGTTATGCAGCAGATAATATCATTGTTTTCTAATAAGAATACTTTTTTTAGTAGCTCCTAAGAATTTGAAAATAGAACCTCCCTCCCCCCTCCCCGCTCCTATACGATTTTTTGCTCAGCTTCACATAACCTTTCAGCTCCGTAAATAGTTGCACTCAATTGCGGGACACCCTGTATATAATAAGCAATGCTAGTTTAAGTTTAAATTTGTAATCTGTAAGGGTTGTTTACCCGGTAGATGTTAATGAAATAAATAAAAAATAAATAAATATACACCCGGGTGACCTTTTCGTATTTAATTTCTTAATGTCTCCTCCGGTTTTAGTCCAATCTAAAAATGCATCGGACTCAGTGAACAAATTCTTAATTTATTTAAAATAATGTAAAAAAAAAAATTATTCCTTTATGCTTCTTTATATCTTTTTTTTAAATTTGTCTTTTTATCAACGTGGAAATATTTTGGCTGTCTAATTGGATTGCCTAAAAAACGGATAGAAAACGTTAATATGTGCATATGTAAAGGTTTATATGATTCCATATTTGTATTTTGTATGTAAATTTCATGCAAAATGGGTGTATTCACGATCTGGTGGAAATGATGAAAGTGGAAAGAAAATCATTGAAAATGTGTCAGGCACATATTGTTCTATTTACACGCTGAAAAATAATAGGCCTTCCCAAACATAATTTGCAGGAAGTACAATATGTTTCTGCATGTTTCTTGGAAACAAGTAATCATAATTGGTTCCACATATAACATGATTAATTAATGCAATTTTTCTTTATACAGTCAAACCTGTTTTTGTGCGGTAGATAGGGACCGCAGAAAAAAAATCGCACAAAAAAAAATTCTTCGGAGACTTCATAAACAGCTATAACATAAAACTTTAAGTAATCTAATAAAGAAAATTTTTTTATGCGGTTTTTTTGTACCGCATAAAAAAAATCTCACCTAGGAAACATTCTATGAAAATGCGAAAAAGTGGTCTCGAAGCCAAATAAATAAATAAATTACACACGGAAACGTTAAAAATATAGTTTTAATTCTTCATTTGAAATGTGAAAAATACGAAAAATTATTCCATTAAAAAAATGCATATTAAAAAAATAAATTAAAATATGTATATGTTGATAGTCACAAATTATGTCTATACGCACTTTGAAAGTCGGTTAAAAACTAATATATGTACTTGATAAGAAGACATAATATGTAATGAAATCGGCTGATGCAATATATGTATAGTATATATAACTGACCTAACTTCGCTGCGAATTTACTAGGGCGAACAACTTGCACATAGCGAAAATGAAGAGATTTCACGTTTCAAATGCGCGCAACCTCTCTTCTGCAATAACTTCTCTGACATAAAATAATGTCTCTCGCGCTTTTTTTGGACATTTCAAAAACTTCAGAATTGCGTTTTGCTCTTACGCTTTTCTCTTTATTGCTCTTTTTAATGATAATTTCAGCTAGTGCAGAGTTTTTTTTGCATAGAAAAGATTGCATACAAGAAAAAATATCATAACACAACTCGCACAAAAAAAAAGTCGCACAAAACAAATCGCATTCAAATAAAAACCGCATAAATAAAATCGCACAAAAAAAAATTCGCACAAAAAAAGACCGCACAAAAACAGGTTTGACTGTATATATATTTGCATCTTAACATTATTTAATTGTACCTTAGCACTTGTTGTTTGAATTTAAAAAAAATACAATTTGTTTTAAAGAAAATATGTTTTCATATAAATATATTGTAATTATAAATGAACTGAGAACACTTTTAGTCTATTACTATTTGTTGGCTTAAAAATATAATTTAGTCAAGAATAACATTAAATATTCACGGAAAAATATATATTAATTGGAGAATACATAATTTAGTTGCAGTCAAGCAATTATTTTCAAAACGATAATTAGGAACATGTTTACCGATGAATCATATTTACCGATGATTACACTATATTTACTTGGAAACATATTTTAGCAAAAGAAATGCCAAAAGTTTTTCACTGTGATTACAAAATATTTGCTTAGAAGTATTTGTTGGTTTGAAGCAAACAAAATATGTTTAGAAAACAGTGAATTCTAGATTTTCTCGGATTTAATTATGTTGAGAAGTAACCATATTATGTTTATCCGCCATTACAATAATGCCAGCGAAGCACTCGCTTTATCAGCAAAGTTGCTTCAAAACTCATCTATTTTTACTGCTGAACCGCCTTATTTTTTGTTTTTTATTTTATTAATTTGAAGAAAAACTTTTCACAAGAGCTAAACTTTTCAACACGTTTGGCGCGGCTGCTTGAAACTTAAAATGACGCCAAGACTTGGCAACTGTTAAAAGCAAGCTCATAAAGCAACAAGGTTTCCGCTATTTTGCGTGCAAGTGCAAAAGAAACAGATATATGTATGTCTAGGCGAAACACATAAAGGAAAGGAGTTCTGTTTGTTTTATATTTGCAGATTTCTGTTCTCTTTGAGTTTAACAGTGATGCAAATATATTTTTATTGGGTAGAAACACACAATTCTATTTTGTCACAAGCATATTTATGTAGAGACGTTAGTTTTTAGCTAAGGCAATTATATTAATGTTGGACACAACTAATATCTTCTTATATCGAAAAATAATGCTATTGAAGGAAAGTTCTTAATCATTAGGTGGTTCCCTCTGAATATTTTGTTTTTGAAACCAAACATATATAAACATATTTTTTCTCTGCGTGTAGGTGCAATGTTTAGCAATATTTAATTTTGTAAGGCGATTTTCACCAGATATTGAATTCACTTATTGTGACTGAGATGATAATTTTCGCACTTTGGCTGACGCTGTGTTATGCACAAACGGGTTTTATGCAACTGATTAAATATGCGTAAAATCTACTGGTAATTTTTATTTCTTTTCTGTTTTCTAATCTTAAATCGCAAAATAAAAGTATAAACTCCATCACTCATAACATTTATTTTCAGTATGAAATTCACTAGACGAAAATTCCAAAAGAACTTATTAATCGCAACAATTGACAATCAGCACAATATTGCAAATATAGTTACTTTCATAATAAAAAAAGATGTGTGTGGCCGCCTCGCACGGTAGAAGTGAAACTTTTAACCAAAAATGGAATTTCTGGGAAGATTGCTAATTTGTTTTTATTAACATTCCCTTCTTCAGTGCAACCAAATGGTTAAAAAGCAGCCTTTATACTAGTATTAGTTCAAGAAGTGTCTTTTTTTTCATGAAGCCAACTAGTATTTTCAACATGGCGATATCATGAGAAATATCGATTGTCCCTTTTGTTTATGGACAGTGACTGATAAGTTCAATATTCACGTACAGAATAAGATCACAGTTTTTACTTTCGTGACACAGTTGGTTATCAAGAGAATTTATTATTTTAATTTTATGACTTCAGTTGTATCTAGGCTCGATGCTCATAGCACATACGACAAATCTGGCTGTTTTTTTTTTATTTTTTGTTAATTGTATTCTTATTTATAAATATTTAAAAGAAAAAACATCGAGCCGCATAGAATTCGGCTGCAAGTTGAACGTGCTACCATTGCACTATTACCTCTATTGCCACTATTTCATAGGATTGATGACAAAAAAATTTATTGTTTATCCAAAATAATAATTAATCGGTTATAACTTGGGCTTTATTTATATAATTTTTTTCAATTTTTCTTAAAAAAAGAACAACTGCCAGTATAATTATAAATATTTTTACAACAGCAGAGAGAACCGCTAAACTTTTGCTTCGTGGTCAGAAGCACCTTAAGAGTTAAAAATGTTGATGCATTTTTCGGTACAAGACTTGCATCGTATTTTATGTTGCATTTACGACGATATTTCCCATTAGTCCAAGTCTTAAAGAATTGATAAATGAATCATGAACGATTTTTCTTCATCTTTGACGAAACATGCTGATTCCGCCATACATTTCCTTGACGAAAGTCCCATATAAAATTCCCAAATTCGTGCACGAACACAATACAGAAATGTTGAGATTTTTCGTGCATGAATATATAACTGAATCGTTGCGGAAGTTTCGTCAACAACAAGACAGAAATATGAAAAAAAAATGTTTTTTCTTATTTGCCTTTTTATATATTCTTTGATTTTATCTTGCATATTTTTTTGGAAAAAATTATTTCCGATTTGTAATCTTTGATATATCAGTCATGTAGTCCATTATTACACTACGTTTTTAAAATTATATATATATGTAACTTTTAAAGAAAAAATGATACCGAAATATAAGTCTTTGTAGGGAAAACATGAAGAAGCACACAGAAGAAAAGTTGAAGAATTTTCAACAAATTTTTTTTATGAACAAACACAAGCCGGATGCGTTAAAGAATTTTGGACAAGAAATACAAGAGAGAAGATTTATCGGTTATTACGTGTTCTACTGTTTTCGTTGTTTCTGTGTTCTGTTTGTTTTTTTTAATGTTGACGAAACCAATGTAGATGAGTTAAAGAATATTCTGGAAGTCTGGCTTATGCAGCAACTTTCTTTAATTTCTTTAAAACAGTGTAGGTAGTCCGTTAGCTTAGTTGGAAATGAAAGAACTTGTAACCATTAGGTTCAAATACCGCGACGTGCGTTTTTTTTTTTATAATTTCAATATAAATGTGTGTTAAAAACTGCATTTGAATTATATGAAAGGTATGTTATTTATATAAAAATTCACAGATCTAAGAATAAAACAAATTTTAGACACAAAGTTGTATTCGTTAATATTGCAGCTTGTGCTGTTTCCAAATCAATCAAGTCATATACGGATCAAATAGCATCCCATATCACAAAAACCGACAAGTGTGTATCAACGAAATAAAACTCAACAAAGCAAAAAAGGGAATAGAACAGAAAATTTAAGCCATCTAGTGGTACATATGCTGTCAATATTTTAACTTATCGATTTTAGTTAATTGAAATACTAGTTAATCTTGCAACTGACTCTACAGTGTTGTTGTTGTTTTTTTATTCCAGCCTAATAAACAGAAAATGTTCCTAAAAAAACTATACATATATTAAATTGAAATATTATTAGCTTGCAAACTTTGAAAAAAACAACAAACAAATAAAACAATTTAATCAACATTAGAATAATCATTTCGCCTTCCAATTGCAAGGAATATTTCTTGTCATATTCATGAAAAACCTTCGCTTGTATGCTTTTCTTACACTAACAAGAAGTACATTTTTGTATGTAAAGTTTAAATTGCTGCAAAAGAATTAGCAACAGCACCAAAAGTTGAGCGTGAGTACGCAGTTATAGTACTGACCATGCTTTCTTCTGACAGTTTCAGAATTGTCAAAACCAATGAAATAATTTCCGTCACTTAGCAAACTTAGCCACCAGCCAGTGTTGTTTTGCGTTTTTTTGTTTGACAGTTCTGACACTCGGCTCTAAGCAATGCATCTACCTTCTTTTATTGTACCATGAGTCGAAGCGAGAGTTGACGAAGAGCTGGCAATACTTTTTGTGCATTCTATTAATAGCTATACATGTTGAGTTTTGCCGTTAAACTCAAAATAAACTCTTGAATAAACCAGTTAAATTTTGCTTGATGATCAATAAATTAAACACAGTTTGCTTTCTGAATTTATCAAAACTGAATTTGAGAAATGCCTAAAAGTATGGTAATGTTTAGAAAAAAAGCTACGTTCAGATGCAAATTTTTAGACCGCATTCAGAGTATTGAAAAAAAGACTCAATTCAGTCATAAAAAAAAGAAAAGAGGAACTTGTTATGGATTTAACATAATTATGACCTACTGAAACATATATGTATGTATCCGTGGCGCAGTGGTTACACCAGCCGACTATGGATCAAAGCGTAGTGTGTTCAATCCTCAGTGAAAGCAAATATATGAAAAGTTTTTAAATAGCAATTTTTTCGTTTTTATACAAGCAGTGCGGCGAATTGCTGTGTTGTTGTTTTCATAAGAACCATTGCATTATATTGGTTTTACCCCCCATCTAGATCGCCGTATTGTTGTATACGCGGCTATAAAAGTTTCACTTCAAAAATTCCATTCAAATTCAAGTCACTGGTAGTGTTGTGTTCCTATAAATTTTTAATATTTGTGAGTGTTATATAAAAAAGAGAATTAATAAATTACTTTTTATGTTCAATTTCAAAGTTATCACAACGGGAATTAGACCCGAGCCTCCCGCGTACTATTAAGTTATTTTTCCAAAGCACTGACTCAGTTATTCTCGAATAATGGCGAAATTTACAGAGCATTTGTTTTAACATTCAATAATACGCGAATACACATGCAAACCAGCGAATACAAAACGAACCTATAAAAAAATAAAAAAAAATCTGCCGCCAGAAGATTCAAACTCACGATTTCAACGACTACGGTCTGACGTTCTACGCTGTAGTCCATCCAACTGTTATAGATGAGTAAGAAAAGATCAAAAAATCAAACTAGCTTTTTTCTTTCTTGCTCGAAAAACACATGTCTTAAAGAAAATTTTCTTTTTTTATTTAAAATTTTTAGACTTCAAATTTTTAGTTTCTTAAGACAAATGTTAGTATTTGTATTTGAAATATAAATTTACATCTAAGGAAATTTTAAATTGTGAGAAGCAATGCTAGTGAATTTTTTATTTGAAACTCGATTTTTTCTGAGTGAAGTTTTATTACTCCAGTGCCCCTCAAACGGTAATATGACTAAACTATAGGGCGCTTCAAACTGTTAGAAAAAATTTACAGACACTGCAGTCATTATCAATTTTTTTTTTCTTTTGTGAATTTTCATTAGAATAATAATAACAAAATTTTGCTACTCCAATGATCTCAGATTGTAATATTTAAAATAAGCAATGCCTTTCACACTGCTTTAAATAAATTTTCAAACATTTTCATATCTAATTTTCATTTTATTAAATAATACTGCTTATAGCTTACATTTAGCTTAAATCATAAATAAATTGATCTTACTTTTTGTGTCTCGTACTTGCTTAATTTTTGTTGCGCATTTAACTTGCTCCATGGCAACAAAAAAGAAAAATCAACAGAATGTGAAAATAAGTGGAAATTTAACGAAATGTGCATTTGCAATTTATAATGCGCGGTCTTATGCTCCTTGTGCAAGTAAAAGGAACAAATATACATATTGCATTTCGTAAATGCACATTTAACTCTCAGTGTGAACGTTTTATTGCTCTGTACAGTAAATTTGTTTGATTACTGTTGATTCTGTTCACTGTGCTTAGGCCGTAGAAGAGTCAATAAATCGAAAAAATATAGCAACGTTATGTTGTACAAATTTTTTGCGCGGCCTATTTAAATTCTTTTTTAACATAATAGTCTATATATATAAGCTTAGTCTTTTTTTTTAGAGTTTTTCAATTCATGTTCAACAACTTTGTTCAGTTAAATTTTAGTTCAGTTAAAAAAATACATTTTTTTTTTTAATGTATTTACATAAATAAACGTGTAAATTTTTATACGCACATCGGCTGTAAAAACATTGCAGTATTTCTGTAAACACCAGAATGAATTTAATGACACGTTGTACACGCTGGCGTATGAGTAACATTTATTATTAAATGAAATCAGCTGATTGGCCTTGCTCACACTCACGCTCTCTCTCACTCATTTGCTCTCTAGCGCTCACCCGATCGCTTATTAAAGCTATCCTGCTTCAACTACACAATTCTATTATTAACTAATTTGTTCTAATTTCGCTCAAAATATTTGATTATAAAGCGTGTTGTTGTTGCTTTATAGCAAGTTGTTGCTGCAATATTTCCATTCTTAAATAATTTGTTTTTGTTTTTGATTTTGTTTATACATAAATTAGCCATCAAAATGATTGCCATTGATTTGTTAATGTTTACGCTCAAGTGCTTGTTGTTGTTGTAATTGTTTTTATATCGGAATGTGAACAATTTCATTAACTGTATGTGTGACACCGTTCAAACTCAATACAGCGCATTTTCTGTTTTGAGTGTTGTTTTTTATATGTTTGCTTCTTCAAACAATTTGTTGCTCGCATAAATTAAAAAAACTTCCACTGAAATTAAAATGTTTTTTTATTGTTGACTTTTTTTATTTACACTGTCGTTATTATTAGTTGCTGCTGATTTTTTATTTGCAATTATTTTTATTGCTGTGTGGCAAATTTGAGAGCAATTTAATTGAGTTATTTGTTTGCATTTCGTTCTTTTTTTCATTTAATTTTCTTATTCCAAAATTAACAATATTTTATTTGGTTTTGTGTATGATGTAAATAAAAGTAAACATTTTTGATATATGCTCACAACATTTAGATATTAACAGAAATTATATTGAACTTTGCCGAATATTATTCCTGTTTCTAAAAAGTTTATTATTTTTGTCAGAAAGATCATACATTACATTTATAAATATTCAAATATTATGACCAATAAAAGATTGGCGAACGGCATCAAAAGGTCTTGTTTTGCGTAGATAACCAAATAGTGATTTTGTTCAGCCCAAGCAACAATTCTTAAGAGTTGAGCACTGGACGAAAAATTTTAGTTTTTAATAACGTCCTATAGCTATCTTCAACAAGAGCAATACGCTTACAGATTATTTACAGCAAAACTAGTTGTCTATAAGTGTTCTGTTCTCTTTCACATTATCTCATAGTAGCTTAAAAGAGTTGTGTTATAAGAGCATTACTGCGAAGACGCTGCATCTTACAAATCATTTCTTACAGACTTCTACAATACTTCAGCTATCAGAGCCAAACTCTGAAAAGTTATAGCTTTATAGATTAAGTCTTATAGACATCTCAAAGGCTTTTATTTAAAGATATCTGATCTGATCTGAGCAACGGTCTGACTAGAAGAGTATCACTCTGATTATAAGAGAAACAGTCTGACTAGAAGAGTGTTACTCTGATAATAAGATGTTGGTTCTTATAATCGGGCAATTGCCCTAAACAAGAGATTTAACTGTATTCATGTTCTTAACCCTTTCTTGTAAATGTATCATTTTTCAAAAGAAATGGGTTTTTATTTAATTAGCTTAAATTTCAGGGTACCTATATAATAAACGAACCGAATTATGTACAAATTATGTTGAATGAATTTGGTTCATTCATAAGAAAAATATTCCGAAAGAACAGAACAATTTCTAACTGCAATTTACGTATTCATTTCCATTCATAAGATGTTATACTTTCCAGGAAGAAAATGTGCTAAATTTTCATAGTAAAAAATTACCAATCCCATTAACAATATGTGTTTAGAATACACGTACGCACTCAAACAATTTGTTCATCTACATCACTGAAATTGTTTATGCCCTGTGACGTATTTAGAATCTATACTATTAATAAATCTGTAGCCACTTTTTATGTTCACTCATCACGTTTAAACGACAACTCAGATTTTTATAAAATTTTGTACACATATTTATAGGTCAGCAGAGAGTGCAATAGGATACTTTATTTTAACCCATTAACAACCAATGTTACTATATGGAAACATATGCGTCTCGAATTTTCATTAAATACTGCATACTATTTCAAAAGTTTTAGTGCCAGTTTTTTAAAAAAAGTAAAATTAGCATGCAATAATAACTTATTTCTGCTCAATGGCATACATAGTTTTCACCAAAATGTTGCTTCAAGTCTAAAAATGTCTGTTTTTTATGGTTTTCTTTCGGCCCTAATGGAATAAATTGCACTTCGGTTAAACGAGAACAAAATCAATAAACGCTTTTAAATTTCCTTCAATTTGATACCAAAATCATGTATGTAGTTTGAAAACTGTGAAAAATTTTAGTATCAGATCTTTTTAGTATTAATTATAAGCTGAGAATGAGAGAAAAACGACTTGAAATTCACACTTTTAGCTTTGAAGGCAAATATTTCAGTCAGTTTGCAATGGATTTCAATAATTTTTTTTGAAAAATGTTGTTTGTTAAAATATCCTTCAAACATAAGTTGAAATTTTTACTAAGCCAAAGTATTAATATTTTTAAAAATTTTTTTAAAAAATTTACAAAAATTTTTAGTTTAAGCCAAAAAATTGGATAAAAGTTGTTTTTGTTGTAAAAAAAATTAAATCCAAAATTTAGGTTTTCGATTTCCTATCAGATGATATAACAATCTTAAGGTTAATAATTTGTAGTATTACTTAAACAATAAAAAATCGTTTTGGTAGCGAAAAATCAAGCCTGCCCACTATCAATTTTTGAATGAAAACTTTTTGAAAACCCGGCGAAGCGGCGGGTTTAAGCTAGTAGTCTAATAAGAAATAAGTCATGGAATTTGTTCTCATGGACTAATTTCAAGTTAGCCCAGCCTGTGATGTAAAATCAATACAAATAGGTTAGTGTATAATGCAAATTGTGTGGCTCTGTGTCTTCAGAATTGTGCATTTTGAAAATTGTTGTTGTTTTTACTCATGTAAAGAGTTTAATTTCTTGTTTGTGAATGTAATGCGGGAAGTTTAGAAATACTTAAAATTCTTGATAAATGCGATGGTTATATAAATATTTTGTATTGTTTTTGAATATAGAGTAGGTTATTGACGAATTTTATGAATGGATAAATAAAATAAAAATTGATATGTAAAATTTATAAATTTTACTACTAATTCTAGGGCGAGCTGAGCCCACTAAATTTCTGATTCGAGTCGACATACAGTCAAAACCGAGACACAACTATTTTTTTTTTTTTTTTTGTTACATAAATCAACCTTTTGAGGAAGATTTTTCATATTCTTTATAGCGCAAATTTATTGATAACTCTCAACGCAAAGTAATGAAATTAGTTCTGTAAACCTTGCAGGAATATAATGAAAGGGTTAATTCTGCTTGGCATAAATGAATGCTTTTTAAAAATGGTGGCCCTACAAAATTTCGCTTTCACTCATCTCGTAGAGTATACAACTCTTCTATGTGACTTACTTAAAACTTAAAACTTAAAACTGCCTATTAGTGCATTTATTGAAAGTATAGTATAATTTGTTAATTAAATAAAACTTTTAATGTTGGTTTTTGCGAAAGGGTACAGCTTCTAACTGAGGTGCAATATGAGATTCTTAGGATAAAGTTTCCACCGCAATGAAATTTATGCGTTTATATGATAAAATATTACACCACGCATATACAATATTATAGATATAATAACTTCCTACAAACATAATAAAAAATGATACATCAAATTTTGTTATATTAAAATAATGTTGGTAGTATTGTATATATACATAAATTCTTATAAAACTCTTGAGTATATACATCTTAATTTTCTTAAAAGTATATTCTTGCAGATATCTGTAAGTCTTGTCTAAGACAATGTTTCTTAGAGTGTTGATCTTGTTTCAGGGCTCTAAGAGGCCGATATAAGGGCGTTCTGAAAATTACAACTCACACTTATATAGTGCCAAAATGAGCTTAGAAGAGTTTTATAAGTATCTTACAGATATCGTTTAGAGTTAATCGTAAGTGTATCAATCTTAATAATTTCTCTTCAAGAAGTCTTTAGGATATAATAAAAAATGAAAGTGTGATGCTAGCAACCTTACTAAAAGCACACTGTATGCTGAAATGGCAGCTGATGTAACATAAAAATCAAAATTCAACAGACTTCTTCCGGATGGATTTGGTAATGGATTTGGTAGATTTCTGTGTGACAAAAGAAACGGCTGTGTTGCGTTTATCTATGTTTGGCTAATTAGGTCATAAGAATCGAAATTAATAACCTCAAGTCATCGGTTAAAATGGTGAATGATGATCGCTTTTAAATGAATTTTTTTATCAATTTGAAGATTGAAGGTAGACGATTGTACGACGGCAGAAGGTAACGTAGTGCAGTTATGAAAGAGTTGGTGTTGATATAAAGCCGCAGCCCTATAGGAACAAACTAACTTGTTTTTAAAAACAACTAATTAAAAACTAATTTGAAATAAACCAGTATATGAACTACTTTGAATTATATTAAGACGGCATCCAGTTCAATTCTAAATAGTTTTTATTGTTTATATATGAAGTAATTGAAATACTACTTAAAAACAAGTGATTGATAAACTACTTTGAATTATATTAAGGCGGCAACTACTCTGATGTTGACATGTTTTAATTGCAAATTTTTATTAGATTACAAGTTTATATATATTTAACCATGTTATTTCATCAAATATTATTAACTTTAGGCCATCAGTAATAGTTTTCAATCGGTTGTTTTAAAGTCATTAAAAAACAATTTATATATAACTAATTTAACAAGTAGTTGAAAATATATGCAGACGAAAGTCAATTGACTTATTTAGCGGACATCACCATACAAAATAAGTTAGTTCGTTCTATGGAAAAAAGTCAGAATTTCAACAAGTTGTGGTTGACAAAAAACTACTTTATCAACTACTTTTAAATTAGTTGATTTCCTACAGGGAGATTATAAATAAATTAATAATTAAAAATAAAAATCGATCTGATGAGAAGAAATCTGTAGTTGTTAAATTCACTTCAAAATTATGCAAAGGCAAATTGATGTCTGTTGAACAAAAGTTAAAACAAAAGAGCGAGTCTACGAGAGCTGTTTTTATAAAAGATTTTCTAAATAAAGAGACTCTTAGCCTTTTAAAGTAGGCAATAACACACTGAAAATGGTTCGTTATAAACATGTATTGGCAAGGAATGGGCGAGTATTTCATAAGAAGTCAGACACATCGAGAGCGCAATTAATCAGATGCGAAGATGAGGTGGGCAAAATTTTGTTAAGAACAGCAACAAATGCCAAGCCGTGCTTCCGCAGCAGTTAATGAAGAAATTACCTAGAATGATGATGATTTAGCGTATAAGTCTCAACATTAAGTTTTTTTTTTTTTTGTATTATTTAAATTTTATTAAGTTTTTATTTGTTACTTTATATTTTAAACCATTTTTTCCAATCTCATGATTGAAAACCAGTAATTCAATAATTTTTCTAGATTTAATGATTACATTTCAACCTAAAATGCTCTTTTTTAAATATTATTAGGGTAAACATTAGAAGCGCTTCATGAATTAGTAAGTTTGATAAATTCAAATCTTTTATTGCAAGTATGTCAAAACAGCCTGATATAATAGCCGTCCAAGGGACGTGGTTTAAAAAAACTCTAACACAGCTCTACAGGGCTCTTTAGGGCTCAATTTAAAAATCTGAAAAAAAGAGAGTAGTTTTTTTGACATTTGGAGCCAATCAACAACCATCCATCACTACATCCATTACAAAGTTTGAAGGGCTGTATCTTTAAAACAAAGTAAATATTGTGAATAAATTTAAAATTTTTGAACCCGTGCCAACCAAATATATTTTACCCTAAATTATGCAAAATTAAGCAAATTTGTCAAAATACAAATTTTTAAGAGGCTGTAAACAAAAAAGTTAATGTGTCAGAATATTAAAAAAAATTATGTTAAATTATGTACTTTCTATAAAAAAAAATTTTAAAGTTGCAAAATATCACCTTTTGAAGAAAAATATGTAATAATTTTTTAATATGAAGAAATAATTTCATAAGTATTTTGTATATTTCAGATTCATCATTCTATGTATAACAGGAACTGTTATTTTTTTTGAAAGCAGTTCTGAGAACCAAATTCATTGCACAAATTTTAATAAAAATATCAACTTTTTTAAAAATTGTCTAGCAACCAGTCTTGGATCAGTTGATTTGGACTGACTCACATGATAAAAATACATTCAATTATAGGTGTACTATTTATAATTATAGGTAACCCTCCTATCTTCGAGGAAAAAACTTTATATTTTATAACTTCAAAAATATACAGTGTAAAATTTATAAACTCTTCCTAATGAAATTGAAAAAAAGACATAAAAGTAAATCTCTGTAATAAAAAATTGTCATTAAACGTTTTTTATTTCAATAATAGAAAAAAAAATTGAAAAAAACTTGTCTGAGCCCAGAGTCGAACCACGGAACTCTTGACCGATAATCTATTTGCTTAGACCGCAAGTCTACTCAAGCCTCAATTTATGGTCCTCAAATTAAATGTTTATATGAAATTATTTTAGTTGAGGCTTTTATAAAGTTTAACGTATGGATATTCAAAGAAAATAGTAATTTATTTTCAACTTCATTCAAGCAAATTCTTGAACACATAAAGTTGATAGCGTGTGCGACAGCCAATACAAAGATTTTGAGTTCAATCTACGCTGGGTGACCGTGGGAAATATACAAAAGTTTTTAAAATGTGTAAGACTTTTGTTCTAAAATTAAAAAAAAAAAAAACAAATGGGATGTAATTATAAATGGGATATAATTTTTTTTTTAAACTTGATAAAACCCCGTTATAAAACATACATAAGACTTTTTATAAATTCTTGAATAAAGGAGTTATTTTATACGCCTCTTCTCTTTACATAGACCTTATAACAACTTGTTTCAAGGATTATTCAAAAAATTTTACCAAAAATTTTTACAAAAATTTAACCGACTAAATTTCTTATATAAAGCCTTACTCAAGGCTTATTTAGGTGAAATTATTCTATGTATATTACCTAGGAATGGTACTTTAATCTATTACAAACTTCTTATAGTCGTTTCAAGTATAATGATAGTGGCCTTTATAAGCAAATTTCAACTTTCCGTTGATTAAGGGAGGTTTTATGCAAGCAATTATTTGAAAATCGATGTCTTTTTTAATTGATTTTTGTTGTACAACTAGTCGAGAATATGCAAAAAAAAAATTTCAAATCAATCCCACTTATAAAACAGATTCTACAGCGCTTAAAGCCCGGTGGGCCAGAGAACCAATGGGTCAAACCGAAGAAGCTGTTGAAACGCGTGATGTTCGCTGTATATGTGTATGTAAAAGTGCATGTGTGTAGGAAATGTTTCTATGTATATAAACTATATAAACTCTACCTTGTAGAGAAAAAATATGTTATTCCCAATAAACATTGTGGCGAGGAGTGATTCGTTAACGAATCGCTTATGAATCGTTTTTTTTAACTGTTTTCGAAAAGTTTTATTTCGACTTCATCAGAGGTTGGCTTGATGCATAAAGAAAGCACCGATTGAAATTATGACTTTGCTAAGCTCCATTGTATATGTTTTGAAACAAAAAAATTAATTTTTCTGACTTTTCAATATAAAAAATTTTTTAAGAATTAATTATTATTTCTAAGAAAGAAATTTTTTACTAAATTTCTGTTGTTAATACGTCGTTTAAACGAATTTTTTTTAATTTTATGTGTTTTTTTTTTAATTTTATGTGAAAAAAAATTTGTATATTTTGCATAAATTTTTATAAAAAAAAAATTGTGCGAATTATTTTTTTTTTTTTTTTATGTTATTTCGTGACTATTCTTTATATAAATAATAAACACTTTTCCAAGATTTTAGTTTTGGTGACTTGTTAACAAATTGCTTTTTGTAATTTTGACGACTCGGTAACGAATGGCTTTTTTCGATTTTGACGAATGTATAACGAAGCCTTAAAAAAGAAATTGTCAAAAAATTATAAATTATAAATTTATATTATTCGTTATCATATTGCTTTTTCTGGAATTTCGTTACAGAATTGCTTTTTATAGTTTTGAAGACTAGTTAACGAATTGCTTTTTATAGTTTTGGCGACTCGTTAACGAATTGCCTTTTTTGGTGTTGACGATTCGTTAACGAAGGAGAAATATCTCCCGCTCGCGATATTATAAATAAATCGCTACTAAAAATTGCTAATGAATAAAATGTAACATTATAGTGAAGTTATGATAACATTAGTGAATCATTTTGTTTACAGGGCTGTTAGAGTTTTGTTTTGTGTTTGACCGGCCCACACTACTGCAAACAAACTAATCGACCGATTTTAATTTTTTTTTTTTTTTATCTTTTTGTAATGGTATTCTACACATCTTTTACCAAAATAAGCGTCGTTAAAAAACTTGTCTAGTTTTAACACGCAAAAACATGCTGAAAAAGGACGTAAATTTTCCGACATTTTTTGTACGATTCATAATTTGCTTAATTTTGCATATTTTCATTCCATTTTGTTAAAAGATGTGCAATTAGGGGTCTATTTTCGAATGCATTTTTTTTTAGAAAATATAGAGTCGTGTTATGAAGTGGGCCGATTTTCATCTTTTTTTTTTTAAAGACACCAACCTCATCGCCATCTTTAAATTTATAAAAAATATATGTTAACAAACAAAAAAATGTCTACTTATACTAATTAAATAAAATTAACATACGAATGGAATTTTTTGTGTTATACTATATATATATATATAACTTTTTTAGAATACATCCTTCTAAAGTTCGCCTTAATTTTTATTGCTTTTGCCTAAAACCTCACTTCAATAATTTTTCATTTCTCATGCGAACTTTTTGTCAAATTTTTATTGAAATAGTTCAGTTTTGCTTCTTTAAATAAATTAACATCATTATCCTAATTTTTCTTAAAAACGAGAATTTGTTTTATTTTTTTTATATTTTCTGCATCCTATAGGGGCTTTGAACCCCTTGGCTACGAGCCTGTTCTCAGTCGTCTAGGAAAACTCTGTTCTCAGCAATAATTTTTTTACGATATCGCATTTTTGCTCTCAACTAGAAATCTCTTAGAAATAATTTCTAAAATTAATTTTATTACTTTCGTTTTTTAGCCACATATCAATAAATTAAATTAGCTGCATTCAGTTGAATTTATTTTAAAATCTGTTTAAATAATCATTGCTGCGTAATTCAACATTTCTTCGAAATTGAATGAAAAATTTGTATATTTAAAAATATCGTTACTCATACGATGTGTTTATAAAAAAAAAAAAAAAAATATAAGAGAAAACATAAACAAGCTCTTAATAAAAATCACTAAAAAGGCACGTTTCGATGTGCAATATATAGTATGAGCAGGTACAAGAAATAAACTTTGGAAACGTTAAGAGTCATTGAGATACCAAGACGTCGAATATAGCTCAATATGCTATAGCTCTACGCATCAATAAGTTCAATGGAAAATTTAATTTGAATATGTGTTCATTTGACTTTGCGTCACATAATGAACATTGTCGATTGAATGAAAACATTTCGATGATATATTTTTTAGAAACTACCAATGCTTTATGACATTATAATTCTCATTATATTATGACAGTCAATATTGAAATAATGGGGAAAAATAGCCCAAAATAATTATTTCGGGTAAATATTGGCGTTAAGAATACAAATCCGTTGACAGATTGTCAATTCTATTGAAAGTTTAGACGTTAGGTGAAAAAAATAACGTAAATCAATACATAAATCCAAAATAGTGCTCATGAAACTATAACATTTCCCTCAAAAAGTACAGATAATAAAAATATCTATATTCAATAACCCAAAAAAAAAATTCATTAATATTGAACACTTTAAAAAAAATATGTTTCTTATTTATTTATTTTGATGCAATAATTTATTTGTCACAACTGTGCAGCGGAAAATCATACTAGTCATGAATTTAACTATTTAACTCACTTGTTAAAACAAACTAGTCAAAAAAAATACTAGATGTTTAACTAGTAATAACTTACTAGACAAGGAGTTACTAGATGAGTTACTAGCTGTAATGCAGCTAAGTCAAAAATGCCAGCTGTTTAACTATTATAAAAAGGACGATTTGCATAGTTTATAGTTCACTAACCAGTCGCTTTTGAACTACTTAAAAAATATCGTCTCAAATAAAATATGTAATTAATTCAACAATTATTCAAAATGATTGTCAATTTATTTTTAATAAGGTGTGTAGTAAGGCGGATCGCCTTATATGGGGGGAAAAAAATATAAATTGTCACCCTCCAGAATGAT
The DNA here is from genome assembly GCA_914767935.1 of Coremacera marginata. Taxonomy (NCBI): domain Eukaryota; kingdom Metazoa; phylum Arthropoda; class Insecta; order Diptera; family Sciomyzidae; genus Coremacera; species Coremacera marginata. Next base: position 201,284,598 of record OU612043.1, on the reverse strand, counting down.
AGCTTACCTTAGGAGTATTCCAGCACCATAAAAAAACATTTTTTTTTGGGTGTCCCAAAAACCAGACCTAATGGTATTTTTTGTATAGCTTTGGCATTTTTGGACCGATCGTAAATTGTTGACATATCATTAAATATGCCTTAATGAGTGCTACCATGTTCTTTGATGTCCCAGTAGGCAATTCAGTGAACCCTCTTCAAAAGAAGGCATGAATTGAGTGATACCCGAGGCGTCTTTACACATGACCTGCCGCAAGGAGCACTTCTACGAGGCATGCTTTCTCTGCAACAAAGGCAGTACAACAGAAAACTTTCCCTGCAACTGCTCTGAAGAAGTCTGCATTGCTTTTGCATTACTTTTTATTGTAAACATTTTATTTTAAAGTGGTGAGATGGTTTTATAGCGCTCAATTAAAGACGTTTTGACAAAACGTTATTTGTAAAACATGTTTTACACATCTTTTGTAAGCTGCGGAAAATTTAGTTCTATTAAAAAAATTCAACATCTGTTAGGAACCTTAAGTAGGGAACATCAAGAAGTCATTGTTTATGCCATATGTAATAATAACATATGTAATCAATGAATTTGTTTGTATTTATTTTTGAGAAAGCTACATTTTGTTTATTTGGGAAACGATGTAAGCATGACTTTTGTAAGAGCACTCTGTGTAGGTCTCATTTAGAAGAAGTATGAGGAGTGCAGAAGAAAGAACTTTTACAGTCATGCTTAATGAAGTTGTATAATCAGGACTGCTTATATCAGTGCCTCTATCACCCCTCGTCGAAAGAATAGGTTATGCATGCATTTTCTAAAGAGTGCTACTAGAAGGCCTTTTTAGTGCAGCGAAAGCGGTAGGCATGAACAATTTTCCCACTTCATATAAAAAAGAAAGTGTCATTGTATATGTGCGCGGCAGTACTACAAAATCCATACGAAGGCCTGCCATTGCCTACTGGGGTTGTTCATCTCAAAAGTCAATAGTACTATAGTATTGAAACTTTGAACCTCTGCCACTTTTTTGTAACGAATAGAATCAATTAATTCCTTTACAATTATACCTTATTTTTTAGTGAACTTTGATGTGATAATAATTTTAAATCAAAGTTATGGAGTCCTCAGTGTAAAAAACATGTAATTTTATAATATTTTCTTGAAGATGACTTTTGAGACCAACAACATCAAAGAACATTTGGTAGCACTCATTGAGACTTATTAAACGGTATATCGCACTTCACGATCGAACCAAAAATGTCAAAGCTATACAAAGAAGATCATTTTGGCTGTTTTTTGGGACATAAAAAAAAATATTTAGAGCTGGAGTACTCTCAAAGTAAGCTATCATTCTGAGGGGGACAGTCCATATTTATTTTGGATACCCGCCTTAGTGTGCAGCTTTTCAAAAATTGTCTACTTAAAAATATATACCTACTGTTACATAGTTCATATGTACATAGTACTAGCATACAACTGGTTTCAAAAACACTAGTAGAAAATTGATACTAGCATACAACTAGTGTAAAAACTAATACACGGAGAAAACTGCTTGCAATATTTGTATGGAAATGAAGCGAAACTTGAGCATGATTCTTGCTATTTCAATTTATAAATCTCTTAAAATAGTCTTAATATAGTCTTAATATAGATAGGCCCTATCTCAAAAGGCCCTATCTCAAAAGGCCCTATCTCAATAGCAGAAGGAAAAAAACCAAATAAAAAATGAAGTTCTATAGTTCGAATTTTTTGTAAACGCATTTTTTTATTAAAAATATAAGTAGTGCCATGATGTAACAATTGTTTTTACTACAAAAACTGCAGATCTTTGATTTATTCTCCTATAAAGATTTATTCTCCTATAAAGTAAAAAAAAAATTAGGATAGGGCCTTTCTATATTAACTCATTTTCTACCGGGATCCTTATTTTTTCGAAAAGATGTGTCAAACTTCTAAATATCATCAATCGTGGTCTAAAAATAAGTTGCAAATGCTAATTGAATGAAATCTTTTCCGTTACAAGAAAAATTGTAGTGGTCGTTTTTCCGACCAGCAGCGTAAAATGTGATCAGTTATGGTAAAACTAAACTAAATATAAATTTAATCGAAAATATCATTTTGATGATGATGTGGTTTTGCAAAGTGGAATACTTTGCTTTTTAAGGGACGCTGCAGTCGGAATTTATTCTAACAGCTGCTCTATACAGTCCGGTGGTTAAAACATATGGTTTTAATCGTGGTTCTTTAATCGTAAAACCTTTTTGAGAAGGATTCCAAATTTTTGCAAAACAAAAAAAATCTTTTCGCTCCATTGTTTTTTCTTGGTTTGTTTGTCTTGAGTTGAATTAAAGAAATGAGTCAAAAATAAAGAAATGCAAAAAACGCTGAAAAAAATAAGTCAAAAAGTTACAAACCTGAAGAAATGCTGAAAAAAGTTAAAAAATGAGGGAAAACCTGGAAACAGTTAAAAGATACTCTCATCCCGATGTTAAAAAAAAAACGACCTTTTACCTAAGCCTATCCGTGAAAGCACGAGGGTTCCTTGAAAACGTTTTATCGCTTAAAGCCAAGTAACCTCATCAGAAGGATTTTTTATTAAATTTTAGTTTCCTATCAAAACCTTTAAAAACTGAATGCTAAAAGTTAACTCTACTCAAAAATTTAAGAAAAAACTCATAAACGGCATAATTTGTAAGAGTTTCGGTGAAGAACCGAAAACTTTAATTGAGAACGAATACGAGAAAATTCACAAAAAATATATGCCAATGTAATCAAAATTCTTGGCTAGTCAGTTTTGATAGGTGCATTTTAGTGGGTGCAGAAATGGAGTTAATTTGTATGTTCAACAATTGAAAAAATCGGTCGCGAAATAGCAAGTGAGTACCTGAAAATGTTTGAGTTGCGGGCTATCATCGATTGTAGGTGTAGGATGACGAAAACTATGAACATTCCATAGAAGTTGCTTGCTTTCCGCCCAAGATTGTGGATGAAATCAGTTAAAAAGAAATACTTTATGTCGACGAAATGCTAATTGATCAGAAAAATGGTCTATTATCCGTCGAGAAGTCTAGCAGTTTTGAAGCTGAATCAAATTCTTTTGTGGACGCTTACCTGCGACAAAGAAATAGAAGAAGATGATCCAACAACGAGCATTGAGAGCAGTTCAATTCCCAAGACCCACACACCACTTAGTAAATTTGGGATGCCGAAATGGCGCAAACCGGTTAATATTCGTATACTAGAGACTGACTTAGAGGTTCCGTTCGAAAAAGAGAAAGAGGTTATTGCAAAAAAAAGGTAAAATCACCACGGAAGTGCGTATACCACCTTGTTCAAAAAGAAAGGTTCATCCACACTGTGAACCGGACTTAACTGTCCGATTCGAATATTTTTTTTTTTAAATAGGTTGCCACATGTGTCTATGATAAGGCTGCCAAAAATCAGCGTCTCTCGTTGACATTTGGTAAAGTGACAGTGTTTTGTTTACAACAACTTTTTTCGTGTCTTCGATTTTTACGATGGAAAAAAAAATTGAGCATAGAGTTTGTATCAAATTTTGTGTGAAAAATGGTTTCAACTGCGCCGATACGCGTAAAATGTTGGTGAAATGTAACGGTGACTCTGCTCTATCGTATCAGAAGGCAAACAAGTGGTTTAACCGACTTGTGAGTGGCCAAGGCGAAGTAGAAGACTACCCTCGTACCGAGCGGCCATCGTGTTCGACTGCCGAAGAAAACGTTGCAAAAATCAAAGAAATGTTGGTCAAAAATCGCAAATTGACGATTAGATAGATAGCAGAGGACGTCGGCATTTCAATTGGATCCGTTCAGACCATTTTGAAGAATGATTGGGGTTGAGACGTGTCGCTGCGAAGTTGATACCGAAAGAACTCAATTTCATGCAAAAAAGAGACCGAGTTGCTATCGCGAAAGATATGCTGGAAATGGTCGAAAACGACGAATCATTCATCGAATCCATCATAACTGGTGATGAAACATGGATATATGAGTATTACACGCAAACCAGGCATCAGGCGAGTGAATGGCGGCCGCCAGACGAACCGAGACCGAAGAAACCACGTCGCTTTCAGTGAAAAAAGAAGGCGATGTTCACGATTTTCATGGACTACAATGGTGTAGTTCACCATGAATTTTTGCCAGATGGTCAAACGGTCAATATACAGTATTATTTGGGTGTTATTAGACGATTAAGTTAAGCAATTTGCCAAAAAAGACCGCAGTATTGGCAACACAAATCATGGATTTTGCACCACGATAATGCACCATCGCACAATGCTCATCTATTCGTGACTTTTTGACCAAAAACAACACGATAACCATCCAGCAGCCGGCAAATTCACCTGACCTGGCTCCGTGTGATTTTTTCCTGTTCGATCGAGTCAAAAAAACTGCTTCGAGGAACGCGTTTCACCAGCAAAGAAGAGGTCATGGAAAAATCGGTGAACGCTCTGAAGGCCATACCAAAAACCGTGTTCTTGAAAGGTTTCCGTGACTGGATCAAGCGCTGGCATAAGTGCGTTGCAGCCGACGGGGACTACTTTGAAGGCGACAATATTGATTTGGATGAATAAACTTGTACTTTAATTTTTTTTCAATAAATGAACTTTTCTTTTTGAACAAGGTGGTATATTTCATTTCTTAATACGTTGGTCACACCAGCCAATGATGAAATGATTTTGTTTTAATTAATTGCATTTGCATTTAATTTATTGCATAGCTATGTAAATAAATGCTTCACTGAATGAATTTTAATACTTTGCATGATTTTTGGAAAAATCATACTTTTGATTATCTTTTCCTCTGATGGTAGGATTTCCGACCACGCAACCATCTGTACATGTAATATGCAAAAAATCAATTATTTTATTGAAAAATGTAGAGTCTTTTTAGTGTTTTGTCGTCATTACATTTGCATTATAAGTTTTTCTAAAAAATTTTCTCATACAGCTAAAAAAGATCTAAAAATCATGATTTTTTTTCCAGCTCTTAACGACTTTGTTGAAAAATTCCACCCAAAGAAAAAAATCGTAAAGCGAAGGAAAATGCACTTTGCCACAAAGATTTTTATTGGTTAGATTGTGTGCCCAAAGACAATACATTGTTGCTGCAAAGACACAAAGATTGTTAGATTCCCAAGAACAATATACTTTGAATCAAAAACTTAAATTCTTGTGGCAAAGACGTACGTCTTTAAAAAAGCATGGAAAAGTCGTAAAAGTAAAGAAAATGTACTTTGACACAAAAACTTTTATTCGTTACGGCAAAGACGCAGAATGTTAGATCCTTGATTTTAAGTACATGACTTCATAAAATGTATGGCTTCTTTCGGCTTCTCTTTGCTGCTTGCGTTTATTATAACAAGAATATTAAATTAAATATCAAAATCAAAAATCTTACCTTCGCCTGCCGTGGGGATTTGAACCCACACCCACCGATGTCACGGATTGAGAAGTCGAATCGCATCGAGCAATGAGCATCGAGCCAACTTCCTTCGTTACGCAGAGCGATTGATTCGATATTAATTACAACTGAAGCTATGCTGAAGCATAACACAATAATTTATTAATAGATTTTTATTGTATAGCTATCAACAGAATACTGTGGCATACTGCATCTGTTAACATAGCTGCAGCTATGTTAACAAACAGTAGCAAGGTTGTTTGGATCAGTGGGTAGAGCGATGGACTGGCACTAAAAGTTTCAGGTTCAATTCCGCGCGGCGGGTAAAGAATTTGTTTTTTCTTTTTGTTGATGAAATGTAATAAAATTTACTAGTGTGAATATTAACGTGTGTTTTTTACAAATACAATTCAATATTAGCACTCGTACACGATTTTCTTATTCTTCGTATACAAATATGATTTT